>VMRN01000062.1:1015249-1075125 GCA_010277015.1 Poeciliopsis turrubarensis
ACTAACTCAGCATGGCATCTTTTCAGGAGCAGTCAGTGTGCGTAACTTGCGTCGCAGACCACAATAGGTGACGACAGACTCGCAGCAGTTCGCGGCGGACCAATCAGCCGCTGTTGTTCCTGAACGAAGTCCTGCTGCAGCTGCAACTCCCGCACTTACCCAGAGACCTGGAGTCCGGAGCCAACGCGGGTCCGCGGATCGTCTCTGGAAAGCAGAGCTGGAGATAAGTGTTCCGGAGTCGTCTTGCCGAGCTTTACCCGGACTTTTTTTATTTTATTTTTTTATTTATTTATTTAAATTGCTGAACCGAAACTAAGAATATGCTTCAACTTTGAAAGTTTCCCAAACCCGAAACATGGTTGTAACTGTGCAGCTCTGCGCTTTGTGGCGCCGCCGCGCCGCCGTCTGTGACGGGATGAGAAGCGATCCGTCTTACTCTGGGTAGGCTTCACGATGGAGACGTTCTTGTGAGGCCAGTTTTACATGCTCGGGTGAAATCGCGCTGTCGCCGTCATTAATGGAGCGGCTCCTACTTCTGGTATGCTGCGAGTTGTTGATCATGGCCGTCGGTTCTTGCGGTGGATCTCCGAACCGCAATCATCGCCCCGTGTGCTGGAAAGCCATCCTCAGATGCCAGGGAGAAGCCGAGTGCCGTTACGCGTACGACCAGTACCTGCACGCGTGCGCGTCCGTCATCAGCGGCGCGCGCAGGAAGTGTCCCAGCCACTGCATCTCCTCCCTCATCCAGCTCAACCTGACCCGGCGCGGCCCGGACCTGGAGGACTGCGACTGCGCCGCGGACCCGGTGTGCCGGAGCACCCAGCGGGCCGTCGACCCGTGCGTGCCGCGGACCAGCACCATGGGCTGCACCGAGGCGCGGCTGCAGTGCGAGGCGGACCCGGCGTGCAGCTCGGCGATGGCGGACTACCTGTTCCACTGCCGGAAGCTCTTCGGGGGCCAGAGGTGCTCGGAGAGCTGCCGCAAGATGATCGCCAAGATGCGCGCCATGCCGCGGGCGCAGCAGCTGGACGCATGCGTCTGCGACGGCACCGACAGGAATATCTGCGAGTACATCAAGCAG
Organism: Poeciliopsis turrubarensis; assembly: GCA_010277015.1. Classification (NCBI taxonomy): domain Eukaryota; kingdom Metazoa; phylum Chordata; class Actinopteri; order Cyprinodontiformes; family Poeciliidae; genus Poeciliopsis; species Poeciliopsis turrubarensis. The sequence goes on from VMRN01000062.1 coordinate 1,016,331, forward strand.
AGGATGACGACTCTGTGCGCGGAGTCCGGCGACAGGTTCGCGGGCAGCGGCTTCGGAGACTCCGAGGAGGACACGGAGGAAGACGATGTTTACCAGGATTATTATGTGGAGAACTCCGGCAGCAATCCAACTTATCAAACACGCCTGAAAACCTTGACCTTCATGATGGCTGTCGCAGGATTCATGTGAAGGACTGTTATCAACTGGTTTTCTCTGTTTTTTAAATTACGTGGTAAAAATGACGTTCCACCAGGGCCGGTCTGAGGAATACTGGGCCCCTGAGCGGAACTCCATCTGGGATCCCCACATGCAGCTAACCCCACATAGAGCACTAGGCAGGAAGGCAGAGCTCATAGTTAAAGGGGTAAAGGTCACCGAAATTCAACTCCAGTTCAGACACAGGCAGAAAATAAAAAAAAAAGAAAAAATACTCTTGCATTAAATATGAACCTTTGTACTTTTCAGCTACAAAGGTTATCATTTGGAATGCAGAAATGTTGTCCGTACAGTCGAACCAGATTTTAAAAGTCGGGAAAATTCGTGTCTTTGTGTTACCACCAAAACCAGCAGCAATTTTCAATTCAGCAAACTACTGGGAGTTTGCTGATAAAGGTCAGATTCATCAGATTCTGTGCAATAAGGACATTTACCTAAAAACAATCAACGTCAGCAGCAGTTCATTCTACATTTTTGACCAGCCCTAATCGTAAGATTGAAAACAGTAATAAAGAAATGCCACAGGTGACGATGCTAAATGCGTCACAATCAGGACGCTAACTTATTTTTGCAGCGGCTGAAATAGCAATTGCTTTTCCGCTTTCAATAAAAGTGACGTCTTTGCTGTACATTTTGTACAACACGTGGTGTTTTTTTTTTTTTTTTGTTTGTTTGTTTGTTTTCTTCTTCAGAGTAAAGTTCAATTCTTTTAGGACCTCCAGACCAGCAGAGGGCCCAAAACATTTGCTTGCACCTTGGGCCGACTCTGAAATATCATCTGAAAATTAGACTTGAAACCATTTTATGCAAGCGTGTTAAACTACACACTTTACATCTGTGCATATTTTGTTGAAACAATACAGTATCATAAAAAAAAGAGTTTTTTATATATATACACACATATGTACGGACGAGTTGCACTGTATGGCAAGGCGAGCCCCGCCTTTGTACGGCCGTGTGTGTTTCACAGATGAAGAAAGTTTGTGTTGTCTCTACGTGCCTAAAGTTCCGCAGTAAGCGTCGCTTCCCTTTGAGCGAAACCAAAGTTCATTTAAGCCACTTGAAAGAGTTTTTAACCCCAGGGGCAGATTCTGACATCTGCTGCGGGGCAGCTCTCAGAGTGATGCACTTGTCTCTGTAAACATGGATGTTTGCAGATGGCAGAAGCGTTAATTCCTGATGAATGCATGTTCAAACAGACCAAAGAAAGGATAAATCACACTGCTGAGGGATTTGGAGCCAAAAAAAAAAAAGGAAGTTGCTCGGTCGGCTAGTTTTCTCTTCGGTGCCTGTTTTGTGTCAATACTTCGGGGGGGGAAAAAAAAAGAAAAATGTGCTTGAAATTTGATGAGAGATTTTACCTGTTAAGAACACAGACCCATGAATGTAAAACTATACGGAATAAAGTGATTTTTAAATGTACTTCCCGCCTCACACAAGTTATTTTTTTATGGGAAGGAAAGTTTTTTGCTCTTTATTGGCGCTGTGTGATCATTTTTAACAGCATTTTTGAGTGGCATCTTGTCATGGGGACATTTTGGTGGTTTGCAAAATGTCCCCATGGCAAACAAGACGGAACCAAATCAAAGAAGCGCCCCCTGCAGGCAGATATCTTTCGGTGTTATGTAACTGTATTTCACGACAGTAGACTTTGTACAGTCATTTTAAGTCTTTTGATATCAGCAAGTTCCAAGTAAGGTCTATGAAACGATTAAAAAAGCTGAAACAGCAAAAACGAGTAACACCCCCTGCTGGTAAATATTGTTTACTGGTGTTGCAAATCATGTTTTCTTATGCAAACAATCAGAAGAACAGAAGTAATTCTCTTAATTTGTTAATCTGATAAAAAAAAAAAAGAGAGAGAGAGAGAGATCAATATACAAGACTGGTACAATCTTGCAAATTGTACCAAAATTCAATGTACAATGAAGATTGACCAATACCACGGAGACGCTAAAAGGCCCAAAATATCCAGAATTTACTGGAGCCGCAAGACATTATTGTCAGTGAAGAAAAAAAAGACAAACGCGTTTCATTTATTCGCCGCACGTTTTCCGCTGTTGACTGAAGGTTTGTCGGAAATATGGAGCATTGTTGCTGAAACGCATTTACAGCTTTTTAGATTATAGTTTTGCAGACTTTTCGGATGCCTCCAGCAGGCATGCCTGTGGTTCGTGTGGAGCCAGCTCTCTGAGATTTCTAAAAAAAAAAAAAGAAAAAGAGAGAAAAACTTTGCCCCCCCCCCCCCCTCCTTCACTTCACTCCCATCGATGGTCTTAAAACCATCGATGGGAGCTATTCTCCTTTGCTGCGGGGGGCTCGGGGGTCTTTTCTCCGACCCATTGGTCGGACGAAAAGTCGAGTGGCATCTCTTTTATGCGGATGCAAAACACACAATGGTGCAGCGGCACAATGTCGGGGCACTTCATTCACCCTGTTCCCCTGTCACCCTTCACATGGAGTGGGGGAAGAGAGAAGACAGCTGTCCCAATAGAAGACGGAGGAGAAGAGCATGTGAGAGAGTTCAGATCTGCCGACGCTCCATGCACGGCTTCTCATTTGTTTTGGTTAACAGTTAGTTTAGCAGAATGATACTTAGCGGTCTTCCTCAGTTCAACGCATAAGTGATGAAACAGTAGCCCTGCTTTGTTGTACAAAGCGACTTAAAACATCATAAGTTGTTGTGGGCGTAAATTTTTTTTGCAAGGAATACGCCAAGATTGCACAATCCTGCAGAAAAAAAAAACACAGGTTCTGTTCTAATCTGGACATTAATGACTGTAAATGATTTGGATTTTTTTTCTTTCAAATGAACTTTTGCTCACTCTATATATATATATATTTTTTTGTCAGAATGAGGATCAATTCTCACCCAGTAGAATTCTAAGCCAAATCAGTCAGAGAACAGGTCCAGCCGTCAGTTTCACTTCTAGTTTCAAGCATCCAGCATGCCGAGGTGAGCGAAGCATCGCATGCTGCTATGTAGAAGTAGATGATTATGTAAGTATGGGGTGATTACTGTGATATTTGAGTCATGATTTTATAGCGGCATTGTACATGTGTTCTGCGGGAGTGTTGCAGCATTCAAGCAACACTTTTTTTCTTATGTAATGCAGGTAAACATCATTTTTTGTGCTTAAAACGAGCACATTTTCATTTTAAAAAATTAAGCAAAAGGGTCTGTAAAAGTTCACCGCTGTAGGCTTTGTAGACGAGAGCCTGCTTGAAAAAACTTGAGTTAGCACAAAGAGCTTTAAAAGAATTTCCGGTCAAATCAAGCGATTTGACTGGATTTAATACGTTTGAGTCATGCACTCTCAAACATAACACCAACACAAGGCTTTCCTGTCTATCAATCTATCAAAATCTCAAATAGACATAGATGAAGTAGTTTCTAATTTAGCGCAAATCAAAATAAAATAAACGACTAACGAAGATGCACGTGAAGTCTGCTGCGCAGAAAAGGCCGCTTAGTCGCGACGACAGGATCAACGATTTGGTTACTGCGTCACCTGAGCTGATGCCAGCTGACTCCGTCTTTAAAATCTACACATATGGTTTTGCTTGAAAAGCAGACGCCCTCGCATTTAATGAAAAGAAATCAAAGTGAGCTGAAAAAAATAAACCAAAATAAAAAATAAATACCAGTGGCCCACAGTAATTACAGGTTGGTGGGGGGGGGGGGGGGGGGGGGGGGGGGTGTTGAGGCTGAGAGGGGTTGTAGGTGGGGGTCATGTTTTATAGAGGTGGGAAAGATGGAGGAAGGGGCTGATTTATGAGGGAAACAGAGCGGTGGGGATGTTGGAGGGGGTTTAAGCCCTGTTGAATGATGATTCAGCGAAAGGACTTCCAGCCAGCCAATCGGGTGGCTTTCGGTGGCGACGCCGGACAGAGGTTGTCCTCCTCTGTTCGCCTCCCGCTGTCCAATTGAAGACAGAGTGCCTAACGAGTGAGAGAGGGGAGCACAAAACAGAGCTGACAGGGCGCATAGCTTCATTTCCACGGTGCTCGGGCAGCTGTGTGGAGTAATCTGCCGTGGCGGTCCGATAAAACACGCAGTCGGAGACCCGGGGAGGGAGAAAGGGGCGACCCCAGCTGTGCCCGGGCATTTCTAAGTGCAGGGGGATCACACACTCTCACACTCTCCAAAAGGGAAAATGTCCCGGACCAATTTGCTTTCCCAAAATAAGAATGAGAGCAGAAAAAAAGTCCCATGTTGAAAAAATAAAAGTTTATTTTATTTGATTTTTTTTTTTTTTTTCCACCAAGAATTGTAACAGTTCTGGGACAAGGGATAAATCAGGCATTTAGTTAATCTCATTTTTTTTTCCGTAGTTACAAATTTCTTTACTGTTTTCGATGGCGCTCAGTGCACTGTGTTTAATCTGAATGTTAACTTCATCAATATCTGAAGTTGTCAGCAACTTTAAAAACAAACTGATTTGATTCACTTGTACGTGACATCAAGTCTCTGAAATGAATGCCGGCCCTGTAGAAAATTTCTCTCCTATTTTATGGAGAACGATTAAACGAAAACATAACCTCCCTTTTGCGATCTATTCTGCATTCTTAGATAGATATATATATATATTTTTTACGTCCTACTGAGCTTTTGGTCAACGTAAATATTAGTAAAAAGAGATGTAAGCAGTCTATTCGGGGACAGAAGGTTCATTATTTCGTGCGCGCTCCTCTGTTGCAGCCTGGACAAAGGACAAAACTTTCTTAGACTGAGATAATGGCTTCAGGCTGGCTTGCTGTGCAGAGTGAATGGGATCTCCTTAGAGCTCAATAGGGTCCCAAATTTTTACTCCATTATACTGACATCCTAAAGGCCAGAGGCCATCAGCAAGCCTCCTCTGCTCCCCTCCCTGTTGTGGTTATTTAAGAATGCATTCACCCCTCACATCTCACCACAACATCCAGGCATGTTTTTGGGGATTGATGCCTCCTCTACCGGCGCGGTCACCCCAGACGATGCGCTGGGAAGACGAGCAGTTCAGTAAGTTCTCATGCTGACGTATTCAGCTGTTGGACTTTAACGTTGGACTTTCTTTATGGCTTTGTCATGTTTCGACAGATGCTCTCTGTCGGGAAACGTTTCAGTCTATGGATACGGTAAGTTGGCACACAATTAACCCAAAGTAGGTTTCACGAAATATTGCCTTGGGCGTCTCAATAAATGAAACTAAACAGATTAGAGTTTTTTTGTGTGTGTGTGTGTGTGTGAAAAAAAGAAAGAAGAATCCAATCCGCGTCAAAGTATAATAAATATTAAATTGCCTCCAAAGTGCATTGTGCCAAAACGCTTTGAGCAAGGACACAGCATGTGCTGTCCCAGCTCAAACCTTTCACCCGAGACCCACTGTTACCTTGGACTAAATCATACACCAGCGTAATGATGAAATGGGACAAAAGGACTGGATCGTTTTTCCTGTTTCCTCCCATCCGTTTTCCCACCAACTTCAGTGTTCCCGCTGAAAGCCTTAGATATTGTTTTATAGCACGGATTTAAATGTCTCTGTCTTGAACCCATCAGCTGCGTTCCCCGGTCTTCATTAGGCTGCTTGTGAACTCATGTGCGCTGTAAAAGGCAAGTGACAGAATAATAATTAAGAAAAGCCACGGGGATCAATCAAATTTTATTTGCATAGCACCTTTCGGTCTTTACATCGTAAAAAATACAAAGTCACGGAAACACGCGGGCGACGACGTTACATTTTGTCGTCATCACACATCAGATCATCGATTGCTGTTTCATGATGTTTCGAAAGCGACATAAAAAAAAAGAGGGTTTTTCCTGAAGCGACTGACCTCGCCTCTGTGCTCGTTGTGTGAAAACGCAGGTGGAGAATGAAAGACAGTCGATGCTGCAGGTTGAACGTCTCCCGTGACTTGTTTTCCTCGTCTTGAAAAGCCATCAGAAACGCGTAGGTCCCGTAAGATGAACTGATCTTCCATCCGACAGAAAGTCAGAGCTTGAAGCTGAAGCGAAATTCATAAATCATCTTATGCGCCATCCAGACAAGCTTGTGGCTCAGAATCTGTTCATCCAAGTGGATTGAGACACGCTTGAACGAATATATTTCATTTTATGTGGAGAACAAATTTGTTCACCACAAAGTGGCAGCGGCAGGCTGCGACTAAATCAAAAGGGCTTCGTTTTGTCCTCAAGAGACGTTTCATAGCTCATCTTCCCATGTGTTTCAGTGGACATGTGCGAAGGCCGACTTATAACTTTTAATGGCTCCGTTTAAAAAAAAAAGGAGTTTGCGCGTAATGGCTGTCGTTATGTTGCATTTATGTCCAGCTCCTAAACCCGTGATCTATGTCTGTCTGCTGACTGCCTCTGGATGACTTCAGTGTTGGGTTTTCTCTCCACCCAGACAGTTTCTCTTCATCTGGTTCCAATTTACACCGAAATGTGCCTTATTAATATGCACTCTAACAAATACCGTCAGAGTGAGCTAAATCAGAAACACACACACACGCACACGCACGCACACACACAAACACACACACAATGTTGTTTGTTGTCTGACATTTTCTGGATTCAACTGGAAGTTTAATCAAACAGTAGTTTGTTCTGATTCTGGAGCTCTGGACATGACACAGAAAAACCCGAATTATACAAACATTGGTTTTCAAAAAAAAAAAACAACAGCAAGCGTTTCAATGACAACTTGGACCCATGTGAGAAAGAAATTTCCCTGCAAGCCGAATAACCGGCTGTGCCACCCTGGGCGGCAGCAATTTCGGCAGGCGACTGCAAACATTGGCACCGATTATTTCGCATCACTGCATAAGAATCTTGGCTCGTTCTAATTCAGCCGCCCTGGAGGGGTTTTTGAGCATCCACAACTACTTAAAGTCTCCACTAAAGCATCTAAATCAAATTTTAATTCCAATTTTTACCAGGCAAATTTGCAGAAACGATTCGTCAAATCGACATATTTGATGGTGATTATTCTTGATGGCGGCATCGGACAAAACGCGGCGTTTGTTGCTGGTTTCGTAATTGCGCTTTGAACTGCCACGTTGCTGAAATGTGCCGTACAAATACACTTGGCTTGACTTGATTTGACTAGGCCGCTTCAAAAAGTCGGTTTGCTCTATAAATTTTAGAGATGGAAAGTTTTCGTTTGCGTCAGGTTGCTGTCCGCAAGTGCGTTTGAGCTCGAGGTTAAAAGCTCTGCCACGGGATTATTCAGTCGAGAGCAGAATTCACGACTCCATGAGTTGCGACAACCAGCCGAGGAGCGTTAAATTCCCACCGCCATGTTTGTCTGTCGGTATCATGTGCTGTTTCAGAAACCTTTTAGTGCAAACCGGTCATTTTTGTTCTGTTTTGTGACTTCCTGGATGAGAGAGAAAACATCGCTAGACTGGTCACTCCTGGAAAAATTAACCTCAATGCCACGAACAGCCTTTTTCCCTTGATAAGAGATGCCGTGATTTGTGAACAGTTTTTTTGTGTTTGTTTTAATTATATGCGTCTGATGATACAAAAGAAAAATGCTTGGTAATCTGAAACCCCTAATAGTGACAAAAAAGCAAAAAAAAAAAAAAAAGAATAAAGAACAAAAAAAACATGTTTCGGGTGAAGTCTAAAAATAAAAAGCAGCTTCGTAAAATGTTGGCTCTATGTCAACTTGAACACGCGTTGACAGTGAGTCAGGAACGGCGCTTTTCAGCAGTAGTCTTCACCAACAAGCGCTCCTCGGCACGTGACGGACGGGCCGAGTCCATCGGTGACGCAGCGCCGCGTCCTGCTGCGTTTCCCTCCGCTGCATGGGGACCAGGACGTCCAGCAGGACCAGTTGCCCTCCTGCAGAGGAGTGGGCTTTTTTCCTAGCAAATATAGTTTGTGTCAGCGAACAGAGCAAGAAAAACAAAATGTAAGGAAAGAACTGATCGGAAGGGTTTTTTTTTTTTTTTTGTTTGTTTTTTTTTTTTTTTAGATTTCTTACCTTGGTGTGAAGCTTTATCCGCCTTGAAGTTCTGGCAGCCCAGGCCTTCGAACAGCTCAGGACACATACAGATACACTTTCCATCGATCAGAGCAAGAGTACCTCCGTTATGACAGGGCTTACACTTGCATGTGTTGTATTCGGCGACGTACTCTTCTGTGGCCCTCCTGAAGTTCGTGATTCTGGTATTTGCGTCGGGGGAGTCCAGAGGGATCAACATGTAGATGGGCTCAGGCTGAAAAACACACAACAGCAAAACAAAACAGGATACTTGTTGCAGCTGGTGGGATTTTTGAGTCGGACGAAATCAGAATTCAGAAGGGTGGCCTGGACGTACCAGTGTTTTTCTAAGTGCCAGTTTATGAGGGCAGAAATAAGTGGAAAACCAGCTGTGACTAAGTGGTTTAGATAACGGTCTTATCTGTCTCTGCCGCCTAAACACCAGCAGGCACCCAGACAAGATGGCCGCCTCTGTGCAATTTGTTCTGAGCAATCTATCATGATATCAACGGAGTATCTATTTAGAACAAATAGATGTCATACTATGCTAAGCTGTGCATCAGTGGCGTATCTATTTAGGGCGAGAAATAACTCTGCACTGCGTTTATCTCGTTTGGCGTCTTTCTAAGATATTTAGGACACGGCGCAGTTTCCAAAACGAACCAAATGCTGAATTCATTTTAATCGAAGTTTCCTCAGCGATGATCCGTGTACGACAGAGCAGAATCATGCTGTTGATAAGTTCGCCCTGCGATATCCTGACATTGTCAAAAGTTGTTCTGTTGCAAGGCAAAGCGGTAAGCAATCGCCTTTTGAACAGTTCAATAAATAATTACAACACAAGAATGGATGAACCACGTCACATCATGAGATGCTGAAAAGTGAAATTCCCATGAAAACTTGAACTAGCCATGACTCCTACCTCACTCTGTATCAGTGCAGGGGCATCTGCAATGGACCTGGCCCAGCTTTGGTACGTATTCAGATCCATGAACCCCTGCCTGTTCAGCTGGGTTCTCATGGAAACGGCGGTTTGCAGAGTTCCTCCTTTCACTGAAGTCATCACCTTATCCACCAATGCCTTCCCATCAGCGCTAACTGTGCAGAACAAAAATAAATAAACCCCAGAGAGAATAAAGCAACCAAAACCAAAAACAAAATTTGTGCTAGAATAAAATGCAGTATAACGTCATATTACTTCATTGAAATACGTATTTTTTATATTGTTTCCAGTCACAAGAAAGAATGAACACGTTTTAGAGATTTGCTTTGCTTTTAACACGTTTTTGACTTAAGGTGTTAGAAATCAGCACGACTGAGGAGAACAAGAAAACGACCTGTCTCATTGCTGAGTGTTTTCTCGCAGTCCCCCACTCTGACGTGCGCTTTTGGATCGTCTTTGTCAGGTGTGGAGACAAAGTTTGCGGAGATCCCCACTTTGAGACACTTTTGAAGGCTTCTTTCTGTAATGTCTGATGGAATCAAGCAGGAAACGCAGCAGTAATGCACCAATAACCAACATTTGTTTTCCAGAAGACAGGCCTGAAAATGTCCCACAAATCAGAACGACGAGTTTAAGGTCAAACTGATTGCTTGGATACGCACTTCTTTCCCTGATGGTGTTCTGGTTGAGAGCGTAGATCAGTTCATATTCGCCGCCAGATTTTCCGCTTCTTGTGTAATGGGTTCCATAGTCTTCCAGGAAGGCAAAATAAATACCCTTGTCATAAGCCAACGGCAGTGATCTGACGTGGATCAGGAAGTCCTCGGCAACGTTAAACTCGTGGGAGCGCATTCTGTAGGTGCTCAGCTGTACTCTACCTTTTACCCTCATGAAGCTTATGTTCTAAAGAGAGAAGAACCACCGATACAGGCACAAACGTGACACGTCTTCAAAGTGAAAGTTGTTTGCTCGGGTAGCGACTTGGAACTCGTGTTTCGCAGTCATAACGCTTACCTTAATTTTGGAGTACTCTATGACATCCCTAATGAGCTCATTCTTTGTGAAATTCAACGTGGCCTCAACAGAAGCGTTCCCCAAAGACGATTCGCTGTTCTTGAATTTGAAGGAAAGTCCAGCATCGACTTTAAAGGTCTTCTCTTTCAGCATTTCCTTCACGATGGAGTGCGTGTCCTCATAGATCTCTCTGGAGACGGTCTCCTCCACAAGAGTCTGAAAGGACAAAGTATATTGAGCAGACGATCCGACGCCATTGGATTGTACGAGGGAGACGTAGCCGGGACTAACCTCGTAGTTGAGCACACCGACATTCCAGGGAAGTCTGTCGTACTTCCCCGTGTTTGGGTTCCTCACTCTGTTACATCGGCCGTTGAAGAAATCATTATTGAAGGGGTTCATTCGAGGATCTGCACCCAGGATGTTGACCCTGGTTCATGGAGGAAATGGCTACAATGTTTTAAACTTGCCCGTACGCACAGAAGCATCATTTGGACAGATTTCTCTTGCAAGAGAGAGTTTTAATCTCGTTGGGATTTCCCTGGTGAGACAAAGGTAAATAATTATTTTTGCAGTGGCGCACTATTTTTTCTATAGTAAGTAAATTCAAATTTGTGATTTTTTTTGTGTAACGCGTACACCAAAATACATCGAAAGAATCTGCCACGCGGAAAGCTGAAGGGAAAGCTTCTTGTCACGCTATTGGCTGGCATTTGCTAAGCAGGAAATCCTGGAGGCTTTCATTTTCCTTGTTGAAGGGGTGGAGAGGAGAAAGAGTGAGGATGCTAGCTTCTGCGGTAGAGTCGAGACGTTTCGACCAGCATAAGGTGTGTTTGGTGTCTGAACTGTTAAAACGGGAAGTTAGATGGATATTTGAAAAAGTACGGGAAATAATTTCTAGAATTGTGTCGGTCATGGTGGCAGCATGTTAGTTTTAACTCATCCTTTGCATAGACTTTTGCTTTTAATTGTTCTGGTTGATGCACTGCCTATTTAGACAATTACATCCTCTGGTGTTGGACGATTTGCTATGATTTGTAACCACGGGAGCAAGGGAACAGCTGATTAGTCAAATAATGCTGTATGGACAGTCCCAAATCTGAGAAAAGTTGAAAGGGAGGCATTGTGGATTCAGAGCAAGGTAAACAAAAAACAACAAAAAAAAAGCACCTTCCATTGGTAATAATGCACAAAGATCATCTGATTTGATCCGGACACGTTTTACGATGCTTACCCGTATCCCGCCGTCCTGCCTTGCTCGTTGTTATCGAGGTCGGACGTCCCACAGGGTTTACGGACAGGATCGCAGTCCTCATCCGATCCGTCTTCACAGTCGTAGTCCCCGTTGCATTCCAATCTCTTCTTGATGCAGGTTTTCAGATCTGCGCACAGTTGCGGGTTAAGACCAGCGAGACCCAGAGAAACCAAATACAGACGAACGATGCGGGTGACTCTTAAGAGTCTGCTGTACCTGTCGTGCACTGGAACTCAGACTCCGTGCAAGGAGGGGTAGGCGGCTGCGAGCATGACTCTGTGGTTTCGCAGAACTCCCTGTGACCGATAGGCCCTGTGCAGGGTTCCCCGCCGAACTGGCCAAACACCTCTATGCCTCGAGAACGCAGCTTATGACAGACATCAAAAAGACTTTGTCAACCCCCTACAACGGGGTGTTGAGGTGCGCGGCAGCAAAGGCACGTTATTCAAAGGAAAAATCCGTAATGTTTTCACACACGAGTGGTTAGTTGTGCTGCATACAGCAAGGCTTGCCTGACTTACCTTCCTTTTGGTGCAAGGATCACAAGAAGTCCATTGTGACCACTGGCTCCACTTACAGTCTACAGGATTTGGTTCAGGAAGCACTTCCGCCCTGATTATGTGCACACATTATATTCTCTCAGGTATTCAGAGGAAATAACTCTGCAATATCATTAAATCAAACCACAAGAAGAGTGTACGTACAATCCCACATCGGAAAGCGTCAGAGTCAGACACAGGGCGCTGAGGCTCAGCTGGACAGCGATGGCCGCTCTCATCGTGAACCCTTGGAAAGACAAACGTCTCACGTTCAGACTTTTAAACTGCCCTCTTGTTAATCATTATATCACCGGTCAAAAAACTTTGCACTTTCACAATCGATAGTTTGGATTCCGTCCGCAGCCTTATTGATTTGGTGTTCGGAAACTGAATTCATTGGCCTTTTCATATTTTGAAACCAGAATGTATTTTTTGGGAGGTTTATGGGAAAATGCTTATTAGTAAAGTGAAAAACAAACACGTTTTTTTTTTTCTGAGGTTTTCACAAATAAAATCCTCCAACGTGAGGCACGGACTTGTTTTCACCTTCGACTCTTCCGCCTTCGCACAACCAGACGCAAAAATCTTTGCTCATTTTTCTTTGCAGAATATCTCAAGCGCAGTTGTGCCGCGTTGTTCTCATTGTCAGACGATGTATTGGGAGTTCTGTGAAACGGGGTTTAAAGCTTATTTTAATTACCCAATCCCATGTTACAACGATCCAGAGCTGACCTGTTGTCCTTGGTCGTCATGATGCTTTTTATTCCCTTATTTGCCATGTCCACAGTCAGAGCTGTAGATTAAAAATACACATTTAAACAGCATTGAACGCTTTTTTTGAGAGTTTATGGATTTTTCGAAGCTAAATGTGACCTAAGCAAGGAGGCGCGTGTATATTTCGCCAGGTGTCCGGAAAGCTAATGACAGACTCTTCCAGTGCTGGATGAAGAAATATTTTGAAGGATGCTGTTTGTTACTTTCTTTCGTTACATAAGGAGAGAATATTAATAACTTATGTTATTTTTGTTTTTGTCGGTTGGAGAGAAAAAAAACGATCGTTTCTGTCTTTTCCAAGATTGTGAAACCACACAAACATGTCCTGACCAAAGCGAGCAAATATTTGATGTTTCATTTTCCTCTCCCTCATTTTCTCTCTCTCTCTGTCTCTCTGTCTCTCTGTCTCTGTCTCTTGTTTGATGTCGAAACACTTTGGCATATTGAGGCCATGGTGTATTTGGGTCACCATGCAAGAAAAATCCCCTATTGATACCAGAATTGTAGAAATCAGGGAGTGGGGGGGGGAAAAATCTGGAAATGTGAACCAAAAAAAACAAAACAAAACAAAACAAAAAAAAAAAAGAATTCTGTTGCAGTGAAACCCTATGTCCACAGGAGGGCAACATTGAGCAGCAAACGCCAAAACTGCTCTCAGAGAGAGATTTACCATTGCTTGGTTTTCATGTTAGATGACTGAAGAAAAGTACAATACACAAGTCTTAGCTCTCTCTTTTCCCTTTCTGCATGAAAAAACGTGAAGCGAATCCTTGCGCAATGTGCAGGAAGTTTCAAGCTGCCGCACTCGGTGACCCGTCATGTGATCTGGGAAGCTTTTGCTGAGTCTGCGGTTACAAACTGAAGTGAAATGTGTCTTGATTCCCAATTAAGAGAGAGAACAGGTCACTCCTTGCTCCGCGGAGCCGAGAGGAGCATCAAATCCATATCTGGGCAGAATTACGGTGAAAGTTGCTGAATCATTGGATAAAAAGACTCGGGGGGGGGGGGGGACAAACTCACCTCATCACATCTTTCTGAGTAGGAAAAGAAAAAAAAAAAAAAAACCCCAAAAAACTGATGATAAATTCCACATTATTCAGCACGCTGACAAGCACTTTCCTGCTGACTTAAGTAAACAGCCGCAGTATTCCCTGACGGGTCCACAGAGAGTCTGGGAGTTGCCCCTGCACTGATTATTGCAGGCATCTTGTGAGAAGCGCTGGGGTAGTTTGGGGGGTATGTGGTCATAGCCCTGTGAAGAAGCACAAATATGTGCTGAAGTCACCACTTTTTGCAAGTTTCGGCAGTTTCCTCACAACTTTGTCAGGAAACCAGGGGGTAGGTGAGGTTCTTGGCCAACGTTTCTCCTGACTAGAAAGACTTCCTGTTTTTCAGAAGAACCTTGGAAGCGCGCGTTGATCGTTTTGGCACAGTTGTGTGGCTTTTTTTTTTGTTGTGTAAAATGTGTGCTACATCCGATAGAATATGGTGGTGGGAACTGTGCTCTGTCACTTGTGTTTCTTTTTTTTTTTTTTTTACATATATATATTTAGTCCAGGGTGGTGGTGATGGTGGGGGGCAGGTTGTAGTAGGTTGTAGTTATGGAACAGCGAGGGAAACAAAGGATAAAATCTAAGTCAACCTCAATTACGGCTCAGAGATAAGTGGCTATCTGAAGTTCTGGCTGCGGTGGCGGAGAGTTGCAGAATTGACGCCCTTTAAATGCTTGGAGCCTGAGCCGTGCGGCCTTCATGTCAAACTGAGGAAAGAACAGATCCCAGCTCGTCTTTGTCAGCATTTCATCATAAAAATAAACCGTCCTCGTTTGTGTCACCCGTTCCCGTACTCTTTTTTTTTTTTTTTCCTGTTCATCTCTAAACTGCGGATTTAGGAATGACATTCAACAACTCTCCTGTTGTACGATGAAACGCTTCAGGCATATGCTGATGAGCTGAATCGTCGACAGAGAAAGACAGGATGCGTCTCGCGTTTCATTTGGAGGCTCCCGAAACATGACTTCCAGACTGGATGTCATACTGACATTTTGAAGTGGCCCAGTCAAAGTCCAGACTGGAATTATTTCACAGCGTTCTAAAGATTAGGAGACTTTCCGACCCCAAAAACCTGGAGCTCACTGGCAAAGAAAAATAACTCAATTAGCGTTGTGCTAAAAGCAAGCAACACATTAGATAAATGAAAGGTTTGGCTGATTTTTGCAATATTTCTTCAAGAACAGAATAACACAGTGGTCCTAAATGTTAAATACTTCTAAATTCTCAACTTTAAAGTACTTCCCATCAAAAAAAAAAAAAAAAAAACTCCAAATACTAATAATAGGAATTAATGCTATTGATTTTTACTTTGGCACCTCAAAAAGGACAATACTGTGTAAGGGCAAAGACGTTTTGTTCATTCTAAATCCACAGCAGAGTATTAATACTATTATACCCACACATGCAGACACTAAACTTAATATATAAAACTTTATTCTAATTGAAAGCTCTTTCTCAGGTATGAGCTTTATGTCTATTGTAAAGCTTCCTTTGATTAAATTGTAGGCTATGAAAATGCTTCGTCCCGTGGCTGATCGCTGCACAAAGGGAACGTCAGACTCCAGGCCCGTCGGTAATCTGTTCTTCTGTCAGCAGAACACAGGATAAAAAGCAGGAAACACCTCCTTCCTGTGTCCTCTTCGCTCGCACTTGTCTGCCGTCCAACTTATAGCACGATCATACTGTACATGTCGCGACCAGAAAGGCCACGAAGGGCTGTTTGCGCCACGTGACGACCTTTAACCCTGGACCCGGGCTTCGGCGTAAGCGGAGGAAAATAACCGATTGCAGCTGCAGAAATTATTTTTTTCTCAAGGAACCTAAGTTTGTCTTGAGATGATTTTACTTTGACTTTACACTTTCATGTTTGACAGTTGCTCTTGCGTTGAGGATCTCTTAATCTTCCCTCTACTGAGAATTGAACCTTATTCATATGAGACAAAGATTAGGCTTTCAAGCAAAAAAAACATACTTTTTAAAAAAAAAAATTAAATTTTTTTTTTTTTTTTTTTTTTACACAAAAGCACTGATATTTTTATGCTCTTGTTTATTCACGGTGATGTGCTTCATTCGTTATTTTCCCACTTGTTCAATGCCAAAAAGGGCGACTGCCTTCCAGATCCAACCTGTTTGCAAAACCAGTGGCAGTTCCACACACATGCCGCTTTCACCATTCAGGAAATAAGGTGAGCTTCATTGTTTTTAAATGAACAGTGATCTGAAACCTATTTGTAAAGCATTTGTATGTGACGGCTGACCGTAGCACTGAACCGCAAGTTTACGGAAGTGAAAGCAAACCAGAACAGAGAAACGAGCCACGATGCCATCATCACTGATGTCAGCGTCCAGGTTACCTTCAGGCTCCAGAGGTTCAGCGTTGACTAGCTTTCCGAGTTCTCGGCCGACGGACGACGCAAACCCCAGTTTTGAGGTAATAACCCGTCTCTCCTTCTCTAATTATCCAAAACAAACGTTGGCTGATGCTTGTGCAAACAGCAAACAGAGCCACTTCCTGTGAGTTGCAGATTTTCTTCCTGGGAACGACGCAACGGCTGCTTCCTGCTTACATCAGCAAATACAAAAACCATCATTACTGAATCACTGGATGACATCAAAGGTGTTCATACAAAGGAAAGACGGTGGACTGCTTGTTTTCTGGAAGTGGAGTCAGATCAGTACGTAGCAGAGGAAACGTCAGGCCTCCTCTTAAAAAAATTCTGCTACATTGGCAGGATTCGGGCTTTACTTTCCCTGCTCCTCATTGTTACTTTTCATAATATGATTTCATTGTGGTCCAGTTAGAGCATAAATCGTATTTCAACATGAAGCACTGAGATGTTTATGCTTCAAAAGTCTAGCTGTTTTTTTTTTTTTTAAACACCAGGTGCAAAGTTGCAAAAAATGTTACATAACAAATATAGAAAAATCTGGGCACCAATCCCACATGAGTCCCATCATCCCCCCATAATCCTGCTTTCTCACAAATAAGCAGTGTAAACACACTTGAAACCTTTAAACCCCTCTGAAAAGTGCGGCATGTATTTTCCTTCGAAAAACTTCCACACAGGATGCTGCCGCCACCACCGTGTTTTACAGTGGGAAGGCCGTAGCCAGGGCGATGTGCGTTGCTAGGTTTTCCAAACTCTCCCAAAACGTTCAGTTTCTTCCTTCTTCCTCCACATTTTTGCTCCGTTTTGTACAGGACATGCAGCCACTTCTTGTTTTTAACTGCAATAACGCTTTCATTTTGGCCCACTTCCATAAAGGCCAGATTTGTGGAATGCATTGCCAATAGTTTCACTGTCAACAAATTCATCCCACCTTAGTAAGTTGGATCGTCAGTGTTCTTGTGTTTTGTGAATGTCATTTTCGTCAACATTGGAGTCACCGTAGTTGTCTTCTTACTTCTTTTTTTCCTTCTGCGCTTCATTTTTTCGGAGAAGGATTCCTTCATGTGCATAAAGAATGCGGTTTTAGCATCGCTCCACCTTTCGTTCTCCGGGCGTTCTCCTCTTGAAGCCTCTTTTGTGTGTGATGAACCCTTTGCTCTGAAATCCTCTGTTTGCGGGCAGAGCTGGATAATGACACGTCTACTTCCTGATCTCTGCTTGGCTTGCAGTTGTGGCCCAGCGCGTCTTCGTGTGGAAACCTTGGTCCTTTTTAACGCCGCTCAGCTCGTAACCGTGCTCCGAACTGACTTTTCAAGCCTGTTAGGATTTGTCTGTATAAAAATACAGTTCGCACTGTATTCTTCTTCCTTACTACAGATTTTAGACTGAGCGGACACGGGAACAACCAGGATCTTTCGAAAAGCTAAGTGGCTCATTGCCCCGTTGAAGCAATTGACCGTTCCAGTTGTTTCATCCATTGACAACACCTGGTATCTCCTGTCAATCAGCCAGGTGCAGCAGCTCAGTGAGGAGTGCAGCCATTGGGGTCTGCACCTTTTGTCAACCGGTGAAGCAAGCGGTTGTTGTTGCTTTACCAACCATATGAACGGTGCATCTGTTGGTGCGCGCCTACAACAGGCACACTTCCACCTACTGACTGAAATAAACAAATGAAATTATGTTTTTTGGGGGGTTTTTTGTTGTTGTTTTTTTTTTGCCTGGCAAGGCTGTTTTAAAATATAATAAGGTCACTAAATTGACAGATTTTCCCGGCTGATCCGCCAACAGCATGCATTTTATTTGCATTGGTAGACTTGTGCAGGTGTTCGTTTTTAGAAGTACAAAACTTGACTGCTCCATGATTTTTTTTTGGGCCAGGGGTCACGAATTCCTCCACATGATCCAGCTCCTGACTCTTTGCACGTCACATAAGTAGTTATGTTCATGTCAAACCCAAACTACAGAACAGAGGGGAGGGAATTTATGCAAGAAAACAAAACATAACAGGGATTGAGACCAAGATGTAGAGCGAGCTGGGTGGGGCGTCCCTATAAACATGACATATGAGACTTGCTCAAGGGTATTATTATTATTATTATTATTATTTTCTTTTCTTTATTCATTTGTGTGTGTGTGTGAGTGTGTGCCACAGGTTGATTTTGACCCCCTATTGCAGGGCCCCGCATTCAAAACTGTTTTTAACAATTCTACAAAATGTCAAAATATGCCCCAAAATTAAATGATTAGTTTGAGTGAGACTATACCACTTGTCGTAAAGTGCACATTTTAGCCTCAATCAAGCTTAGACAGCTGCCTAAACTGGAAAATGTTTTGTGTTTTTTCTGTGTCCTTCTCTCCCACTATGACCGCCCCTCTGCCACTTTAAAGCCGCAGTGAGTCAGTCAGGGAAGAGTTAAAAGTGGGAGCTGGCAGCAGCCTGCCCTGTGCGTCCGCGGTATTTAGCAGGGAAAAAGTCAGACTCCTGCTCGCCGTCCTGAGCTGGGTTTGCGTTTTGTTTTTGTTTTTGCTCTTGCTCGCTGAGGCGCGACGACGACAAAAAGCGGCTCGTCGTGTCACCGCGCGCGTTTGAACAGGTACGTCACCGAGTTGGTCCACGAACGCGTTTCTGTTTTTCTTCCCTTCATCAACCAGCAACACCACAGGTTGTCGGTCCGGTAACGCGGCAGAGCTGCTAAAGCGTCTGTGAGTTGGTCGTCTCCCGGGAGCCGCTGTGTGAGTGTGGGATATTCTTCTTTTTCTCGAACCTTCATAAACCCGTTTTTTTTTTTTTTTTTTTTTTTTTTTTTTTTCTTTTATTTTTTCCCGTTTTTTTTTTTTTTCTTTGTTTCATGACGTTTTTTCCAGTTCCGAGCGCGCGCCCCCTCCCTTCTACCTCAATAGGCTTCTTCATTTAAACTCGGAGAAATTCAAAGCTGAAGTTTTTTTTTTTTTTGTTAACTGCGCACCACCTCGGAGAATTTGTTTAATTCTAAAAGCATTTTTGATTTTATTTTTTGGCAGCGACTGCCCTTTGTGTTCGCTGAACGGTTCCCTGTGGTATTTCGCCATCTCATTCATTCGCAGACTGACTCATTCCCTGATTTCCTCCAGATGTGCAGAAGTTTACGTTTCCTGACGGCCCCGCATTGTGACACTGCTGCACTCGGCACCGCCGTCATTTCTGCTGACACGGAGATTTACGCTTGTTCTCTGTGGTCAAGTTAAACTTGTTGTGACACCAGTACGTTTAAAAAAAAAAAACAAAAAAAAAAAAACGCACCCTTCCAGACTTTAAATTTTCCTCCTGACAGGGCACCCCTTGAGGTTTTTTTTTTTGTTAAAATGTAACTCTTGTTATATCCAGGAAGTGCTGACATTACACCAGTTTTATTAGGCTCTGCCTCAAGTCAGAGGGACGTCTGCCATCGCTGTGCTTGATGGCCAAGAACAATCATGTGTCAGGATTATCCCAGTGATGCATTAACAAGCCTTCCAGTTTGCCTCCAGCAGTTTCCAAGCACAACACAATCAGCACGTCTGTCTGTGTGTGTGTGTCAGAGTGGCCTGCAGTAATTTACATGGCAAACGATGTGGCCAACGCATCCTGCCGTGCTACTTGGCGTGTGTTCAACACCATCACCGGGAGATAAGGTCATGGTTTATTGTTTTACGGTTGCGCAGTAGCTGTTGAAAAAAACTGCACAACTAAAACCCTGGTACTTGGGTTTTCTTCTTAAACCAAATGAGCAGTAAGTCGGATGGAGGGTCGGCAACACCTCTCTGTATGATCAGGTGTTGCTCATTGCCAGATAATTGCTGGCACCAAGCTGCAGCACGTTTGCTGACAGGCAGGTATACCGTCTTATCTCTCCGTATCAGTCTCATTTCCTCTGCTCCCGAACTTATCTGGTTTTGATGGTCTGGCATTCCTTCTCCAAGGCTTAAGCATAAGAGGACTGTGGGCACACCATCATTCTAAAGGCACCAATTTCCTCTTGTTGCTGCTCAGCTGGGCATCACGAGATCCCTTGCTCTGCTAGCGTAAGATTAACCTTAGGTAATTGCTCAACCTTTGGCCGTTTCCAACCTTTGGTCTGCTCAACGGTAGTCACGGGCTCTTTACATCCGCGCTCTAACCAGTGTTCCCTCTGGAGCTGGTTCTTGAGGTACGTCTGTCGACAGGGTACGGCAGGATTTGTCATATTTTCTGGTGGCTTTGAGCTTTCCATTGTAGCCGATTGCTTGTAATTGTAAATCTTCTGCTGTGATGATTTGACTCATTAGATGTGTCTGTGCTGTTCAATGTAAATCATTTGTGTGGGTACCACAGATTGACTAACTTCTGCTGCGTTGCTTGTTTTCTGGGTCAGCGGTTTGACTCGACATGGGTCGGTACATTTGGGCTTTTTCTCCAGCAATGTTGACTATTCTGGCAAACTTTTGATCCCTTTGTGCAGTCGAGTGTTTAGGTGTATAATGAACTGTCAGGACGGAGTTTGTTTATAAGATGTCAAAGCACACGGCCTTGGCAGTGTTGCATTTCTAAATATTCCAGTTTAAGCAAACTTTTGAGATGCAAAATTGCATTTTTAGGGTTTCTTTTTTTGCCCCCTTTTAAAGGAAGGTCAAAGTGTCTTTTGGTCTTGGGTTTTTTATTGGTCATAATGGCTTGTTTTACTTGTTTCTGATGAGTGCTTTATGTGGTTGTAAACATTTTATTGCATGTAGTTTAATTCGCTTTTGAGCAAATGAGTGAAGTGTTTGCTCAAAAGCACTTCACCAAATTTCACTTCACCAAAATTTCTTAACTACAGTCTGTCTTTTTTATTTTTTTTTTTCCTCTGAAGCATACTTACCAGGAGTCCTTAATTACAAGCATTTATTTTCCACCAATGCTTATTGCTGTCCACTTCACTTTTTCTACTCCAGACTGACAAAAAGAGAAGGATGAGTGGGTGTTAAGTCATACGCCTGGCTGACGAGTCTCTTCCTTGCAACACTGAGCTGCAGCCTGCTTCGCCTAGGATTGTCGCTTGTCCCCTAAAGTTGGACCCCTTCACGCGATGTCTGCGGAGGTGGAAAATGGTGTGCCAGCAGCGGCTGACCCCAGCTCGCCAGCCTCAAACAACAGCCCACCCCCTTCTCCTCTGACGACCACACCCAAGGGCCTGTTGAGAAAAGAGAAGCGGAAAGGTCAGTTGAATAACTTTATTACTGCCTTTCTCAGGACTGTTAATGAGCCAATTAGAAAAGGGAGTGGTTTCAGCATACCAAAATAAAGGCTTGGGTAACTCTACAGACCTCTCGCAAATGGTGTTGCAGGACCTTCACTGGGGAATAAAAAGCTTGTGTGAATCCTAGGAATGCTAATGGATTTTAAACCATGAGTTAATATGATCTGTATGCCGTTCATTTTGATTTGGGTGTGGTGGAACAAAAATTAATTTTAGATTTTTTTTTTTTTTTTAAACAAAAACTGGCTTTCTTTGCACTTGACTTGTAATGGTACAAGTGTTTGAAATCTGACTGTTCAAATTAGAAAAGTTGGGTCAGAGTATTGAACTGCAGCCAGAAGAAGCTAGCAAGCAAGCAGGCTACAACCCTGACTGCTGATGGTGAGCTAAGATGTTTGAAGACTGCTTGTTTGTCCTGAGAAATGTTTTGTATTTTTTTTTTTTAATGGCTATGTAGCCATTTATTGTGCATGTATAAGATTTAATTTTCTTAATAGTGACTATATTGTGGGGTGGTCACTTGCTATGCATAGAGAACCATAAGTCTTGCTAATGGTGCATAACAAAATGCACTAATATAGCAAAGACTTTCACACAAACATTTTAATCGATTTATGTGCCAGATATCAATATTTAACTCTGTAGTTCCAGTTGCATTTACCACCTGTGAAACTGTAGTACTAGTTTTTGTTTTATCTGAAAGACTTGACCCATTGCATGCCCTTTGCAGTCTTGGTGGACCCAATGTCTCTGTAGTGAATGGAGCCTACAACAGGATGTGTCCTGTTTGCATTGACAAGCAACAATTAGTCGTTTTCCTGTCCTATGTGGAACTGTTGAACTCATAAATTTTCTACTAGCAGGAAGTGGCTCAGTTCCTCTGGACCTGTCAACACTCAGTCCAGTGAACAAAACTGAAATTAGAACTCAGAATAATTAAAATAGGATGTCGTACAACTCCTTTGGCGCTAATGCGCAATTTGAGGTAGCATTTTTGGTTTGTCTGAAACTGCTTGGCAAAAGTGTTAATATGCAACAGTTTAAGTGCATAATAGACGTCTTTTTTTTTTTTTTTTCTTAGTTGTAGAGAAGACAGATGAGTACCTCCTGAGCAGGTTTCAAGGGGACGGTGTGAGGTACAAAGCTAAGCTCATTGGAATCGATGACGTCCCCGAGGCCCGTGGAGACAAAATGTGCCAGGACTCCATGATGAAGCTTAAGGTACAGCATGACGGTTGGAATTTCAGCTGGAGCCAAATCGTTTTTACACTTTTAATATTGTTCCTGTGGACTTTATGAACAAATTTCCTGCAATGGAACATGTTTTATTTCTCCCCCACCCCCCTGTAGGGGATGGCGGTAGCTGCTCGGTCCCAAGGCAAGCACAAACAGAGAATCTGGGTTAACATTTCCATGTCTGGTATAAGGATCGTTGATGAAAAGTCAGGAGTGAGTCTAGTTTAATGTTGCAAGTGGAGGATTACTATTTGCATCACAGATGGCTCACTGTAAAACTTTTCTTCCCCCCCCTCCTTTTATCAGGTAATTGAACATGAGCATGTGGTGAATAAAATCTCCTTCATTGCCAGAGATGTAACAGACAACAGAGCGTTTGGATATGTATGTGGGGCTGAAGGACAGCATCAGTTCTTTGCCATAAAAACGGCACAACAGGTAACGACGTGAGCAGAGTCGCAGACAAGTAAATCTCAGATTCACACAGGCAGCACCGAGACTCTTGTTTTCTGTGGAATCGCACAGGCAGAACCTTTGGTCATCGATCTGAAAGACCTTTTCCAAGTAATCTTCAACACGAGGAAGAAGGAAGCAGAGTCCTCGGAGAAGGTAACATTTTAGCATTAAGCTGTAACTTCCTCTGCCAACCTCTTAAAATTGGTTACTGTCTGTATTTCTTTGTGGAAGAACAAAATATTTTGTCTTAAACTGGCCTAGTTGCCAAGAGGCAATCTGTACTGCCTGAAAATCAACAGTGCCTCTTGATGATCTGTCAGGGAATTGCATTCTCATTCTTCTAGTTCACTGACAAGGTTCATGCCAGCAAAATTTATTGAAGGTATAATCATTGACATTGTAACTCTCTTCACAGACTCAGAATGGCTCTGCAGTTGCAGAGGTAAGCTCACCAAAGCTTCTTGTTTTCAGAAAAGTTAGACTTTCTCTTACTATTCTCTTCTCTCATTAGAATTGTGACGGTAATGAATCAAAGCCTGCACAGGTAGGAATTCTTATGCATCTGGGATTTATTTAAAAAATTTTTTCTGTGGCTTTAATTTTTTATTTTTTTTATATCCAGCCGGTGGAGCAGCTCGACCTTTTTGGAGACATTAAAACTCCCCCAGACATCAGGACTCCAGAAGTAAGTTTGCAGCTGCTGTTATCTCTATCTGAGCAAACTCTATTTTTGGAGTCTTATTATGGCATCTTAATAT
The DNA here is from genome assembly GCA_010277015.1 of Poeciliopsis turrubarensis. Taxonomy (NCBI): domain Eukaryota; kingdom Metazoa; phylum Chordata; class Actinopteri; order Cyprinodontiformes; family Poeciliidae; genus Poeciliopsis; species Poeciliopsis turrubarensis. Next base: position 1,040,168 of record VMRN01000062.1, read on the forward strand.
TAATACTATGTATCAGTGTGTGCCACCGTCTTGTCATAACACTTGCTAAAAAGTCAATGATTTTGTTTTTTAAATGATGTTGGGCTTTTTTTTTTTTTTTTTTTCCTGGAGGTAATCAACCTTTACAAGCTTATAGTTAATCTTAACATTAAAGCTGCTACAAGGTTTACTTTTTTTTTGTTTTTTTACAAACCCCTAAACAGTTTTAATGTACTGCTTCAAGAAACTATCTGTCCATTTATTCAACAATGATTGACACAAACAAAAGTAAAACGGTGGGTGCATGAGTTTAGATTTATTGCCCTCAGTAAATGGAAGATATTTTCCAAAGATCAATGAACCCTTCCAAAAGTATTCCTACTCAAACTTCCAAATGTTGAGGGGAGAAAGTCTTTATGCATTTTATTGCGGTTTCCAGTGCTAAATATAGAACGGTGCATAAATATGAAGTAGGAGGGAAAACTATTCACAGGCTTTCAAAAAGCTTATGAACATGTAAGTGTGAATTTGTCTTCAGCTCTCATTACTCCTTCAGAAGATGCCTATTGGCTAATGGTCCACTAGAGTGTGTCACCATCTACATACAGCTGTTTTTGTGACTGCCTTGTATTCTAATTTGGCAGGATTTGAAAATGATCGTTTTATTTAAAGAATTAAGATTATAGTGTAAAACTGTACAAAGCTGGTGGCGATTTTGACAATTTGGTAATTGTTGAATACAAATGCACATCACTCTGCTGCGATACTTTACAGTAACACCGGGCTGTCTATCACATAATCTAAAAATTCAATTGAAAGCCTGTGTGGGCACATGATTCTACAGATATTTATTTGGTCCCCTCCTTACACCCCTAAAGTGAGTTTCTGGCCTAATGGATTTGGACACCGATGTGTTTTTACAACTTTTGACTTGTAGCAGCTTTAAATAACCTGTCTCTCACACCATGTGATTGTTCATATTGTTAGTATGCACTCTCTGAAATTGATTCATTGATCTCTTTCTTTCACTGTCCATGTTAACCAGGAATCTAATGACATTCTGTTGCTGGACTTTTCTGCTGGAGTTGACAGCAATCAAAATTGCATAAAGGATGCCTCTTTTCTGAACTCCCTTGGCCCTGACTGTGAAGCACCCACAAATTCAAAAAATACATCAACTTTTGGCTACTTTCCTGCTCCAGATAGTGATCCATTTGGAGACGACCCCCTTTCCAGTCAACCCAGTAGTTTTGTACCTCATAATGCACATAAGCCACATATGAATGATAACGTTGCTTCTGACGACACCGTTAAGACAAATCTTAATAGTTTAAATGGAGAGACTGGGCAAAATCTGCAGATGAGTGAACTATCCAGTAAATCAATGATCCTTGCACTCAATAATGGCCAGTGGCCACTAGGGGGTAGTATAACACAGGGCACTGGGATAACGATGATGGACGGGAATGAATGTCAACAAGGAATCTCTGCCAAAAACCCATTTTTTGACTCTCTGAAAACGGCCCCCGTCTCTTACAACACAAGTAACCCAGACGCACCGGTGACCCATAGCAACGACTCTGTTGTCATAAGCCCACCTCCACAGAACATTAAGTCTGGACGAGGTCGACGGAATGCAAAGGTGAAATCACACTGCCGGTAGAGTTACAGTGGGGTTGCATGAGACTGGGGTTTACGTCTAACATCACCTTTTCACGGTTCTATTGGGTACAAGGACAGTTTGACTGCGTGTAGATGCCATGCAAGGCCTGAGTGACTTCTGAATCTTTCAGGAACTGTTCTTTGTCTCTATGCTTGCACTGGTGGTTTGATCCGGCTTTGAAACGCTGCATTTTGACTATGCTGCTGAACGACCACTTTTTTTTTTTCTGCTTTTTTTTTTTTTTTTCCCACCTTGGCTCTTAACCTTTTATTTTTTTTCTAACATTCATGCTTCAAGTGACTAAAGGGCACCGGTAAGTGAAGCATGCGTACACATCAGTAATCAGGGTTTTATTTTGAGCATGCTAGATCACATTTGAGCAGTCTTTGGTAAATATTTTGCATTTCTGTGTTGACAAAATCCCTCATTGGTATCTTTTGTGTAACTAGGCTGGGTCAAGTGATCTGTTTGGCACAGACCTATTTGGTGCTACTGAGACATCTCCAGCTGACCTTTTCAGCAATACACCTACAAATGTTGCTCCTTCATCCATAGCTGCTCTGGGTAATGAGCTTTTTTTTTTTTTTCTCTCCCCAACTTTGGGTAAATCTACTGTAAACTTACTGCTGTCTTTTTTTTGGGGGGGTACATCCAGGCAATCTTCAGTTGGGTCCACCAGCAAGTGTACCTGCTATAGGCATGTGGGGTTCCTCCCCTGCTCCACCCACAATGTATCAAATGCCTGGAATTGCTGCTCCTGGCCCCAGACCCAACTTTGTGCAACCAGCTCCCTTTGCCGTTCCCATGCAGCCCCCCGTCTGGGGTCCACAGGTGGCACCCCAGTTCAGTGCCCCACCCCTCTCTCCGCCTCACCTCCAGTGGGCTCAGCCGGCTGCCTCCAACCCCTTCCAAACGATGGGAGACCAGGGTCCGTCACGCCCCCCTCCGAGACCGCCTGCTAAGGAGACCCCGGCCCGAGTGGAAAACAGTGCCTTCACTGCGTTGGATCCTCTTGGAGATAAGGAGAAGAAGACTGGGAAGGACATGTTCAAAAACTTCCAGCTCGCCAAGCCTCCTGCTATTCCAGCCAGGAAAGGGGAACTTGGATCAAGCGGTGCCGCATCTGCCATCAAAGAGCCGGGGGCGTTCGATGAATACTTTTCCAATAAAGTGGGTGTGGCCCAGGAGGCTGAAGACTTCGATGACTTCGACATCAGTCGGATGTCTTCGCTTGCTAATGGTAAGACGGCTCAGGGTTTGAAAAAAAAATGAATAAAAACAATTTGGCTTTATTTTCTGAAAGTGAGATTGATCTGTAATGGCTCCCTTACCTGTTGAAGAGCCAATCAATGCATCTTGAGTTTTAGATTGTCTAGAAGATGGAGACCTGGAAAACAAGCATACCAGCATTTGTGCTGCTGCTCCTGAAATTGGGGCATTTGGGGTGCTAGTCAGCCTTTCAGTACTCTAGGACTTTTCTCTGAACTTACGAAACATAATGGAGCCATTGCTAGAACATTCCTTGAACATTTCATAATCCATTCTAAGAAACCATAGTTTCTCTCTAGATGCTGCAAAGCAAGAACCTGTGCAAACTCCTGCTCCAAGTTTGACTCCTGACCTCCTTGATGCCGCCTTTACTTCTGCTCCTGTTCCCAACAATTCAGCACAAACGCTGGGGCAAGGCTTCGGTCAGGACATGTTTGATAAAGCCTTTGGCGCCCCGGATCCTAATCCTTTTGGAGCGCCAATGGTAAGGAAACCTGATCAGTAAGATGTTGCATTCTCCCAGATATTCTTGATAATGAAACGCATTTCTTTGGCAGAACACAGTTCCTCAGGCCTCTGGTTCCACAAATGCCTTTGGAGATGCATTTGGAAATCCTTTTGCTTGACCACAGGTTGGCCCATAAGTACCTGTTTGCTTGTTCCTTACTCCATGATAAGGGAACAAACTTAACTCCTTTTTGTTTTATGCCTTACAGTGAAGGGAATTACAGGGCAAACGAAGCTCTCCACCTCAAACTTATCTTCAGGACAAGCTGCCCTGTGCAAGACAATCCAAATGAACTCTATTCTTGTCCACCCATTTTTTTTTCTTCTCCCCATCACACCAGCCTTTGTTCCTGTTGACTGATCCACGTGGTAAATGTTTTGATATGATCTTCTGATGAAACGGTTGTGATGTTTAAATGTTCACTGCTCATGCTGTCTTTGTAAAAGAAATAAATCAGAAATTATGCAGTAAATTGTTTGATCTGTTGCCTCCTTTGCAATGATGCAAATCAAATTATAATTGGCTTGTCTATCCTACAAAAGGTAAAGTGCCTGGCTTGCTGTTTGAGAACATGGACATTTGTGTATGTTTATATAATTTTTTTTTTTTTTTTTCTCCTACATTTTAAAGTTTTAAGCAGTCCTTCAGTCTAAAATTGCTAATGGTTTCAGCAAGAATTGCAATTTCTAAAGGCAAAATTGACTGAATCTTGAAGCCATTAAAATCACACTGCTTGAGATGGAAGATTTTGTACTATGTTTCTTTTGAGTGGTACAACATAGCTCTAGAGTACTGTATTTTGCCAACCAATTGATGGCCAGGTGATCTGTCCAGTGTGTGCCCAGCCTTGTTGTGGAACCAATCTGAGCGTGGAGTCTCATCTCCGTCATGAACTGCACTACAGAGTCTCTCCTACAACAGAGCCTGCTGTGGATATCCAGGCTAGTAAGCACAGCTAAAGAAAAACTTGTTCCTGTTTCTTAGCCATTTACACAGTTGCAGGAAACCGATTTTGAGCTTGTGAGCAGTGCATTCACAACTATGATCAACAGTGAGACCTTCTGATTCTGGTTATTTTGACAAACTTTATTTTTTTTTTTTTTCCAACCTCATTCACTCATTTATGGTAAAGAAACAAATTTCAGGAAAATTGTTTATCTGCTATACCAACTTGACAGAGCATTCACAACAGGCTGTGCTGGCTGCAGCATAGGGATGAGCAGCCACATGAGTTTGTGATTGACAGCACAAACTCTCCTGTGCCACAGACTGGTTGTTTCTAGCACATTTTTATAAAAGTTACACAGTGCAGAGGGCAGATCAGGAGGGACATGGGTTAGAGTGGCTGCTCTCTGACTCATCTGTTAAGTGGCAAAAGGTACAGGAACATGCTAAATATATGAATATCTTGGTAACTACTTTTCCTTAACTCATTAAATGTTACTAAACGGTAGTCTGTAACTAAACTAACTATGCTAAATGATCGATAATCTCACACTCAACCCACCTCTCAGAGAAAAACAGGGTTATAAATTGGCACTCTTGCCAGGAGAGGAGCTCAGCAAGGCTGCACACTCTGAAGAGGAACATAATAATCACTTTAGCTTTGACAGATAAAGTCCTATACTGAGTACAACTGTGAATACAAAACAGTGTTTACGTTGGGTAGACACATCTTTCAACTGAGTATTCTGCCAATAGATCCTGTCATTTATAAGCAAAGCAGAAAAGGAAGGAGTTCAAATCTGGCTGTTCAAGGAAGAGGCGTGGCATCTATAGTGACTGACACTAATGAGCATATGACTTTATGCTATATAAGGGTGCTAACCTCAACAGCACTGATCTACAACTGCGTTTAGGTCGAAAATATTATTGAGGTACTTGGTTAGATTTCTCCAAGCTAAACTGCAACAACTCAAAATTTTACCAAGGAATTCTGGTCTGACTCCTGGTGTAAATATCTTATTACGCTTGAAATAAGACTAAACCTACTCAAAAGTAACTTTTCAGCACGACACGAAGGCTTGTGTTTGAAGTAAATAATAAATAATGAAAAAGCACTTGTTCTGTTGGCAGAAAAAATCACTTATAATGTCTTATGCTGTTTTCATCCATATTAAGGAATTATTCTTCTAAAACGAGCTTTTATATCTTGCTTCAAAGTTACTTGTAAGTTAGTGTTTGTCTTACTTCAGGAGATATTTGTACTAGAAACTACGCAAAAAGTAAAAAAAATACCGGGTAAGATTTTGTTTTCTTGCAGTGTACTGTCTAAAGGTTGTCATAAATAGCCACTTCTTCTCCGTATATATCCACAGTTTTTTCCACTAAGTTGACATAGTCCTCCCCGTCGTCGCTGCTGTCCTCTTCCTCACTCTGTTCTTTCGTGCCGTCCCTTGCAGCAGCCAGACTCATACTGGGATTTACATAGTCGTGCTCTTCATCACTGCTGTCACTTTCACCCCGTGACAGGTCTTCATAGTCGAGCTCATCATCACTGCTGTCACTTTTACCCCGTGACAGGTCTTCATAGTCGTGTGAATCATTGTCCTTCTCGCCCATTTCCCCAGTTCCCAGACTGTTGATCTCCGCCGGCTTGACGTTCACATAGTCCCTCTCTTCCTCTTCCTCTTCCTCTTCCTCATCGTCCATGTAATTTCTTCTCACCATCACTGCAACATCAGTTGTCATGAGAATAAGCAGACAAAATGGCGCTCAGGACTTCTTTTTTTACTCATGCTGTCAGACGTCGAATGAATGCGAGGCTTGGACATAGGCACTCACCTTGATTTAAGACCACATCGCTTGGCTTTTCAGCCTGCTTTCTTCTTCTTCTTCTTCTTCTTCTGCAGACCAGGCAGGCGACCGACAAAACCATCAGGAGAAGCACCAGGACCCCGGCAGGCAAGATGTAAAGCAGCAGTTTCCACCATGGATCTTAAGAGTTGAACAAGCAAAAGCAGATTTCTTCAAACGTGCATGACGAACATTGATGTTGCACAGGCTCTTAACACTTCCCCTGCGCATTGTCACGGTGAAATTAAGCACGCAATCACTTCTACTGTTTTAGGACATACTTCTTTTTGCAATAATGCTGTTTTGAAACTGCTGTCTCAGAATATATATCTTCCTACGCTCCTTCTCTAATAGGCAATATCTCTGTGCTAAGCTGCTGTCTTGCTATCTGTCCTGCTACAAAATGTTTGTGCATCCAAAAATATGCTTTATAAGGGCGCTAACCTCAAGAAACGGCTTATCTTGACGCTGAAAATATATTGGTGTTGATTTAGCAAGAGCAAAATGACCACGGAAATGAAAGCGTTAAGTTAAGTGCTGATCCCTCAGGTGACACTCACTGTGACTTTTGTCTTCTCACCTCTCACAGTGACATGAATCCATGCTGACTCAGCAGACTCGTACGTTCCATTCAGGTCCACCGCATACGTACAGCTATAGTTGCCCTCGTTATTGTAATCAGCCACGGAAATGTTAAAAAACGCTTGTTTTTTAACATGGCCTTGTTCAAATTTGGGTGTTTCTGTAGAATTGCCGCTGTGTTGGAGGAAAAAACGTTTCGGCGTGCCGGGCGTTGAGTCAGTCGTGCACTTGATGGAGACGCTGGAACCCCTGGGGATTTCTGCGTGTGACGAGTTAATCGACGTCCCATTAGGAAGTGTCAGTGAGATTCTGGGTGGTGGCATGGCATCTGGAAACAAACAAAGGATTGAATCAAAAAAATTTTTTTTTCAACGGAAAACTAACTGTACAGTAGATTTATTATATCGAAGTGAAATATTGCAAGCCTTGTTTTCTTATTTTGGTGATCATTATCTACAGATAAGAAAAAAACAAAAACTGAGTGTCTGAATATTGAATGAAATAAAAAAAAAAATATATATATATATATATATATATATATATATATATTTTTTAAACGGAAGGCTTTTAATTTCCAGGCACTCAGCGCCTGGTTGCAACACATTTTGCATGAATTACTGCGTCAGTGCAGCATGACACGGAGGAAATCTGCCTGTGCTTCTGCTGAGGTGTAAATGAAGCCCAAGTTGCTTTGGCAGCCTTCTCGTCTCCACTGTCTCATCTTTCTCTTGAAAGTACTCCATAAATTCTCTAAAAGGTTCAGTTTAGGCAAGTTTGCTGGTCAGTCACTGTAACACCACAGTCACTGAACCTGCTTGTTGTACCTCTGACAGTGTAGGAACTGATTAAGTCCTGTTAGACTCAGGATCCATAAAGTTTGTCATAAAGTGCTCTGAAACCGCCTGGCAGATTTAGAGCACCAGGCAGTTGCTCTAAATCTACCAGTAGGAGATCTTGAGCAATCTACTACCTGATCGCTTGGGAAAATCAGATAGTAGACGTCACTGCTAAAATGTCCAGTCATAGGAAATGTCTATGACTAGACGCTTTCACGGTCTACCGCTGTCTCACTTGACTTCTTACAACACGGATTCGTGACCATTCTTCCTCCAGACTCCAAATGAAACGCAAACTTTGTTTTTTTATCAGAAAAGTGGAGTTTGGACCGCAAAGAAAACGACTCGCTGTTCTTACTCCTCAGCCCAGGAAAAACACTCTTTATCCCTTCAACTCAAATTTCGATGAATATACCTTGACACAGCACTCAGTTTTGTTTTGTTTTTTATCAATGACTTTTTTGGTTCAGCCTCCTCTGAAAATCACTGTTTTCTGTACATCTGTGACATTGTCATGTCTTGATGTCCTGACTGATCACGTCGCCTCCTGACCCAGACTGAGAGAAAACCTTTGGGTGGGTTTCAGGCTAATTGGCTGATCAGACTGCGACACCTCAACTTTACAGTATTGAATTTTTGGACAATATTCATGTTTTCATTTTTTTTCAAGATTTTGCAATTTTGCATTTCTGTTATCTGTGATCCATCGCTGTCAAAATGAGAAGAAACGGTGGCTTGACATGTAATGAACTTAATGAATTTATTCCATTCATTTTCGAGATGCGCCCCTCCACAAGAGCAATGACGGCACTTGGAAGTGAGGCTCAAACTATTTTAGGTGAAACTTTACATTTCTTCACACAAATTGGAAAAAAAAAATCAAAATCAAAATGCACAATACCAATCAAAGCTATAAATTTGCACATCCAAATGAAAATCTTAAGGCCAGTCAAAAAATGGCAAACATTTACATTTTGCTCTGTTGGATATTAAGACGAGTCTAGGTAGAGCTTCAAAATGCAAAAACGAACAATAAAAAAGAAACAAAAGCGATAAAAAAAACAATTGAAGTAAGCCCTTAAAATCAAACGACCATAAAACTTGAATAGACTGTACGTCATCTGATCAAATGTTAAGGAAATGAAGTTGTAAAAATTACAACAGCTTTGCAAACAGCTAGACCTTATGACTAAAATGAATCTCTGCGATGTATGTTATAACCGAGCGTCTTACCTGAACAGACAACAAGTGCCTTCGAGTCAGAGCTCTGGGTCTTGTTATTCCTGCGCTGACATTCATCAAAAGATTTTTAGTTTCCTGTGCACAAAAAATCTGGGGTTTTCTTTGATGTGGGTGTCTTCTGTGACTTTAGTGCTGTCCCACAATTGGTGTTTGTGCAAAGCACTTTGCTATTGTTGAAGTCCCATCTGTCCTCATCGAATATTTCGAAATTATTGTTTCCGATTTGAACTTCTCCGTAGCACTGGTTGCTTTTAAACCCAACAGAAACTGATAAGCATGAGATCACGTATATCTGAACTGTGGACACAGAAAAACAAATTTGAAAGGAGGTTTGCTTTTTGAACATGACTGACCTGAAGCAGCAGAACGCAAGACACAAATATGGGCAGCTGCAAACAGTTAGCAAAGTGCAATCATGACAACAGTGTGCAGTTTTACATCATCTTTTGTTCAATACACATATCCGAAAGCGAGCTTGACATTTCTAGCGAAACAGAGAAATGCTAAACAGACATCTCACCAATAGCCTGAATAAAGAGGAAGTTCCTCCAATGACTGCTCCCCATGACTGAGACACAAACCACTCTCTGAGCAAGTATAAGGAAGGCTGTGACGGTGACAGAACCTGTACTGAGATGTGACATCTTTCTCACATGCAGTTGTTGTACATTTGGAGGCTTATTGTCCATGACTTCTCTAGAAATCCCAGTGGATTTCTAGTCGCCTCTGGGATGCAAAAACCAGCCAGTCTGGTCATGGCAACCGTGCTTGATGGTAAAATTTTCAATGAGGATTTATTCAAACAGGCACAAAAGATCTTGCAGGACCCGCCTCATGTCCTGTTAGCATATGTAGGAATTATTGCCTTTTCTGTCATGTTTCTTATCTTCTTTGCAGCGTGTTTGCACGTTTCACAGTCACCGGAGAATCACCTGCAACAAATTTCCCGCAGGGAACAATAAAGTGTGTCTCATCTGGATAATACCAAATCACAAGCATCAACAGTTTCAAGCTCTTGAGTGAGTCAGTTTCTTTTCGCACTTCTGTCTACCAAATGGAGACGTTTTCTGAAGACAGGAAGACGGCTACTTTTCTGTGGTTCCTCAAATGAAGAAACAACAGACGCTTCACACTGTGGGTTTTAAGAAACCCACAGAGTTTCAAGAAACTTCTCAGGGTCCGCAAGCATGTAAATCAACAGGAAAGTCTTCACTGGTCTCCACCAAATACACCAACTGATGGATGAATTCAACACCTGATTTTAGTATCGTGTGTAATTGTGATTTTGCATGAAGCAAGTGTCAATTTTTTTATTGTGCACTTGGGTACAAAGGATCAGTTGCTCATTGAATCTGCAGTAAACGCAGACAAAGATCATGCTCAATGTTTTATTCTGTACTGAATTTAGCCAAACACAAAAAAACAAAACAAAAACTAATTTAAGGTGGACATGTCCAGTCCATAAAACAGGGACCAGCCTCGTCCGCTTGTGAATTGCGTAAATGCAACCATGAAAGTGTAGATTTGCATTTGTGTAAATTTACATGTTGACTGAGACAGTGGTATTTAGGTCCAGCTAAACATGGAAGTGACATCAACATGTATTTATTTATTTATTTTTTTGTGACAGGGGCTTTAATTCGGCATAATTGTTTTTTTTAGACCGATTATGCATGTTACATGCAGTAGCAGAGACTTAATCTGCATGTTTTCAAATGCTCTAAAAGGCCTCATAAGATTACAATCACCCCGATGGAGGACAGTGTGAAGAAATGAGTCGCTGACCGACATGGGAGTTCTAAAACCACCGTGAGTGAAAATAGTAAGTGACTTTTCACCAGCGAGGAAGCGTCATGATTCAAAAAAAGAGGAACATTCGAGAGATTATGAATGTTCAGTTGCTTTTTCTTTGAGAATAAATTAGGCTGACTGCACTCCAGAATGAATGGAGAGGGCTACTTAACAGGGATGCGTCAAAAGAAAATTAAAAAGTAAAGAATAAATAAAACTATAGTCCATTGAACAGTGTATGTCTGTTCAAGTAGAGACATGTCTATTGGAACATGATGAAACTTCATTGGAGTGTGAAGTAATGGCAAAGAGGCAAGTCGACATCGATATACCTTTCTGGCTTCAACAAAAGTGAAAGTTTTCTATTACTTTGGATTTTTATGGACTCTTATGAACGGTTAACTCTCCTTAAATGGATGGACAGATATGGTAAATGGGCACTGTAAGTTTTTTAGATTTTACGTCAGTCTCACGGATTCTTGTAATCAATGCTGGATGAGCGACTTTCTTTATTTCGAGGTACATCACTAAGAGTGAGATACTACTGTACACGTCTAATTCAAAAGTGGCCGACTTATCCTGGAAAATATGAACAGAATTTCAACAACAATTGTTGTGTCCAACATCAAAGGGACTGTGGATGATTATAAGTCCAAGATTTATTCGAGCAGCTCTCGAAGGGGCCAACGGCGCAAAAATAAAGTCGTGAGCATCTTTTGATCTACGACATCGTAAGAGAAGTGAAAAATATTTTTAGATGCGAACAATGGGGCGCTCAAACCCTCAAAGTGACTCTTGACACTGTTCCTCATATTCACATTTGACCGCTTTCACTGTGTCTCATACAGCGACAAATACACATACAAAATCTACTCCGCTTGTGTAAATCGCTTTTAAGTCACATTAATAAATCTCTGTCCTCTGCATCAAAGACTAACAGAAGATTGTCAACAGTGAAGTCAAATGAAAATGATGCTTGGTTTTCGAAACTTTTTACTAAAATATATCTGAGCACTGTGGCGCGCATTTACATCCAGGCCCCGTTAGTCTGATTCTACAAAATGAAATCAAGTTCAGCCAACTACGTTCAGAGGTTGCCCAACTAGTCTGAAGAGTCTATGTTTTAAATTGATAATGTATGATTCTGTTATAATAGGAAAAGGGAAAATGAAGTTTTGTTGAAGCTTTTTGTTTACAAATGGCAAAATGTGAAAAGGTTCCAGCTCATTCATGTTCCTTTCACATACTGAACTACTGCCATCTTGTGGTTGATTGTGAATTAACTTGAACAATATTTTGGAAACCCATGGTGAGAACAGGTAACTAAAAACATGTTAATAGCTTTAATTATATTCTGTTTATTTGTTTGGGTACAAACAAATGCTTGACTAGTTTGTTTTGGCAATATTTTTGAATAGAGCTGCAATGTAAATGCAAGGTTTAAACATCAGCCTAACTGATTTTTTTTTACAAGCTGACTTTTGAAGCTATCTAAGATGATTTTCCTATGATTAAGTTTGGTTTAGTTTATTTCAGACAAAATATTGTAAAAGAAAACATTGGAATTGCCGATTATTCATTTATTTATTTTTTTGCAATGAAACAATCAAGAATTATATTATGAAATAGTAATGGTCAAACCTCATATTTTACAGTAATGTATATTGCTACAACAAACTTAACATTATGTATAAATCTCAAGTCTTTATAATATCCCCCTCCTCCAAATTTGACAGAATTTAAACATGTATATTCAAGATATGAATTTTCTTTCTTTTTTTTTTTAAATATCATTATTCCTTTTAGTCATATTTTACTCATGAAATGCTTAGAACTCCTAAAATACCTTCAAAAGACTTCAAGAAAACAAGCTTGTGGTTTCTCTCGTACCGTCTCATATTGCTTCAGCCAAACGGTCGTATCGCGAGACTTACGTTCCCCGCACACATCTTATCGCTGAGAGAATTTACGTTGTCGAAAAAAAAAAAAAGAAAAAAAAAACATGGCGGACTAGTAACCGCACGGGATCCGCTACCCGTTTCTTTTCTTCGATACGTTGTGGCTTGCTTGTTCAAGACAACGGGATGCTATCGAACAGGTAATGTTGCCACGAACATGTCGGTGAGATTATTGCGGCCGTTTGAGTCACACTACGTTGATAGCATGAAGCTACATCTCAGACAGGCTGCCACGCTGAGGCGTTGTTACGGGGTCAGCACTTTTCCACTTGTATTGGGAGAAAGTGGGCTTTTTGGCGAGTTAAAGAAGACCACGAAGGTGTGGTCGCTCCATTATTTAGTGGACTTACGTTGACATTAACCCCGAACGCGCTCCCCTGTGTCGAACATCGCTGGCCTTGACAGTTAACCGAATAGCTGGGATTTAGCTGGGGAGAGCGGTCGATTGTAGTCAAAACATTCTTAGTTTAGGTGCTGAAGTTGGACAAGTTGGTTATTTGTTCACTGCTGAAACACCGTTTCTTGGTTTCCGTGTAACAGATTGTGTTTACTGCAGCTAAGCATTGAGACAGTTGGTAAATCAAGCTAAATTGTTTTCGAAACAGATAAATCTTTTACACACAACCTTGCAAACGTTTGATTTCACCTTTTATTTCATTGCAACCATAAAGTTACTGCCTTTTCTTAGTCGTAGATCAACAACAAAAAAAGTGCGTGAATGTTAAGTCAAAGGAAAAACAATTGAATTGTTATGAAAAATGATTGTTTTTAGACTGTCATTTTTGCCAATTCTTTTCTGCAAAATTACACAGCATTGCAGTGAAATTGAATCTAGTCATCCTTTAGAATCTCAGTGGGATTCAAATCCAGACTTTGAGTAGGACACTGGCAAGACAAATATCCGAAAGAGCAGTTCTGTTGTTCTGGCTGTATGTTTATTTACCTCCATGTTCTCATCAACGCTCTGCTGAAGCAGTGAAGACAATCATGGCCACAGCATGATGGTCCCACCACCATCGTTCACTCAAGGCAGGGCCTGTTAAGGAAGATGTGCAATGTTAGTTTACATGGTGTTTCTAGACCACTATGGTCAGTTTAGTCATCATCTGATCAGAACAGCACATCTTACATATTTATTTGAACCCCATGTGTTGCGGAAACTGCAGCACTCTTTCATAAATCAAACTAATATTTAATTGTTTTATGGAAAGATGTGTAAAAGAAACCGCTTTCAACTGCAAGCAATTTTTCTTTAGATTTTGATTTCTTAAATATCTTGAAAATCATGTAAACTGTTCTTTCTACTTCACAACATTGTTGCTACATTGTGTTGACTCTGTTGCATAAATTCCTAAGAAAATACACTAAAGGTTTGTGATTTAATATGATAGAATGGGTGAAAATGTTCAAAGGGATACAAAAATTTTTTTCAAAGCACTCTATGTACTTATTAATCCCTTCTTTATATTACAAGATGATTATTAATGAAAGTATGATCTTGTGGATGTTTGATTGAAATTACAATAATAAAAGGTAGAAAAGGCAAAGAATAGCACGATAAACCACTTTATCACAGCTGTAGCGGAGAGTGCTTATTAACTGATCCTGATTTTATTTTGTTATCAGGTTGAACATGTAACTCTGGACTTGGAAGTTCCTAGCTAAGGACGTCACTTTGTGGTAGGATATACATATGATTCATTAAATATTTTGCAAATTGTGGTTGAGTGAATATATATGAAATATTCAAGCTAAGCTAATTCCTCTTTAAATGTCTGTCTTAAAGACATTTAAAGCTGTTGTTCAATAATGGCTTGCTATCTCTGGATAAATTGGTCTTGCAGGTTTAACTGTACTTCTTCTTGATCTTTGGTCTACAGGTTAAAATGTTTCGTCGGTCGAGATTCAGTATTCGCCCCAATGTCGGCACGGTCGGGAGAACAGCAGCAGGAGCGCCTCAAGAACCCCCGGCAGCAAGCCAGGAGACAAGTCAGACCCAAAAGGAACCAAACGAGAGCAATAACGCTTCTCTAGCAAGCAACTCTGACGTGACCCCATTAGAAAATGCTCCCGGTGCAGGGTGAGTTGGAGCGTCGACTCAAGCTACTCGAGTATCTATAGCTCTTTCTTTTACGTTGAGCAGCCAAACTAACTCTTCAAATATTTGTTTAGCGACGGCATTGACCAGAACGGGGATGGCGTCAGCTCCTCAGCATCAGTCCAGAGACGGAAGCGCTTCTCCATTAAGCCCAGGGTGGCTCCTGGACGGCCTCCGGCCATCTCCCGGACACCAAAATCCCCCGTCAAGGCTGTCAGTTCGCCTTCAGGTGACGCCGTATGTGGGTCAGATCTAGAAAAGCCGCCGACATTTAGTCAGCCGGCGAAAACGCCAGCCCCTCGAGGACTCCAGTCCCCGAGGCGAAGAAGACTCTCTGAAGATGCAAAGCAGCACAAACTACAACCAAAAGTCGGCCCCGTCTCCTCTGAGAAACCAGGACCTTCGTCTGATTCTCCGTCAGAGGACTCGCCAAAGCCAACCCATCTGCCGGCAGACGGCAGCAAACAAGTGGAAAACACTTCAACTGGTCAGGCCAAGGAAGTTCATACAAGAGCACATGACAGAGTGCCGCCTTCTATACCAGATAAGGAAGCTACAGAAATATCAGAGAAAGCAAAGACTCTTATATCATCAAAAAATGTAACTTCAATGACCCCGTCAGCGATGTCCCTGAGCAGACTCCTGAATGACCCATCAGACGTACAGAGGATGTTAAAGACTCAGAGGCTGAGAGAGCTGCTGAGGCAGGAGCGCTGCAAAGAAACGGTTAGCTCAGGATTATTCATATTCTCAGCATAGAAGACATTTAGCTTCAGTAAAGTTTTTCTTATTGCTATCAACAGCGGTATTACTGGATGTAAATAAAATACGGCATAATTTTGTGTCGCAGAACCTCAAAAGAGCTAAAGGACGTCGAAAGGAGTTCATTTTAGACCCAACAAAAATGACCATGAGAGACCTCATCCATTACCTCCCTACGTCCAATCCCATGAGGTACGTTTCTTGACATTTTCTCCAGGTCAGCATCTCTGAGATGATATTTTATGATTGTGGATGAAGCTGCCTTTTTAAAAAAAAACGATTTGTCGATCCTTTCAGATCCAGTTTGGAAGAACACAATGAGGAGAACGAGACGGTGATCCCACCTTCGCCAAGAAGAGACGGGTGTGTTTTGTCTCATTACACCCGATGGCTTTAACGTGGGTTTATTCATTCTGCAAAAACGCTGCTTAAGATGACTCCATCAATGACAGCTGCTTACTTAATCTTATTTTGATGTGATTTAGAAATCCAATGGCAATATCAGATGTTTGCTTGACTCCTTCAGTCTAGCAAACGTCCTATAGAGTTTAATTACACTTCTCGTGAAAAATTGAAGTGTTAACAAGCCTGTGATTCATCTTAACAAAACAATTTTAGTGTTAATTTATATATAAAAAAAGAATAAACTATTTAGAGATTTAAAATAGTCCTTTTTGAAGACTAAAATACTTTGTGTTTTGCTCTTTAGGTTGCTATGGCTTTAGCAGGCCACCAGGTGTCAGTGTGGTGTGCTAGAATTTGGCCTTATGACTTTGCGCTTGCCTGTTCAGGCTGACTGCACCTTGATGACATAAAACCAGAGGCGTTCAACAGCAGCGAGACTTTTTAGAATTATAAACACAAATTTATCTGAATATGAGCTCCATAGAAAATGTCCTTATATGCTAGTTTTGCATACATTTTTTATGCAAAGCTAGCATAGAAATAAAAATGTGAAAGAAATGAGTTGTGATTATCCTCTGGTGGTGCTTATTATGCATAAAATCTAGTAAGTTTGAACTTTGACCACCTTTAATACCCTTCATCCAGAAACGCTCTGAGCGCACAGTCTCAAGTTTGGTTTCCACTTCAAGCTAAACGACATTAAATGAAGGAATATTTCGGATAAAGTTACACATTTTTGCTTGAAATCCACATCTGCAGGTCTTAGCAGTGGGCTGCATAATGTCTCTTAAATGTGGTTTGATTCCAACGCACATTATGTTTTCCAACTCCTAAGATCAACGGAGCGGCCTCCGATACCCGAGGTCACCCCTGCCAAAGTGAATACCAGAGAAGAAGAGGAGGAGGAAGAAGACGCTGCGGCAGAGGAAGACCAGGAGGAATCTCTCATGGTTCCTCAGCTCAAAGTAGCAGAAGACGGCTCGCTGATCATTGATGAAGAGAGGTAAGCAGAGGTCTTCACAATGTGTTACGATCCCTCTTTATTTTGCAATTAAGTGACGTTTTATATATTTATAATCTAACCTCTCAGCTTGACGGTGGAAGTCCAGCGAGCCAAAGGGCCGAACCCAGCATCCGACAGAGACCCCATCTTTGAGAGAGGCTCCACGACAACTTACTCAAGCTTCAGGAAATCAAATTACTCCAAACCCTGGTCGATTGAAGGTTCAGCCGACACAGATTGTTGCCTACATTTTCTTTTGCATGGCTGTAATGTGCTTTATTTCATTTTTGACATATTTTTGTTGTGTTTGGTTTTCCTCAGAGACTGACATGTTCTACCTGGCAGTCAGCATGGTGGGGACAGACTTTTCCATGATTTGCCAACTGTTTCCACACAGAGCTCGATCGGAAATAAAAGTAGGATTATTGGCTACTTGTAATATATGTATTTACAAGACATAAAGAGGCTATTCACAGGTGAACTAAATGTACAAACATATATATTTTTTTTTCAGAACAAGTTCAAAAAAGAAGAGCGAGAAAACTCCTGGAGGATCGACAAAGCTTTTAGTAAGTGCTTATGGTGTGACAGTAGGTGAGTTACGATTGGTGAATGTAATTTAATGGGATGTTTGCTTCTTAGGAGAGAGGCGGAAACTGGATATAGAATACTTTTCCAAGCTGCTGGAGAAAATTATGGAGTTTCAGAGAGAGAAGAAGAAACTCAAGTCACTTGTTGGGAAGAACAACAAAAGGAAAGCCAGAACGAGGCCAAAGGGTAACGCACTCCTCAGACTTTTTAAAGAAGCGTTTCATAGGTTCGTCTCATTTCTAAATCTTTGCTTTTACTTGCAGGCAAGAAACCGGCAAAGCCTCTGAGTGACGTGGAGGAAGAAGAGGAGGACCACGAAATTCCCGACTTGGAGGAAGAGCAGGAGAAAGAGAACGAGGACCAGTGCAACGAAGGGGAAACTCCTGCTTCTGAGCCGAAGAGAAAACGCAAAAAGAAAAACGCGGAGGCGTCGCCTGAGGAAACGAATGACAAGAAAAGCAAAACAGGTCTTAAAAGGAAAAATCTGACTCGTTTTTCTTTGTTTGTTCCATTATAACAAATGGAACAAACGATTAATATTAGAGGAGGACCAGTCAGATTTTGAAGTTGATAAAGTATTTCACTTCAGAATTAAGAGTATTATAAAAGACATAATATTGTAAAATCAGCTCATTTTTTTGTTTTTGTCTGTTCTCTTGAACTCAAAAGGCGTGTTTGTTAATAAATGTTCGAAATGTCCCTCTGATGTTTTGATTCTCCTTTTATTTTTTTTCAGGTGAAGTACCCGAAGACTCGGAGCCGGCACTTCCCGAGAGCCACACCGAGTCAGAAATGTAATGCTGCGCAATAGGTTTGAATGTAACACCGTTTGAAAGAAATTGAAATTGAAGCTTTTTGGTTTGCTCGAACATTTAGGTCTCCGAACGTAAACGCAACGAAGGATCCGGTTATCAAGCCAGCCAAGCTCTCACGAGCCAGAGCACCAAAACCACTCCTGCCTTTGAGTCTGAAGCGAGGCAAAAAGAGGAAAAGTGAAGAAACCCAGTCAGATAAAGGGGATAAGAATGCAAGTGAAGAAGGACAGGTTATTAATTTTAATTTTGAGCCATCAAAATGTTCATGTTGCAATTTTTTTTTACTTAAAGCTTGTTTATATTTTAGGTGAATAAAAATGGATCAGATGCTAGTAGGGAAAAGTTTTCTGGCGATGACATTTCTTCGGAAGAGGAAACAGTAAAGCATCAAGGACCCACCAGGTAAAGTAATCCATTTTTTGACAAAATAAGTGACAGAAGACCCCAACTGATTAGTTGCTAATCCCCAAGTTACTAAGAGTACAACTTACTTTTGTCCATTTGATTTGTAGATATGGAAGAATCCCCAAACCCAATCTGGTCTTTGCTTATCCTAGCAAAGATGAATTACAATCCTCAGAAGCTGAAACTTCTTCAGCCTCAAAGTCCAAACCCAAAAGTGCTTTGAAAAGAGGCAAATCACTGAAACCGCAATCAGACCAAAAACCCAAGAAATCCAAACTAGTTACTCTCAGATCCTCCAAGCCAGACTTCAGCGACGAGGACGACGATGAAGACGAGGCAGGTTGCAGCTCCGGTAAAGGCATCGTGTCTTCTGGCCTGCACGCGCTGAGTGCCGTGATTTCAGAAGTGGAAGACCCTATGGCCGAGGTAGGAAGTAGAAAATCCCCACGTCATCGCCACAGAGACACATCATTCATTTTCATTTCTCCTCCAAAACATTGTTTGTGTTTCAACAAATTTTTCCCCCCTTTTTTTCATATTTAACTTTACATATTTTAAACCCTCCACTCTTGACCCCTCCCATTCCTATAATTAGCTTGATATCTTGGCCAGTATGCCCGATATGCTGGGCATCTCCCAAGATGCACTGTGTCCTGACTCATCTTGCCATCAGACACAATATGAGACAAGCACTGCTGAAGCATGTGATCATCAGTTGGACCTGCTGGTTGTAAGTCACGTATGATTAAATCGTAGTGTGTGTTAACTCTTAATCCCCAGTTACACCGAGTGTTGAATTCATTATTTCTCGAGTCCAACCTTAGATGTTCAGTTTAGATCAAATTTATTCCAATGTATTATTTGTTCACACTTTAAGGTCATGTATTTGCTTTGTTTTTCATGAGTTATTACTGCAGTACTTCATCTGTTTTGTGAAATACTTTGACGTAACACATTAAGGTTCAAATGATAAAATAAACTGTCTTTCTATTTCGTATTAGTACCACAACATGTGGTACAAACCCATACAAAAGAATCACAGATTCTTGATATCTATGACCCGGTACTGAAGATGTTTGTTTCCATTCTGCAAGTCACAAAAAATAAGAACTCCAGCACATTTCAAACAAAACCAATTTGAACACCTACATTAACATCTTCACATTTTTAAATATACAGATATATTCTTTTGCTTAACACAGACACAAGTAAGTGAATTTAATTATGCGAAACTGCTTACAAGCCATGCTGTCTTTTTATTTTTGTGCACTCGAGAGTTTTTCACTATTTTTCCACGCTGGAGGTGGATTTGTGTCTTGTGGGTAGTGTGGATGCCGGTACAGCAGGGGGCGCTGCCAAACTCGTAATAAACCAGAAATACTTCATGTTGATTCATGAAAAAGACAAAAGTGTTTTTGTGAATGTTTTGAAAATACACAGCCCAAACAATGTTTTAATTATAATAACTAATTGAAAGAAAATATTTATATTGAGCTAAAATAATAGACCCAATGCACAAAGAAATAAAGACCTAATTATAATAGACTGAAAATATCCTGTTTTGGCGTTTCATACTGGGGTTCATAGAAATAAAACGCAGGGTTGCCCCATGTATCGGCACAAACATCGGTATTTGCTGATGTTTGTCACATTTGCTGATGTTTTTAACATATCATATTATCCCATGATTAAAACCACACCAATATTGACAACCGATATTTATTTCCATCTTGTTGGAATATGGAAATAAATGAGGGAAGTCGGCCAGTTGACAATAATGATGATGATATACTATCAGCCATAACAGTAATCCTAAAATCACCTCTCAATATTGACCCACATTTTTACGAGTGCATTCCAGTTAAAACAGATAGTTTTGACATAAGTTGTCTTGAAAGCCAAATAATATGTATATTTAGCAATGTGTGATTTATAGCTTACAGTGCCATGTTGAAGTATTTACACCTCTTGATCTGATGAAATACTGCATAACTGTGGGATGGAGATGGAAAGTTGTTCACAGTTTTTTAACCTGTTTGTGGTTGTAAAGTGACATTATCAAAGAGCCTAGTACATTTGTAAAGCACAGTGTGCTGTTGTAAAGATTATAAAGACGTGTAACTGGGGCAGTTCTGCATGTTTGTGTGTCTAAGTATTCCTTTTTTTCTATTGATACTTAAATCTTTTTTTCTTTTCTGTTGCAGGATGTTATCGACATTATTACCTCAGAACAAACAGAATGTATGTTGAGTTCATTCTTTCTGGTGTATAGAAGTGCAGGATGGTTTTAGAGACTCATACATGCTTTTTTTTTTTTTTAAACACTCAGTTTGTCAGGATGACAGCTATAACGAGGCCGCTCAAACCCTCTTGACCATCGGCAAGGTTAGTCACGTCTCTATGTCAACACAGGGAGAAGTAACTACACAAATCTCCACATCAGGTAAGAGCATCAAAAACCACTAAATTTCTTATCTACGTTTGGATTTTGCTTTATTTAAATTGAGTTTATGTATACAATGTTCAATTTCAGGAGTAGCAACGGATGGGAATGAATCAGACCGCTTGAATGAACAAATTGTGGCTGATGCACAACCGCAAAATGCTCAGACAGGTGGAGAAATTTCAGAAACTGTTGCCGGTGTGGACCCAGGAAACCTAGAAATGAACCATAGCGACACATCTAATGTTAAAACCATTGACCCAATAGGCGACGAGCTAAAGACTGCGCAGAGCTCAAATAGCAATTCTCCGTCAGCAAAGGTGCTGCGCTATTCTAAAGTGAAGCCTAAGCCAAACCTTGGGCGATCGTCAAGGACTGCACCTCCAACAATCCAAACCGAGAGTTCCAAAAAAAAGGAGGCTGAAGAGAGGCGCTTGGATGGTGCTGTTGAAGCATCCCCAAAGAGAGCAGACTCTGATGAAGCATTGTTAGAAGATGGTGATTCTCTTAAGGAAGTTCAACTAACAGAAGAGAAATCTGGGAATTCTTTGATCACACAAGGTTGCTTCATGTCTTTATCCCAGGCTGAATCTAGTGCGACAGAGGTTGCCAGAGGTTCAAACTCACCCAATTGTAAAGATGTAAGTGTTGCACCTCATGACAGAACTGTCGAGTCTGGTTTAAGCAGCTCTTTGGAATGTAAGTCAGAATTTACACATATTGTACCAGAAGCATGCACCCCTTCAGACTCAGTCCAAGACAGCAGCAGCAAACATCCTCCTGCTGAAAAAGATTTACCTGCCAATCAAAAGAGTATCGGTGTGTCAGCACCTAGGAGTAGATTGTCAAAAATCAAACCCAACCTTCCACAGAAGTCAAGAACTGCAATGAATAAATCTCAGATCAGTAAAGAGACCGTAAAGACAGACCCACTTACTACGTCAAACTCAGAATCCCAAAAGCAAACCATACTGGATGTGGGAACCCAATCTACTAGTTTCTTGTCAAGAAATGTTGACATGTCCCCTCATGCAGAACGTCAGAATACTCTTAAGGTTCTTTCTAGTCCAGAAACACAAGCTGAATATAAATCGAATGTAGAATTAGCTGTGGCCCTAGAACATAGTTGTAGTCCTGCTACTTCAGTCTCTCCTATAGAAAACAAACCAGCTAATAAACAAGAGACTAATGTTACATCTGCTCAGTTGAGAAGGAGCCATTTGCAGAAGGTTAAACCCAAACCAAATCTAACTAAGACTTCAAGAGTTAAGCTAACTAAACCTCAAGCCACAGAAGACACAGCAATGAAAAGTTCTATAGAGTCGACACGGATTCACTTGGAAGACACTGACAGTACTTCAAGGTTGAACCCAATACTGGCTTCGGACTCCAGTCATGAATCGACGACAAAGCAGGTTACAAACAAACCTGCATCTACTGAGATTGTTATTCATGTTGACATGGAACATCGTCCGGTTGACCAAGGTCAAAAGCAAACCAGCATCAAATCATGTTCAACTTTCAAGTCCATGGAAAAAGCTTCGAATTCTCTCGATGAAACAAGTGAAATTAGTTGCAGTGGTGCGAAGATGTCACATGGTAGCCGAACAAACTTTGACCAAGACCAACGCGGCCAACCTGCTGTGTCTGTAAGACTCGAGGAAGAGTCAGCCGTCTGCAAACCTGACGGGGGAAATGCAACTTCTGAACAGCCGAGGCAAAATCGATTATCAAAACTCAGACTTAGACCAAACATTTCTCAAGCGTCAAGAGCTTCGAAGCTGAAACCCCGAACATCAGAAAGCCAGTCAGAGAAGCACGCAAATCCTGAACCGGACCCAGATCCAACATGCAGCCCGTCTTCGGACAAACACAGTGAAAATAATCCTGTGATGGCGTTAACTCCACCTCTTACCTCTGAATCTTCAGAAATGAAAAAGACACTTTCTGAAGCAAAGAAACAAAACGTCAACGTCAATCCTGAGCTTATTAAACAAGAGTCAACATCCAGTGAAAAAATCATAGGTGCAACATTTTCAACCTTCAGCAATAATAGCCCAACAGTTAAAGAAACACAAGTTGGTCAAGGGCCAAACCTGAATTCAGGAGCAGATCTAGAAAGAAGCAACCTTTCAGCTTGCGTTGCATCCTCTAAAGAGTTGCAAGTCAATCATAAGGAGGATAAAGTGCCATCTGCTCAGCTGGTCAAAAGGAGTCGATCACAAAAACCTAAACCAAATTTATCACAGACCTCAAGACCTGTAAGGTCCAAAGCCGATGACAAATCTGAAGTCCAACCCCAACTTGGTGCACAGCAGACAATCACAGAGAAAGAGAAGTATTCTGAGTTCACAGATGCAAACCTGACAGCTCAAGGTGGACCAAGTGAGAGCATAAATGTTTCACAAACAGTTAAATCAGCAATAACCAGCAATTCAAAGATGGGCAGCTCAGCCCGAGATCAGACGGAACCTTGTGCTGCTTCTGCCAGTGATCAAAAGGATGACAAATCAAACACAGGAAACTCAACAACTACGCAGGCTGAAAGAAGAGCTCGAAGCCCAGCCTCTGAGCAAAATAGAGAAACTGAGGAAAAAGTACTAACAAATGTGGAAGTTTCAAGTCCAGCTGTCACAGAAAAACCGTCGCCTCAACGAAGGCAGCAGTTTTCCAAAGTCAAGCCCAATTTAGAAAAAACTGGGCTTGCAGTCAGAAAGCTTCAGTCAGATGATCACAGTAGACCTCTTGAAGACCAGAGTAAAGGGATGTCGTCTGTTGCATTGGAGCAACCGCTGCAATCGACGAAGGAGAAAATGTCAGATAAAGACCCAGCAAACACTGACTGCCTTTCATCTGGAGATTGCAACTTGGCTATTAAACCGAATCCCAACCTGCGCTCCAGCGGACGTCTTCAGCAGACCCAGCCAGGTGAAGACGCAAAAACAACAGAAACAGGTTTCACTGTTCTCCTGTTCTCGAAGCAATCCTGACTGGTTTGGCTTTTATAACTAATGGGATTTAAACCATTTCTCTTTTCTACAGACTCTGACGGTACTCCGCAAGCTTTTGGTGCCTCTAAAGAAATGAAGAAATCTCCACGTGAACTTAAAGCGGACACCCATGATCTGGAAAAAGGAGTCAACGAGAAACCAAGTGAAAAAGACTCGAGTTCAATTGATTCTCATTCCTCTCTTAGTTGTGTTAAACCACAATCTTCTTATGGGGTAAATATGCTTCTTCATTAAGATTCTTTCTCAACAATGTTTTTTATTTCTTCTTTTTTTTTTTTAATAAAGCTAAATGACAACTATTACAGCAATTTCTTCTACTGGCAAATTTATCTTGCTTTTTGTAAGCTAAGTGAAAGATGTGTTTGTTTGCGGGGTTTTTTTTATTAAAAAAGTATTGTGTACAATTGTGTTTTAATCCATCTACTTTTGCCAACCCTTAATATAATACATGGCAACTAATTTGGCGTTTTGAAGACATCTAATTGATCCCAATACAATCCAGCAGTAAAAATAACATTTTAAAGAGCAAGATGAAGAAAAAAAATTGCTAAAAAAATAAGTTTGAGTTTTTCTTTGTTCTATTTGACATACTCAAAATGTGGAAAACACAAGGGGTGAGAAATACTTTCCCAAAGACTGCAGAGCAATCTTTGACTCAATTAGTCTTGAGAAAGCGTGCTTTGCGGTGCCGAGTGTCAGCACTTTGATCACGGATGGGTTGTACTACACAAAAAGACGGCGTTACTTTCCTCTCAAATTTTCTCCCTTTGATTCCTTTAATCCCAGCATAAAACATCAAGTGCCGAGGCGATTCAGAGAGATCCGCTCCTGTCACAGAGTAAGTCAATCAGAGACTTTCTCCGACTCGCGTCGTTTTGTTTGAAGTTTGCTTTCTCTTTCCTGTTGTTTTTTTTTTCTTTCTTTTTGACTGAATTATGCCTCGCTCCCTCTCAGTACTGCCAGAGCAAGTGCCTTCAGATCCAGACGAGCCCTTTTTCATCCTCTCCCTGACGGAGATCCCGGTCCCCTCAGCAGGGGAAGTGGGAGCGAGTGGAGCCCAGAACCTCTCTTATCTTCCCGCAACAGGCGCATCGGGACGGCAGCAGAGGTTCGTATCGGCTCCCCAACGAGAGAGGTTTGGGAATGTTTAGTTTCGTTTCTGATTTCACATTTCTTCTCCCTTTGCAGTGTTTCTGAGGTGAGTTTGACAGCAGAAGAAAACCATCCAGAAGTTCCCGCTGAACCTACAGTCTTCAAGAACTCCATCGCTGAGCCGAATGAGAAAGCCAGTGATGATTTAGGCGACAAGGAAACTCATCTCGGCAGGTGAGGAAGAAAATTGGAGTAATTCTCCAGATTGTGATGGTCGAAACTTTTAGTTTTAACTTTACTTTTATATGTCACAGGAAAGCCAAAGCGTCCGAAGCAAGCGTTTCTGAAACGAGGAGTTCCAAATGTACAAAAGCAGCAAGCAGGAAAAATCAGAAGAAAACTCCCACCAAAGCTCAACGGACGTCTTCAAAACCAACAGTCTCCGCATCAAATTCTAATATTCCCAGTCAAACAAAGGCAGCAGCAGAGGCGTTCACGGCGCCAGATCGTGCACATATTGGCCTGAGGTCATCGTCTACGGTAAGGAGGATACAGATTCGTGTTTGCTAAGTTTTGATCTGCAACACGAGCTTTATAAAACCTGAACATTTGCTCTCTGTCGCAGGCTTTACCTTCCCCCGAAAGGGAGAGCGGCTTCGTTGACAATGAGCCTACAACCGTATCGCAGTACTTCCTAAGTGACATCTTCACAGAAGTTGATGAGGGATAAAAGCTGCAAAGCATTTATAGTTCCATTTTTTTTCTTTGAGGCTCTTGTATCATTTTTACAGTGGTTTATTTAAGGTTGCGTTTTATTTTTCCTTTTTTTTTCTCAGTTCTTTTTCCAGACGTATTTCATAAACTTTAACAAGCACTTTGAATGTGTACAGATGTACTGAAATGTTATTTTTAAGATTGTGTTAGTTTAAATGCAAATGTGAAACGGTGTAAATGTGGCCGGCAAAAGTGATGCAGACTGAACACGTGGCAGCCGACTGACGCATCGCTATCAGATTTAATACATCAGCTGTGAAAATGTAAATATTGTACAGCAGAAGTGAGTTTTCCTCTTTTCTCCATGTTCAGGCTTTTTCAGACATTAGGCAGCATCATTGGTTTTGAATAGAATCTTAACTCCATAAGAAGACGTGTTTGAATACATATATTTGATTTTTTTTTATTTATTTTTTTCTGTGTTCGTCGAAATTTTAAAAAATGTAATTCTGCAAAATAGAGCGGATCCACATGTAGCTGTTGTGTCCGGACCTTGTACAAACAAGAAGCGGTCAAAATATTATTTTTGATACCTTTGAACTACTTATGCTTGCAACTTGAACATTCAGTGTGTAATATTTTTTATTGTTTTTTAGGCGTGCAGATGATTGCACAATGCAACAAATTCAGAACAACCAGAAGTTGGATGCCACAAAACATTAATTGAGTGCTTTAGATTTTAGAATCAGTGACTTACTTGGTCCTGTTAAAGGCTATGAAATGTGGGAAAGTGCTTAAGAAGACCAACAACATTGTAGCATCTAAGTGCTTTATGATTTAGTATTTGAGCAACAAATATTTAATTTAATGAATTAATAGAAGTATTCATTTCAGCTGTAGTTGCTTTCTGCTGTCAAACTTCCTCTAAAGTCACTGGAATACAAAACATTTCTCTGTCTTAAATAAAACTATCAGCTACTTCACTGTCTGATGTATTAATGTTGTTATTGTTATCGGGGGATATTTAAAATTATATTCAACCAGCATTTTTTCTGCTTTTATTCATAAAGTCCTTAAACAATTTCTAAGTCGCTCAAAAGTGCCATTTATTAAGTTGTCAAATTAAACCCTTTAATGGCCAGCAACACTTAAGAAATTTCAACACACTATTAGATCACTTTAATGGCACTCTGGGCTTGTTTTTGTTGTTTTTTACGTCTAAATGCTGATGTTTTGGTTTACTTTTATGCCCCACCTGCTGGTCTGAACAAACATTGCTACACACAATTAATTTCCCGTGAAGGAATTTTATTTTTTTTAACGATCCGCAAAAAGCAATTTATCAACTCCAAACACAAAAAGCTTGTCATTTGTATCCTCTTTTGAAGACAGCAGCTGTCAGTGTAGGTCTAATGCTCTTTACTGTCCCGTCAGTTCTGCTGTTTCTTTTTCCTTTTTTTTGTGACGAACCTTGCTGTCAATGTTTTGAGACAAATGCCTCAGCCTTTTGTTCAGAGTGGTTCAGAATAATAACTGAAGGCAGTTCAGGATTTCAGCTCGTCTGTGTTTGTTTAAAAGTTAATCGAAACGCAGCGCTTGCTTCCTCTGGTATTCTGACGCTTCATATTTGATGGATGAGCTTCAGGTGTTGGAAGTTGCAAAAGTTAGTCATATAAATCGGGTTTGAATCAGGACTCTCCACTCCAAAGCATTCAGATCGGGAAAAGGATGAGTTGATTAAATGAAAAATATCACTTGGAATCCAAATCTGTTAGCGTCCTGAATCATTTTGAACTTGACTGCAATGAAGGCAAGTCTGAGAAATCTTAACATCTCAATGTCAAACATTACCGGCCACAACTAGACTCCGCATACTTTATTTACTTCTCTGAATATTTAAGTTCACTTAAGATAAACAGATCTGGTTGTTGAAAATGCATCTTCTTGTCTGGATCTTGTGTGAGTCAGAGCCTCTCCTCTTCTCTCTCTCGATTCTCAGTGGTCCTCTCGTGTTTTCGAGCCCGGTTCCTATTGAGTCGAGGATCTGCTTGTGTCTTCTCAGTGGCGTCTTGTTTGGATCCAACTTCACCGATGTAGGTGCGGTATTGTGTTTTCCAGCGGAAATGTCCGAACAGAACACACTGACAATTTAAACCATCCAACTGTCAAATATGTGGTGGAAAGAGTCAACTCCATCTTAGACGCTGACGACAATCCAAGGAATCACGTTGATGAAGAAATCAACGACATGGTTGATGAAATCAAAGTGATGGTTAAGGATATTTTTGTCATATTGCACGCATCTAGTAAGAATCCGGAGACAGCTGTTGTCCGCCTAGTTGAGCCACGATCTGTGCTCAAAGGTCTGAAAGGGAGGATCAAGGGATTTCTCACTAAGTTCACTCGGAAACATTCATCAAGGGTTGCTCCAGTGAACCTACCAGAAAACCCAGAAACCTCTCACACCATGGCCAACAAAACTATGGCGACGGCAGCCTTGATTCCTCCATTGGAACTGGAGGCCAGGTGTTACGAAATCTCACCTGTGGAGGCCTACATTCCTCCAGATGATGTATCAGACATCAGAGATCTGGAAAACCGTCCAGAGATCCAGTCAACCAAAGACTCACAGGTACATCAATTAGAACTGGAGCCAAGATTTGATATCATACCCAGGGAGGCCTTCGTTCAAGCGAAGACCTTGCAGGGAGAGGATTTCGAGTCAGAGACCAGGTTTGATGAGACGGCTGCTCCACCGATGACTTGGTGGGGAGGTTTTCCTGTTTGGGCCTACCGGAACCAAAACACACCGAACAGCACCTTACCTTACAGTGATTAACTGTACAAAGTCAATAGCGGGCTAGCAACACTTAGGCTAGCATAGCTAACTCACTGCTCACTTTTTCAATATTTCCTTTGAAGTAAAACTTTTTCCTCACCTGTTAAATATGAAACCCTTGAACCGTGTTGTCTATGGCTGTCATAGGGTTGAATTAACCGCTAAACATCGCGTCCATCTTTCAGATTCTTTGCGTGATTGTGGTATTTTCCTGACTCAATGGACAGAAATGGCGCGCGCGTGGCCCACGCTAAGTCAATAACATATCCATATAAATGCTGCTGGTGCCTCGCGCTCTGTCCTTCCCGCCACTCAGCAGTTGGGTGCCAGGTTACATTGTGTTGCGTTCAATGTCGTCGGAAAAAAAGAGATCCATGCATGAACTGTTTATTGAATTCATAGTCGCCAGCTGGGGTGGCAACAGGGGTTCAGTTGGGGCAGTTTTTGGAAAGTGGCCAGGCAGCAGGGAAATTACTCGTGCTGATTTTGAGTGGGAGCTTTGTTGCACAATGCATACAAGTTATGCAAGGAACCATTGATCCCCTCTCGGGAATTACTGGATACCCTACAAATTAATCCCGCAATACTTCAACTCTATTGTAAATTCAACAAATGAACTGTTCTGCACGCGGAAATTCACAGTTTTCATGGGAAGACTTTTTGTGACAAGACTGGCTTCCATATTTATTTATTTAGTTTTTACATTCATACATAAGGATTTCTACAGTTAATACTGGCCTGCATTGTTCCCGCTATAGTGTAATGTTGGAGACTCTAATCCTTCCTGCTCCAGCCTCTTGTATGGAGGCTTAAGATTGTTTTGATCTCTGTTGAGTAACTGCTCCTTCTGTAGGTTCGGTCCAGTCAGCTGCAGGATTATCCCGCTTCGAGAGAGCAGCCCGAACAGAACTGAGGCTCAGCTGAGTGGAGGCATGGCCGACAGGAACCAGGTAAGCAAACGGAGGAAGGAAAAGGTGCTGAAAACCGTTGTTCTGATGCGCTAAAACAGGTTCGGATCTAGAATGACCCGGATGGGAGGCAGAATATGACGTCGAGAATTATCACGTTTGAAGAGAAGTGTTGACTTCAGACCGCTCTAGTTGAGTATGGATTATATAGAATTACGTAATAATTTGTCCCAGTAGATTATATAGTAGGCCGCCCTTGTCATTGCTGACTCATGGTTGCTAAAAACTTTATAAGACCAACTGATTTTAGTGACATAGTGGTTGTAAAATATCACATCACTACATCACTGGCTTTATTTACATTTAACTTTAAGACACACAAAATTAAAAGTGGACCGTCTGTATGTCTCCAGCTGCATTCTGGGTAAAGCATCAGTCACTCGGCAACAGCTGGGAAACTAGCTAGCGCATTTCTACGGACTAAGTTAACATGAGAAGGATGGAGGAAAGTACGGAACCCTCGAGGGGACATGGGAATTTTTTTTTTCTTTTGCGTCCCCTCGCAAAAGGCAACGCAATACTTTAAATATATATGTAAACCTATTTAGTGAGGTACATATACTGTTTCTTATCCATGGAGATTGAATCCAGACCAGCACGGCTGAATTATGAAACATGGTTCTGATCCCCCCAAAGCTCAAACACACTTGTTAATGTAGCGAGTCCGCTGCGAATCCACTGCGCTTTACGTTTTTTAATGACAATTCTGAGGTTCAAAGATATGCCGGCAATAGTTTTGTTAACTGCTGGACGTTTCATCTGATCAGCAAGAAAATTGCAAACTTCAGCCAGAATAAATGCATTCGACTTATTTTAAATGCTGTCGGTTGTTTTGGGGTTGCGATAAATAACCCAGTGGAGGAGTCCTTCAGTGTGGAAGGCCAAAAGCTGTATAACCACTGCAGACCATACCATGGACACAATCAATACAATTCAACCATGAATAAAACAGCAACTGCAGCTGTATTCTTGTACGTTTGGTTAAAGAAAAAGGCAGAAAAAAAGTTCCATTTGGGAATTCTCACTATGTGGCTGTCTTCCTCTGCAGTTTTTAGTGTTCGGAAAGAGGACAAAACAATAATTATGGACACAAAGACCATTGTGTTTTGTGTCACAAAACTTAGCCTTGGTTTTGCTATTTATCAACTTCTTCCTGGATTGCAGACATACCCTGTTCAGCCCCTGACTCCTGAGAGCTTATGCAACCTGTCTGGAGATTCAAAGCCTCCTTTCAGCATCGTCTGTCGGGTGTTCCAGCCGAGGTCTCCAACGGAAGTGGTTCTCGTTTTCACGTGTTCGGTCAACGTCAGAATTTCTGACATCACACAAAACCCTTGCACTCGCGTGTAAGAGAGGGGGAAAAAAAAAAAATCTCCACAAAGTTTGATCACCGTATTTTATCGACAAGCTGAATTTTGACAAGAAATCTGCAAAATGACGGAAGTATCCCGCGTTTTGTTGACTTCCAAAACAAATCGGACCATTCGATTCGCTGTGGCACGACGCACCTTTCACTCCGCTTCTGAGTAACCAATCGACTCTGGAACTCGCGTAAGGAACTTTGGTTATCAGGGTCACTGACACTTGGACACTTGCACTTCTCCAACACTTTTGGTCAGGAGCAAATTCATACAGCCGATGAAAGAGAAAGCAGCCTGAATCTCAGAGGATAGTAGATGCTTATCGTGAGCTTGGAGGCTGCGCTGTACAGGGCCTTGTGTTAATTTACTTTTTCACATTTTGCCACATTAATGTTGCAAACATTTGTGTACTACCTGAATCAGTTCTTTCTACAACTGCATCTTTTCACTGCAGTTATAGCTGCAAGCTGTTGTGGGTGCTGTCCACCCACACGCAGACCGAGGATCTGCCCATTCTTTGCGAAACGGCTCCAGCTCAGTCAGATCAGACGAGGCTTGGTCTGTCTGGGGTGGAGCGTCGTTTTTCCTGCTGGATAGAAGATGAACTGTTTTACCTCATAGTCTAACACGGGTTCCAACAGGTTTTCTTCTGGGAGGTTCCCATCTATCTTCAAATTCTTGGAATACGCTATCATTGGAGCTAAAATGTTACATCATTTAGGAAATCACTTAATCTGTGGTCACTACGTCATCAAAACTGTACTCGTGTCTTGAATCATTTTGAAATGTTTGCATGTTTTCCTGAGGATGTGACTTTTAATTTTTTATTGATGTCTTCTGTGAACGATGCTACTTTTTGCAATTCGTTGGAATCTGTTATAAATCATAGGTCGTGCATGTTTTTATGCAGGTTGATTGCATTTTTACTATTATTACTTCCATCAACCTGCTACCACAGACGAAAATTTGGATAAATCAAGCATACTTGCGTGATGCATTCGTGTTCAGCATGCATTGTTCCCTTTATGAAATAAATAAAATCCAAAACTCAAATTCAAAGGATTCTCCATGTGCGGCGTCATATTTAACACACAGCTTTTTATCGTTTCGGTCTCATCTCAGCGCCCCCTTGTGGCAAACGTGGCACAGTTCTTGCCATTCTTTCAAAAAGCTCAGACATGTGCAAAAAGGGCCAAATAGTTGTCATGTCAACAGTCCCACCTGAGCTGTGGACTTCTGCAGCTCCTCCAGAATCGCCATGGGAGTCTTAGCTGCAGACATTTAGTTTCGTACTTTGCAAATCCAGAACAAGCTTAGAAAATACTATCGCCTTAGCAACCCAGAACAACTGGAACCAACATTTAGTTTCATACCTAGTTAATCCAGAACAAACTTTTTTTTTGTAGCGCATCCTCTGTTCTCAATGTTGTCAGTGCAGACTTTCTTGGACTCGGGCGTCACATTATGCCCTGTTGTCTCGTCCCCAACAGGAGGAGAGAGTGCTGCAGCAGATTGAGAGGGAGGTGCGCATGCAGGAGGGCGCCTGCAAACTGCTGGCCGCCTGCTCCCAGAGAGATCAGGCCCTGGAGGCCTCCAAGAGCCTGCTGACCTGCAACGCCCGCATCCTGGCTCTGCTGGGCCAGCTGCAGAGGATGAGGAGAGCGCGGATCTTAGAGCGAGAGGGACACGGGTCAGTGGAAGCACAGGGGTTGAGCGTGCGCGTGATTTCGCTGGGAGGCAACCGCTCAGGGAGACGCGTGAAAACGAGGAACTTGAAAAGTCATTTTGTTTTATTTTTTTTAACCGAGGAAGTCATTTTTTGCGAGAAAATGCACAGCCTGTACCAACACACAAACACGATGTCAGGCAACGTCACTTGGAGATGCTTGGGCTGTGTTTACATTGCACAATGAATAGATCCCGAATTTCCATTTCTCAGTCTTCAGGCGTGAGAGTCGTGAATATGTAACTGATGTGTCAATGCTGCTTAAGGGAATTACTTTTTGATTTTAGGACAGACAGTTGTTTCTTTTATGTTCTATATTTCCTGGACTTGGCTGGATGACCACCGGTTATTTCGACAGCAAGACGTCTGAAGACGCAGAGCCATGTACTGGGAAAGTCTCGCTTTCAGGTAGCAAAATGTCTTTTGTACAAATCGTATTTGTTTAATCCTTTGCATGTTCGAAGCTGAGTTTGTCTTTTAGCTGCTTGTTGTTGTTTTTTTTTTTGCATGCCTGTCCAATTAATTTGCACTCTGCAGACCTGCGAATCCCCCTCATGTGGAAAGACTCAGAGTACTTCAAAAACAAAGGAGGTGAGCAAATGGCAGAGATGAGGGCAAAACAAATACTTCACCTCCTTCTGCACTGTCGCCCACAGTTATAAAACAGTAATACATCAATTGAAATGTGCCCAGATTTGTCAGATTCAAAAAGTACCCGCCTTTTTTTATTAAATGTAGCTTTTTGTTGTTGTTGTTTTGACGTAACACTTTAATTTTAGACGTCACGTTTTCATCTCAGTGGAAAAACGAGCGTCCTACACACTTATAGGAATACCTTGTCCTGTTTAAAAATAGTTACGTGTTTGTGTAATTAATCCTTGTTTCGCTTTGTGATAGTTTTGAAAAAAAAAATTACAAAAGCACATTTTATTCATTGAACTTGTCTAAATGTCTCAGGGAAACAAATTGTAAGTAACTAAAAAAGTGGCTCAAAACTCAGATTATTATTATTATTATTATTATTATTATTATTATTAATAAATATTTCAGCAATACTAATTTGAAAGAGATTGTTCAGAGTAGCAAAAAAATTAACATGATCGGGGTTTTTTTTCTCAATGGGCAAATGTACCCAAATAAAAGTTTGGCGTATTCATTGTAAGAATATGATTTTTTTTTTGTAGGCATTTCTGTGCCTAAATTATTTTTTTATATACAAAATGTGACTAAAAGAATGTAATAAAAAAAATAATAACATCCTGCTTTCTCCATCTGCAGAGCTGCATCGCTGTGCTGTGTTCTGCCTGCTTCAGTGCGGCTCAGACATCCACGACACCGACCTGGTGATGGTGGACAGGACGCTGACCGACATCTGCTTTGAGGACGCGGTCGTGTTGTAAGGCAAAATTTCCCGCAGAAACCCCCCTCCCCCGAGTTAACGCGTCCCAACGTGCAAGCTCTTGAAATCCGTTCGCATCCGCCCAGCGACAGGGTGGGCCCGGGCTTCTCGCTCCGCGTCGAGCTCTACAGCTGCCGCGCCGCCGAGGATTTCCCGCCGGCGGCCCCGGCTCCGGCTCCCAGGAGGATGAGCTTTCTAGGGGGCTCGCTGGGACGCTCCTCTGGGAAAAAGATCCGGGCCGCGTTTGAGTCTGCGTCTGCGTGCGGCTCCGTCTGCCCCGGTGGCGGCACCGCGAGGCCGGGGCCCGTTTCACCTCCTTCTGCACTGTGGGCACGGCCGCTCTCCTTGAAACACTCTTTAATATTATGATTTTTTTCTTTTCAAAGAAACTATGATTGCACAAATTTATTTGTATTCATAGGGGCCCAAAGTATAACTTGTTGGCTCAGACGACACTGACTATTGAACACGTCAGAGAGGGTTTCAAGACGCATGATTTAACCCTTTCAGCAACAGGTAATTTCAGGTCGTTTCCCTCTGATTGTGGTTTTTTAAAGTGTGATTTAGGCTTTTATGTTTTTTTCCAGAAGATAGTCCATTCTGGTTGCCTCTGTACGGAAACATGTGCTGCCGCTTGGTCGCTCAGCCTTTATGCATGACTCAGCCAGCGATGAGGGGCCAACTTAAGATCAGGGTGAAGAC
>VMRN01000062.1:1099864-1142813 GCA_010277015.1 Poeciliopsis turrubarensis
GTACCGAATATTAAATTAAAATGTTGCGGAATCAATCACAAGAGCTCCTTTGATTGTATCACCGCTACATGTACACCCACTCAAAATTATAGAGCTATATCTTTACTTCTTCTTTAACAAACAAAAAAAATCCCTGCACTAAGTGGCTTTGAAAAGCTGAAAGGAATGTTCTTAGTTCTGAAAAACCATGATAATGATTCAAAGAGGTGTTGTATAAAGTACTGAAATCTCGGAGTCAAGTAAAAGTATAGGTACCGCTCCAAAATATGACTTCAGTAAAAGTAAAAGTCACTGATTGAAATGTTACTTGAGTTAAAGTATTAAAGTATCTGAAATGTCTTGTACTTAAGTATGGAAAGTACTGTAAAAATGAATGTACTCAAGTAATGTAATGAAAAGTACAAGTAAAAAGTAAAACAAGGCAAATGCAGTTTGAATGACATTTTTTATATTTTGGTAAACTTGTCAAATACACTTAAAATAATGTAAATAACCAAGTGCAGGCAAAATGAAACCTGCTAATACATATACCTGCAGGCATCATTTAGTTAAGAAAATTAGGTGCTTTACCTAAACCATAAGGTTAACTTAACCTGCTTTACAACTGAACCAGCTTCTTAGTATACCTTCCAGGACAGAAAATAAAGTTTTTGTAAGCCTTAAGTTTCCCCTTTCAGTAAGGTCAGTGCTAAAAATGAGAAAAATAAATAGTCAGTACAGAAAATGCGGCCAACATGAAGAAAAAAAGCCGTTACGATTCCTCTACTTCACAAACTATAGGTGCACACAACTGGTCATTATGCAAAAGAAACAAAGAATTGGGAGGGAAGTGCAGCTTATTTGGCATCTGAAGAGGGAGAGCCTTTTTGTTAACTTGGTGTTTAATGGGAGAAGCGAAACAGACCTCCGTGATGCTGACACCCACCTACTCAAAAAATCCAGCAAATAGTCTGATTGGTTAGTGCTCCGTTTGTGCCCTTAAAATTTTCGTTTTTGGTTTCCGAGATATTAAAATTATTTTTTAGGCCATCCATTACTGACTTAAAGAGTAAGTAAAATGAATTTTGTGTCAGTTGGTCACAAGGAAAGAAATCTATTTACATTAGTTTCTCAGGAGTTTGGATGTAAAATTTGTTGACTCTCCCTGAGTGAATCTTCGACACCTTGAGGAAGGAGGAGACCGAGAGAACGGCTGGCCCAAATTACCGTTCATGAATCGGATCAACCTCGAGTTAGGCGCCGCTCACACCGGATATCGGAAGAGCCAAAATCCAAATTGAAAACAACTTTGCTGCGTTTGTTTTAACGGCACAAACCTGCACAAACGGAGCATTAACGAACCAGCCCACTTTGGTTTGTTTTGGAGCAAAATGCGGGGATGGTGAACTCTGGATGGGCTAAAAAATCATTTTAATATCTCGGAAACCAAAGCTGCACAAACGAACATTTTAACGGCACAAGCCAACCAATCAGACTGTTTGCTGGACTTTTTGACGTAGTGGGGAGGTGCGAAACCTGTGCATCCTATTGGTGGTGCTGAACAAGCCCAGGTAAGTCGGCGACCGACTTTGTTGCAGTCAATCAGTAGGTGGGATCGGAACATTTGCGTTTCTCTCTCGCTTTTTTGTAACGAGTAACTAAACCACACATTGAAAATGTATCGGAGTAAAAGTATGCAAGTAAGTTCGGAAATGTAGTGAAGTAAAAGTGAAAGTTTACAAAAATTTTCTTACTCGAGGAAAGTATGAAGTACTCCAAAATATACTTAAGTAAAGTAGCGAAGTATTTTTACTTCGTTACTATACAACACTGGAAATTTCAGCTAAAACGTCTGAGAATATTTAATATCTGTATTTGTAACCCTTTTGAATTAAGATTTTATTAGATTTTTTTTTTTTAGCAATATGATTTTTTGAGTAGATTTCTCCATTATTGACAGGAAGTATTAAATCTGGGTAGACTCGATAGCCACACAGATCAAGCAGAGATGAGAAGAATTCGTAAAAACCAGATTGACGTGAAGACTTAAATCTTCACGTCAACACATGCATTGATATTACAATGACTGCTTCAACAATCGTGCTTGTTCTGTCATGCTAGAAATTCAGACAAAAAACACACACGCGCACACGCGCGCACACATGTGCGCGCAAAGGTTCAGTGTTTCTCGCCAACAAGTTGGGGAGAAACCAGACCTTAAAGTGGACAAACGAGTCTGAGTCCATAAATGACACGGGACAGAATGTCAGACGCTGTTACCTCTTACCTGCTGACAAAAAAACGTCAGCCGTGCCAATCGAACTACATGCCACATGTTTGTGGTGCAGAGATGTTTCAGAGTTTTCATGTGACGGGGACGAGGGGGCGGGAAGCAGAAAAAAAAAAAACCTTTCTCAAACTTCCTCATATCCCATCATCACAACATTGCCTTCAGGTGTTTTCTGGCACTGCGAGCGACACTTGAAATATTTGAGGTTGGCAGGTGGATTTATTGTCTCCGTCTTCCTCTTCCTTTACAGTAACTCCCTCCTCTCCGAGAAAGGGTCCTGCCATTCCAGATTTGTCTCATGAGATACGAACGCTGCTGTCCTCCTACTACAGCGAAAGGTACGATCGGCTCTGTCACGCCGCTGCGTCCGTTTTCTGCTCTCAGGATGAATCGCAGAAAAGCCTCTCAGCTGACGCCGAGTGCGACAGTTGTTTGCACGCTC
Organism: Poeciliopsis turrubarensis; assembly: GCA_010277015.1. Lineage (NCBI taxonomy): Eukaryota > Metazoa > Chordata > Actinopteri > Cyprinodontiformes > Poeciliidae > Poeciliopsis > Poeciliopsis turrubarensis. The sequence goes on from VMRN01000062.1 coordinate 1,102,576, forward strand.
GGTGAATTTCGCTAGAAAGTCGGTTTCTAGCCAAATACCCCGATGTTCGATGTAGAATTTTCAATTGACACGAAATGTCAACAAAAGAGATCAATGAAGAGATCAATTCCCAATGTGCTCGTTGTATTTCAAATGTATAAGCTTGAGGCGCTGTCTCGGCTCTGCTTACTTTCATGTCTTATCAAATTTGTGAGCTGCTCTATTTTCCACTTTAAAACTTAAAAAAAAAAAAAAAAGTCTCCTAAAAGTAGAAATTTCCACTTACCATCTGACATTACCGGCGTCTGGAAGAGACACCAGGATTCCTGTGGTTTTGGGCGTCGACAGCGAGCCGAAGCCTGAGTGATTAACAACAACAAAAAAAACCCACAAACACACACAGGGGGGGTGCTGGGGGGGGGGATTTAAACAAGATACTCTGGATCTGATTAGATCTGGATGTGAAAGTTGGAATGAGTCACACTTTTTCTATTTTCTTCCCGGATTGGAACATTTATTAAAAGCAATAAAGCAGGGTTTTTTTTTTGTTTTGTTTTTTTTTTTAAACCTCTGCATGCATCGTTCCTGTTCCTCTTTTGTTTGATTCGAGGCCTTTAAACGCATCACGGCTGAAGAGACGGCTTCAGAAGCGGCGATGTTGAACAGATGAGCAGAGAAAGATCACCCAACGGCAGCCTGCCGTTTCCTCATATTTCACCTGAAAATTTCCCTCCGGAGATTCATTTTGGACTTCCTCTCCAAAAAAAAAAAAAAAAAAAAAATAAATAAATAAACAAAAAAAGAAAACTTGCGTGCGGCCTACGAGACAGTAGCTGATCAACTGCAATGCAATTACTGTGTAATGTAATCCAGAAAAAAAGAGACCCGCACAGCCAAGAAAATCCAAACGTCATTCCAAAGTCAATCGTGTTAAATTCACCGTATTCAGTAGCTAAATCCTCAGCTGACGAGTGTAAATTTGCATAAATATGTATGTATATATGTTTTTTTTTTAAATACTCGATCGTTCCCATTAAATAAGCCGTACAGGTAGTTGCGAGACACAGTGCAGCATGACTTGGTGAAAACACTTCCTAGAACTATCCATTCAACATTCCAACAGCGGGCAGAATCGATTCCATCTGATCTAAGATTTCAATCAACTCACAAAGACGTGAACGGCCATATTTTAGACCAGGGGTGGGCACTCCTGGTCCTCGAGGGCCGGTCTCCTGCAACTTTAAGATGTGTCTCTACTTCAACACACCTGATTCAAATAATGAGGTCATTAGCAGGACTCTGGAGAACTTGACTGCATTTAGGAGGTGATTCAGCTATTGGATTCAGGTGTGTTGGACCAGGGAGACATCCAAGAGTTGCAGGACACCGGCCCTCGAGGACCAGGAGTGCCCACCCCTGTTTTAGACAATGGTTTGAAATGTGTCTGAAGAGCCAACTTATTATCAATCTTAAATGTGATTTGTGCTTTGCTAATGTCGTCACGCACTTTTAACTTTTTTTTTTTTTTGACACTGCCACAAATCTCGGTTGGTTGTGGGAATTTGGATTTTATTTATTTATTTATTTATTTTTACAAATAAGAAATCAGTGTCAGGCATCGGACAACTGTCTTTTGCTCCACTCTCTCTGAGAGTTTGCCGTAACGAAAGTCGAGCAAAGTCAGTGAGATTTGATGAAAAGCATCCGTGAACGTCAACACTGTTTTGACTGCAAAGTTCAGTTCAGTTTTACAATTTGATTCCGTTTGCCATTATTCTGTGACAGAAAAAAAAAAAAAAAAAAAACAAACAAAATAAACAAATTCCCAATTTTTCCGGAGTGTTTCTTGGTCCTCGTTAATTTGTTTATTGATGACCTCTTTAACAAAATGGAGACCTATGACTAAAAAAAAAAAAAAAAAAAAAAAAAACGGAAAACGAAGAAGAAAAATAAATATCGAAATTTAAACCTAATTGAATTATTATTGCCTATTCAGGCAAGTTCTCTGTTTTCCTTTAGCAGCGTCAGAGGATTTACAAGACGCTTCATGTCAGCTCTGATGTCTCGTCAATGCAGGTGTTTGCTGCTTCCAGAAGACTTGGTTTTGTATTGTAATAAGCATTTTCATTATATATATACATAAAAATAAAGAATATCTATATTTAACCGTCGCCTCTTAAGCTTAGGCTGATAATAGTCTGATGAAAGCAGTATTCTTGGAGAACTTTCCGTTCCTATTGTAAACCGTGAGACCTACTCATCAGAATGAGCAGCAGGAAAGGAAACAACAAAACAAAACAAAAAAAAAACCCTGAACAGCTGCAGCGTGAATATCAGGTTATTTCTGTTGATTTCAATTCTGCGCCGGCCCGTCTCAAAGAGAGAGCCTGTCGAAAGCAAAACTTTTCAAAAAAAAAAAAAAAAACACGTCAGAGGCTGTGGCTCTGCACAGCTCTGACCCGATTCGAAATGAAATTCCAGGTTCTTTTCATTTTTTTATTTTATTTTAACGGGAACAACAAAGACACTTGAACAATCGGCTCCAAAACATCATCCCCATGCGCAGGGAGATAACGTCACCGCAAATACCCACGAGATTACAAAACCCGAGATTACAAAACCCGAGATTACAAAGGATTTTATGACATAACATTCCTCTAGACCTTTCTGCTAGTACACCCCAGAACTGTCTGGTATGTCTATTTTTTTTTTTTTTGTGCTCTTTATTTGTTCACTAATGCTGCAAATTAAAATAAAATAAATAAACATATATATATGTTTATATATGCCTAGTCAATTTACAGATTCTGTCACTTCTGAAGGCAGTTTTATTTTGGGGTTTATTAACGTAAAATATGGCTAACTATAAATGCATGCCACACTTTTCAGAAGAGTCTGTCCACTTCACAGAAATCGCACGGCTTCACGCTGCTGAATCACAAAGGGCACCGATGAGATCCACTGAATTGTGACTTCGACAAACAAACGGCCCGGCGGGACGCGAATGCCTTTCCGAGCCGCGGCGGAAACATAATTTGCCATCTACGCGACGGAGCTCGATTACATTTCTGCATTGCCATTTATCGCAATTAGGATGCCATCCCAATAAATATGCACATGTTTTTATGCCATGTGATCACAGCTTAAATAATGTCATTCACAATAACAAATGCCTTCTGAGCTTGAAGGCACAATGGCACTTTGTAGCACAACGTCGTCCAAGTCATAAAAAGCAAACCCATAATTTAAGTCGTTGCACAAGTAAGTGGAAGTCTGGAAAGAAAGACGCCCGTTGTTCGACCGCGAGATGTACTGGCAGAAATCCGCCGACTGGTCGCAAGGCGTCACACAGAACAGGTCGGACCGCAAAGTTCGATATTTGATGTATGCGAGGAGACAATGGGACGCGGCAACAAAGGTCGGCTTCTATAACAGCGGACCCGCTTCACCTTGAAAGCGCTCATTTCCACCCGAGCGCGTTCTGCTGTGAGTCATTTCAGCAAAAGAAGATTAAAACAAACAGGAAGAGGCAGCGAGAGCGCAAGGGCGAATTGTGTTGTCTGTATTCCTTTTAAATCTCTTTTCCCTTTTTTTTTTTTTTTTTTTGTGTGTGTGATATCTTGGCAAAAAGGTTTGGTGCTCTAGTGAGAGAAAACCTGTTGGGCCTGGCCTTGACACTTGTCATGCTGCCAGTAAGAAAAAGAAAGAAAATTACAATCAATTTGTATGTTTTGTTTGGTTTTTTATTCTTTTTATTTATTTAATTTCGAGTATGTATTTGCGAAACAATTTCCAAGAAGATGGAAATTGTTTGCATTTCAGATCAAACTCTGATTTGAAATGCCTTGCTGCTGAAACGTGCCGTACGAACAAATAAAGTCAATTAAAGAAGGGGAAAAAAAAAAATAAAAAAATCAACACGGCTTCAAAGTTGTGATCCGAACAAAACATTGGGGTACATCAAGTCTAAAAATGATATTTCCAATTTTGTGAGGTTACAGTGCGACAGCGCCGCGTTCTGATCTCGTCACTGAATAAGCAGACGGCGTCTCCTGCATCGGCCCGTCACTAAAACAAAGCAAGACGTTTCGTTAAACTGATGGCCAGAAGTCGACATCCTGGTCAGAGTGATTCATCAGGTTTAAAAAAAAAAAAAAAAAAAAAAATCTGCTTCATATCCTCATTCTTACAAATCACCACATGAGAGCAAATTGTGGTGTTTGAGAAGCGCCTGTCTGAATAGTTTCAACTGTGATTTGTGGTTTTTTTTTTTTTTTTTTTTTTTTTGTTTGTTCTGTTTTTCTCAGAAGGCAGGATTGTCAAATGGGGTGTGTGCAAACCACAAGGAAAATAAAATAAGTTCCTGTGTCTTTACACATTCCTCCTTCGAGTTACACAGAGACTGTTGAATATCTGTGAATGAGACGTTGATCAACACGTAACACCAGGCTTATATGAGAGACATATTTCAGGTCATCAGTCGTGTTTGGCGGCAAAGGCTGCCGCCAAACACTTACTCTGGCATTAAGAAAAAAAAAAAAAAAACTGTGTAGTTACTGTGGCTTCTGTCTCTTACTGCACGACCCAGTTGCAGAGTGAAATTAAACGCGCAAAAAATATTCCCTTTCCTCCCTTATGTTGTCGGGAGCAACAGGAACATAAAGCTGCCAAATCCACCATGCTGCCTGGCTAAGCAGGGATTGGACGTTTAAAAAGTCTGAAATAAATCAGGACGTCCTCAGCAAGGCCTCTTTAGTGTCGATTCGGGACACTGATTCATTGTTTAGCGCTCGACTTCAGTGACCATTTTTCTTTTCTTCCTCTCCTTTCCAGCTATTAATCATCCGGACAGAGATACGGCGGCGGGCAGACGATCGCTCCCGTTTCTCCTCGCCCGCGGTTTCCAGACCCGGTCGAAACGGACGAGAGCATGACGACTGTTCAAATTCTGTGAGGAGACGAGGCGCGCAGTTCGTTTTCCCCGTACGCAAAAATCCAGGACTTCACTGAATGTTGGTTTGCAAATTTAAAAAGGAAAGAAAGTCACAAAAAAAAATAATAAATAATTAAAAAAATACAAGCTACGTTTCAGGAAATGGTTACACTTGTCTACAAATCTGTTGGCATTTGTGTTGTGTGGGGAAAAAAAAAAAAAAAAAAAAAAAGGGCGAACCAGAGGGAACAAACATTTCTTGTTTTTGTTGTGCATATAAACCGTCCTTCTGATAAATTATTATTTCCTGTCGCTATGCATTTTACGATTAGCTATAAATAGAGGGTTCTGCCAGCTGTCACCCCCCGGCTTTCAGACTCGCATCCTGAAACCAGAGGCAGGCTGGCTGCTGACTCACCAGGCGGTTTTTTTTTTTTGTTTGTTTTTTTTCCTGTAAGTTGACATCACCCCACCCGTTGGCAAGCGCTACGCAGTAGCTGTTTGGCTACCTAGCTTATTGATGCGTTGTTTATACTGTATTCCATGTGTGACTTTGCGGAATGTAAACACGATGGATGGAGAAAAAAAAAATAACGACAATAAAATAAAAACAGTGAATAAAGCTCAAGCCGTGTCTCGGTAGCAGCCCGGTTAATCCGCACACCAAAAGAAATCAAAACAAAATTCCACGGATCAAATTATGTGCAGTGAAGTTGAATAATAGAAGGATTAATTATTAAACGCTTTTACTGAAATGTTTTTAATTCCTCGTACTGGGTGTGAGTTTGATCCACTCTCCTGAAATCTTCTATGCCCTCTGATCTGACTCTGTTGTCTCTATAGATAATGGACTCTGATGGAGTCGTGTGAGGCGACTGACTGGGCCGCTGTTTCGGAATGAGCTGAAGGTTTTCTTGGCCTTTGAGTTTCACATTATTGTCTTGCTGGAAAATCCATCCTGTTTTTTCACCTTCGAACAAGAAAGCCCCGGTAAACTTCTACGCCCATCTTCTCTTCAAAATGTTCCCTCTTCCAAACTGCAGGCTTGAGATGGGGCCTTGTGAGTGATGCGCAGTGCACATCTAGAGTAAGCAGCAGCTGCTTTGCGCACACAAATGTGCGCAAAACTTTGTTGATATTCAGTTGACACAAAAAAAACCCCCCCGCCCCAGAAAAAACCTCACAATTTTGCAATTGCGGTGTTTCCACTGCCATTGCTGAGTTTGCGCCAGTGGCATCCAGGTATTGATCTTGTGACTTGGGTGATGTGAAAAAAGTGTTTCTGTTGCTGTTTTGGAAAATAAACCAATTTAGATTATGACCAATAAAAAAACGCCACCTCATCCTGGTGCCAAAAAGTTATCAAAAAACAAAGACTTTTTTCTTTTTTTTTTTTGTTCAAAATTGGCGTTTCCAGTGTGAAGACCTAAATTTAAAATGTTAAATTATGCAATTATATGGTCGATTGAAACATAGCTAATGTGTGTTGAATGCATCTGTGTGTGTGCGTGTGTGGGTGTGTGTGTGTGCGTGTGTGTGTGGAGAGAAGTTCCTTGTTGGTTTTCATGTCTCTTTTTTGTCTTAATTCAAGGGCTCTAACATTTTCCACTCAGAAACTAAGAACTGTGTTTGCAGTGTAGCATGTATGAAAATAGAAAAATTGAGGAAAAACTCTCATTCCAATACTGATGTACAGTGAAGCATCAAAAACACCATCCAGTCATATTACGTTTGTAGCTCTGGAATTAAGCATTCAATAAGCTTGGTTCTGTAATACCAGTATAGGATATCAGGTGTAATAGATTGTTGATGTAACACATCTTCCTTGAACCATTTGTGTTCCTAAGCTTATATCTCCATCAGCAAAGGAACAACTTAATTGAAGTGACAGTGCAACGCATGTCTGGACCTGCACGCAGCCATTACCCCTTTGACTCTCGGATTCCTTCCGAACACGTCACCAAATCTCGCCAGAGAAGTGTTTAATAGCTTGCGCAGTAAAAGCTTCCTTCCTCGTCGCTTCTGCTGCTAATAATTTTAAAGCTCAGTCCGCCTGAAAGAGACTCCGAAGATCAACATGGAGTGTGATCAAAACAATACGTCTCTCACGTCAGCAGACGATATGCACGCTATATTCAGCGCCGGTTCGGTTGGAGTCTCAGGGCGTGTCGCCTCTGCCTGCTTGTTATTGTCTCACCGCAGATCTGTGCAGGTATTTTCTTTTTTTTTTTTTTTGTGGATGAGACAGTTGTATCCGAGGCCCGGACAGTAACTGAACAGGTTGCACGTGTTCAGACAATAAGCAGAAATAATAAAGATGAAAAAAGTTTGCAGGGGAATTTCTTCCTTAAATGTTGCATAGAATAAAATTAAAAAAGGTCTTCCAAAGAATGGGAGGAATTGGACCCTTTAAGGTGTATATATTGTATTAGGTTAATGTTTCCTGCAGTCATAGCATCGTCGCACCAATTCAGACTTTTCATACTGTAATTCTTTTGTTGGTATCCATCCATCCATTTTCATCCATCACCCTTGACCCTAGTGGTTCCGGGCGAGAGGCGGGGTCACCATGGACAGATCGCCAGTCTGTCGCAGGGACAAACAGGACAAACAACCGTGCACATGAATTTAGAGAGTGACAGTCATGTTTTTGGACTGTGAGAGGGAGCCGGAGTACCCGGAGAGAACCCACGCATGCACAGGGAGTCTTTCCATGCAGACGGACTCCAGATTGGGAATCGAACCCAGGACCTTCTTGCTGCATAGGGTTAGGGTTACCAACTCCGCCGCCCATTTTGTTCGTAATGCTTTCCAAACGAAACGTTGTTCTGAACATTTTGTCTCAATCTGATTTTGCCTGTAAATCACCAAGATCTGAATCCAGATATTTGCTTTCTTGCATAAAAACCTTTTTTTTTTTTTTCCCCCTCTCACTGTGGCTTATTTAAGTGTTGATTTCTATCGACGGCTCTTCCTTGCAGCAAACGAATCAAAGTAACTTCCCACACTCTAATCCCGCCCCCCCCCCCCCCCCCCCCCGCCCCCCAAATAAATAAAAACATGTATCCCTGAGCAATCATGTAGAAACCACTGGCAGAAAAATATGCAGCTCCGTTTGTTTTTGTTATTGCTTTCCGTGGGCACGCACTTCACACAGCCGCCGTCAAGCAAATACGCGCAGCAAATCAAAAGAGACAAATGGAAAATAAAAACGTCAGTAACAAGTTCTTCATTCCACGAGCGAGCCAATCAGAGTTTTAAAGGCATTTATTTGATTTTCACAATCAAATTCGTGTTCGAGTCGTGTACATTTACAGGATGATTTAATGTCGATGAAGACATTCTCTTCACATCACATTCTGCTACATTGTGCCTTTAATTTCCTCACTGTTAGAATTACATTCTTTTTTTTTTTTTCATACATTTCAACAGAAAGATGCGGAAAGCTCAATAAAAAAAAACAAAAAAAAAACTATTAGGGAAAAATAAAAAAAGCGTAGTTTAAAAAATTAGGCAAAATTAATTTACATCTTTACAGTAAATTCCAAATGTTGAATAAAAGAATAATCTCTGAATTTTAAGCAGAATAACAGTTTAAATCTTTTACTTTGGAATATGCATGACTTTAACCTCCATCTTCTGATATTTATTATGACACTGGGTTTATGAAGTATAATAGGAATTATTTCCCCTGCAGTTTATTGCATTCAAAGATCTTGACAAATGAAACTAATCATTCTTCATATTATAAATGGGAGAAAAAAAAAATAAGAGAATGTTTATGCATACATGTTTTCCCTCATGTTTGTGCCATTAATACTGAAAATCATGCAAATGACTTTGATTACAATGTATCCGTTCAAAATGCTGACTTTGCCGTCCTGCTGTTCTTCGTTAATGGCGCAACGACGCTAATGAGACGCTTTGAGTTGAGCTAATAGTGGGAGGCAGCTTAAATGTGGTGTTGGGGGTCCTTCCCTGATCGTCACGATGAACTTGAGATGATGTTCTGCAGCTTCATCATCTGGTCGGTGGTCAGAGGAAACACGGACGCGGGGCTGGAGTTCAGCATCAGCACGGCTGAAGGCTCCACCTCCAGCCTCTGCATCCCTCCCTGCAGCAGGTCTTCCATGGAGAACTTGGAAGACCTTCTCGGGGGACTGCATTCGGGTTTCACCGGGCTGCGGGGAGCCGTCGTCTCTTTGGAGCAGGCATCCCAGAACTCTGTTGACTTGAGCTTGTATGGCTTGTTGATATTCTGCTGGTCGAGTGGCCGGACGTTCCGGCTACCTCCGACTTTTCTCAGAAGACCACCGGGAGTCTTGCAGCTGGGGAGATGGCTCTCCTGGTGGTGATCTGCCTGAGAGTTTGGCTTGAGTCCTGGTTTGTTCCATAGTCTCAGGTCCTCAGCTGAGCTCTGGCGTTGAGGACTATGAGGTGTTTCGTAGTCTTTCGGGAGAACGTCCACATCCGACACACATTTTTTCCCCACAGAGACGTCGTAATCTGGGACGGGAAGCTCTTTCGCTTCGGGGAGCTTCGCCGAAGAACCGTAAAACCTGAGCCAGTTACGAACCACGGACAGCGGTACCTCGATTTCCATCTTGCCCTCCTCGTCTTTGGGTATCCTATGAAGAACGTGACTGAGATTGAAACCCTCCGCTTCCGTCCTGGCCTCTCTGTCCTCCGGCAGTTGGACTGGAGAGTCTTTTTTCAGAGAGCCGGGTTTCGGTGCCGTCTCGAAGACGCCTTTGTTTGACTCCGGCGTCAGAGCAGAAATGAGTATGGGGCTGTCTGAGGGCGTCGGGGCTCGGACGTTGGTGTCGCTGCTCTCTTTGTTCTCGGACTCAGAGAGGATCGGGACACTTTCGACGGACTCATGCGTCTCGCTTCCGTCGCTTTTTATTCCGCCTGAGCTAAGGGAGGAGTAGAGCGTGGAGGGCTTGTTCAGAAACCTTGGGGTCTTGCTGGACGAAGGTGGGCCGAACGACGAGGGAGGGTCAGTGTTGATGTCGGGCTCTCGAGCTGAAGCTTTCGTGCTCAGGTTCAGGGGTTCAGAAGCTGACAATCCAGATGAGTGCTTGTACTCCTTCGCCAGCCTACGCAGGTGATCTATAGGCTCTTCAACCGTGTTCACCGTGTCCTGATGAGTCAGGTTGGGGGGGAAACATGGGATCTTGGGAGGAGGGGGGATATGTGGTGGTGTTACAGCGGACGGAATAGGCATGACATTTGGCAGAAGTGGGTAACCTGCCCACCCAGTTGGGTAATAAGGGAAAGGGAGAGAGTAGATATTCCCATGTGGATCCGGTTGGAAGCAGTGGTTCACCTGGGGAAATCAGAGATCATCTCAGTGAGATTCCTTTCTTTTGTCTGTAAATTCAAAAGTAAGCCTTCCTACGTCGTTCAGTGAATTCTCCCTTGCATTAGAGCGACTTTACACACATCATTAGCTTATAAAATACAGCTCAAAATGAGTTTGAAATGAAACCAACCAGTGACGGCATGAACAGCCCACGTTTGGACGGCCTCTGGCCCACGTTGTCTTTGAGGTCGCGGTAGGGCCTCGACTGATGTTGCGGCATGGAGCTCAGCAGTATGCCTTTCAGCTGACACTCGTAAGGCAGAAGCAACCTAAACAAACGGGGACAGAGTCAGACGGAAGCTTCCAGCGCGATAAAACCACCCGGTTGTACCGCTCTCGAAGATAACCGCACTCACTTTTCATAGTGTCTGCGTGTGCAAGTGGCTGCGCTTGTGCTTCGGGGGTTTCCTCCCAGCGTGTTGTAGACCCGTTTCCACAGCTGATGAGACGTCACCTGGGGTGTGGAGGAGAGATTTGTTCATGTTTGTTTGTCTGGAGACGGCATTACAAACACAGAGACGCACCATAACAGCTTTACTAAATAAAGAAGGAAGAGTTTAGTGCACAATCAATGTCAGCCACTGCAAATAACTAAAGAAAATTCAGTCGCTTTCCATTCAGACATCTAAAATGAACGTGTCTTCATAAATTTGACGTTAGAAGATGCCGTAAGGCAAAATTGAAAAAATGAATAAATGAACAAAAAAAAAAAAAAATTAGGCTATTTTTTGGTTATAAAATTCAGCAATCCACATAAACAAACACCTCATAAACCATTTCATCTGCTGTTATAATAATAAAGATTGTACCATGTATGATGTAGAAAAAAAGAATTACCTGATGGTAGCCACCCAAGTCACTGACAGTCTTGAACATCAAAAATAAATCAACTGGAAAAAAAAACAAAAAACCCCATAAATATACGTTAATATAATTGTTACTCAAAAGTAAAATCAGTGTATTTGTCATTTTTTGCAGTTCAGTTCTTTTTTTCATATTTGGTTGCCTTAGATGATGTTTTCTTGGAAATATTTCTTAATTCATAGAGGTATGCAAATGTTTTTAGCTAAACAATTGAGCAATATATATATATATATATATATATATTAAACACAAAGTTAGGGCATATTGACATTCGTCTCAAGCGTTTATAAGCAGTTCATTACTTTGCTTGAAGCCCAGGTTGGGGATCCTCTCTATCGGCGTGTCCCGCTTCTTCATGAAAAAGTAAAGATCTTTCAGGAACTGCTCCTCCGTGATCTCCTCCGTCGGTTTCTTGGTGCTCTCGTCTTGGACTTCCACCTGCGCCATTTTCACTTGCGACCTGAAAACAAGAACAGAAACTTTCAGGAGGAGAACATTTAAGATTTGTTTTGTTTGTTTGTTTGTTTTTCCATATCATTTCAAGATGTTATCCACATGAACTTTCTCCCGCCGTTCTTAAACGTATCGGGAGCTTTACTGCAACGCCTCGACGGATCGATGCGACACGCCCACATCGCGATACTGAGCTCAACGGCGTTGGGGACTCGCAGCGTCGGCGACTCGCAGCGTCGGCATGAGGCGCGAAAGCAGCATGCTTTCAATGAGTCTTTTATCCTCTTAGTAAAATCTGTTTCCTTGCATGTCGATTATAGCACCATAATATTAGTTAGAATACATATTAAAATATTAGAGCAGACATTATTTCAGCTAGTTAAAGATTATTGTGTTCTATTTTCATCCATAATGAAAAAAAAAAAAAAAACAACTAAAAAATAAATCAGAAAGAGTGTTTTTATGGCATCCACATAAAATCACTCAATAGCAAAGATGACCAGACAAATCGAGCAACATGATTAGGAAAAAAAAAAAAAAAAACTCCCCCCAAAAAATCAAGATTAAATATCATGAGATAATTACATCTGGATTTTAACCAAAGTGTCTCTTGCCTTTTGTTCTCCAGAAGGCGATCAATTTGGAAAGGCGGTCAGACAACACGCCGAGAAGGCAGCGCGGGTCAAAGATCCCCTTTAAAAGACGCCTTCAGATCACTGCAGCAGCTTGTCGAGGCCCCCGTCGCGTCAGTCGCGCGTTTGTCCCTTGAGTCGTTTTGACAAAGTGATAAAGTAGCAGAAAGGAGGTGTTTACTTTAACAACTTCCTGCTGAGATTCTTATTGTTCGACCAGTTCGACTCGTTCTTCAGTTATGTGACCAGAAAAGAAAACAAAACATCATTGAATTAATCATGACTCGGGAACGGTGAGAAAATTGCTCCCATCATATTCCCTATTCCGACATAATAATGTATGTGATTATTATTATTATTATTATTATTATTATTTCATTTAAACACATGTGACGTTTTGTGTAACCTTTCACAGACATTCCAGGAGAGCAGTCCAGCAAAGGGAATAGCAACAAAAATAATCTTATCAGGACATCAAATCAATGTTTTTGCATTTCTCAGAAACACAAATTTCTAAATGCGTTCCGAAGATGTTGGAACATAGTGTGCAAACCTACTGACGTGTCCGCCGCTTGAGTTGATTTTGCGCCGCAACAGGTTCCTCATTTTGAATGAGGCTGCCAAAATGCTGCGACAGAACCTGTTTACGGGGCTCATGGGATTTCGTCCCGCTCAAATACCTACCTACGATAACTATGCAGAACGTTATCGCTGAACGCGCAAGAAGTCGAGCTTCGAAGCAGATGGGCTACAGCAGCAGAAGACCCCGCCGGGGTGTCGGCCCTGTCAACCGGGAAGCAGGAAATTAAGAAACAGAAATTTATCGACTCACTAAAGCTGGTTGATGGCAGATTGGAAAAACATTTCCTGAAACACTGAGATTTGATATCGAGTGCAGACAGCAGGTCAAAACCTCCTCCGAGAAATCGTGTGTGCATGCTTTCTCGGATGTGCATGTAGCAAACGTTTTGGCTGGTAATGGACTCTAATGGTGTGGAGGGTATTTTTATAGGACACTAAAGTAACAACTGATCCAGAACTATGTCACACCAAATCACAAGTAGCTCCAATAATCTCAAATTGGTTTCTTATGCATGACTTCGCCCGTGCTCCCATGACCACCTCAATCCAAACAAGGCCATTTGCGACGCAGTGAGATGGGAGCCTGGCGTTGCGTGGATTGGAATTGCCAATGGCGTATTTTGTGAAATCGCAACGGGAGCGCTTTTCACGCCACGAGTCAGGTGATCAACAAACGGCGTCTTCGGGAAAGATCGAAGGCGACAACGAGTGGCAGGAGGACGATGGCGCTTTTTTTTTTTTTTTTAGCAACAGCATTCGCGCGTGATTTTAATTGCGTTTCTTATTCAGCGGAAACATTGCAATCGCGAGATGCAGATGCAAAACAGGGGACCAACATGGTAGCAGCTTTTGTCTGTCTAAAAAAGTGGTTCGTGCGCTGCTGCTGGTGTAGGTAGGATTTCTGCCAAAGAAGTTCAGATTCAGATTTCACTGTCATGCTGTAATGGGAAGAACATGCATTACCAAAGTAGAAAAAAATGAAGTCAAACAAAAATAAGCTCTCAAAATAACTGGGCTTTGCGGCTGATGAAAGATGTCGACAGTTATCAATGAGGAAGGAGGAAGTTGGCAAAAATATTTCTGGAGTTTTTAGGTTTTTTTTATTTGTAGTCATTGTTGCGGTTTTCAAAACTGTTTGAAAAAGACACTAAAAGCTAAACATTTGTTTCAGAAATTTTATGACTGAATGTGACACGCTATGTAGGATCATTTTTGCACAGGTGGATGTTTGAAAACCTTTTACTGTTATGCTAATTTTTCACTTACAGGTAACAAAAACATAATATTTCAGAATTAAAATCTAACATCAGCCTATTAAAACAAAAACAATTTAATACAGAAAAGCATGGTTAGTGAGTTGTGGCAGCAGCCCATATGAGTCGGTGCCGCTGTGTAGAACCGTCCTGCTGGAATGGTGCAAGGAATGTCCAACTTTAACTCTGCATTGACTCTCGCAGTCCAACAATTTGACAAATGACTCATAAATGGACATTTATGAGTTATATTTATTTAATATAACTGCATATTTAACCTCCCATAACAACAAAGCTCTTTGTCTTTCTGAGTGAAGCCAGTCAAGCTCCATTAAACGTTTCTGAAACCTTTCCAAATGTCACAAAGTTTTTAAAAACAACCAGCAGCCCGGCTTAATGGGAGCCAGACAACCGAAAACGGTCAATTCGGTTGTCCACAGACGTCCACAGCGAAGGCTTCCACCAGGAAGTTCAATTGGTGTTGAATAAACGTGCATTTGTCCGGCACCGTGGCATCTGCCTGTCAGTGCGGGGTTCTCAGGCTGGCACAGGAATCCGAAGGGTGGGGCTCCGTCCCTGTCGAAACACCTGAACCCGTGGCGATACAAATATAGAAACCAGAAAACTGGATGAGTCAAACGGGTGAAATCCATTTGCTCTAATCCTCTTAAGCTTCTCTGTCAAATCAGCGTTGTGGAAGCATTCTTTGGTAATTAGCGCTTTATTATTTTGTATTATGCAACGCGTATGCTGCGACATCGGCGATATCTGTGGATAAACTAGACACATTGGGGGAGGAGGAAGATGTTTCTCAGAGATCTGAGGAAAATCTATGGGTTTTTAACGTGTGGAGAGTGTCTGCCGTGCCAAAAAGAGGAAGTTCGTGTCTCGCTGAATTCTGGCGACATGTTCGCCACTGAATTTATTTGTGAGATTTCTGAAGAGCTGGTGTTGGTAGCTCAGTCTTAAGCCCCATCAGAGAACCTTCGGGTTGGTTTCAGCGGGCGTTACGGTAAAGTTGCTGCTTCTTTGGTCTGGCGGCAACGGAATAAATATCCAGCCGACAACACGAACTGGGCCCCAAATTGAAGTAAACTGGATGGACCAATGGATCAGAATCAAAGTACTGGGCACTTGATTGCTGCATGCAGAAGAAAGATTTGATTAAATGCTTCTAAAACATGTTTCTGCTCCGTCGATTCCCTCGCCGGTATCAGCGGATGATAACTTTGAGTGAAAATACTACAATTGCACTGCGTCAACATTTACAAAGTAATTTAAGCAAAAAAGAAAAGAAAAAGTGATATGTTCCATGCATTGCTGGCGCTGAATTTTGCAGCAATTTTCAAGTAGTTGCTTTATTACCATACATACAATATTACAACTTTATATTGGTAATACTTTGTTCTTGTAATAATGACTTTATTCACAAAATATTATTTTATTCTCATATTCTTTTGACTTTGTCAAAATGTTATGACTTTATTTTTGTATTATTATTATTATTATTATTATTATTATTATTTGCTTTATTCACGTACGAGAATGAAGACCGTACGACTTCATTCTTGTAATGCCGTGGCTTCATTCCCGTAATTTTGAGACTTCAGTTTTATCGTTTTAGTTTTTTCTATGTTATTTTTTTCTCAGCACGGCCATATTTGTGAGCAACTAAAGTTTTGAAAACGCATTCCCGGCTCCTGTTTGATTTATTGGCAGGCTTAGTGTTTAATCTGGCCCGGACACCGACTCGCTTCGTTTCTCTAAACTTTGTAAGGCGGAAGCCGCACAGCCTGACGCAGTGAAAGTAAAAGGACTTTAAACTCGAAACATGATGGAAGACAAATATTGTGGTTTTGAAATCTCAACTTTCTCAAAATTCAAAAAAAAAAAAAAAAAAAAAAAAAAAGCCAACTACGGGCCTAGTGGTCTAATCGCTACCAACGACAAGCACAGGGAAGTCTTAAGTGTGAAAACAAAGACGTGAAGATGAAATCTTATACTAAAGTTCCTCTTTCATTTTTTTTTGTCTTCATCTTTGTTTGGAAAGGAATTGAGTGGGACTTTCCAGCAGCCACATTTGTCAAATTGTTGGACTGCGAGAGTCAGTGCAGAGTTAAAGTTGGACATTCCTTGCACCATTTCAGCAGGACGGTTCTACACAGCGGCACCTGCTCATCCGGGCTGCTGCCACGACTCCCTCTGTCAGACTGGAAAGGGGACCGCATGCAGAGAACGGTCGCTGCAGCCGACTGCGGTCGAACAACAAACGCCATCGACGGGAAAATGTTCAAATATGCATCGCGTTTGTGTTGCAGAACGAGACACAATGGCTCTCTGTTAAAATACGGCATTCCGCGTTGATGTTGACACATACCAGGGTGAACGTAAGTCTACTTTAGAAAATGTGATGTTTGTATATCAATAAATCTCAGCCAACGCGCCGGGTCACGCCACGCCAACCGTGACAAAAAATGTTGTCCTGTCACAGCAAAGCCTCTGGGTGACAAATGAAGGACGTAACGACACTGGAGCACATGAATGCAACATATTCTTTGCTGACTGTATTGTAACGAAGTTGTCTTAAGCTATGAAAAAAAAAAAGATGCACACGCCCAGGAGAACACATCGAAGTAGGTTACAAACCTGACGTCTTGACATGGTCCCCTTAGAAATTCAAAAGAAGACGGATTCTTTTTTTTTTTTTAAACATTTGTCAACACGAGTTTCCTCCCTATCGCTTGGCCCAAATTGTTCAAGTCGAGGTTAGAAATAACTGAACAGTTGTGCAAAGTCGTCCAAGATTCATTTGTATTTTGCTTGTTTTATAAAAATCTGGGATAAAGCTTGCAAAGGGATTTTGCAAACTTTATCCCATGACGCCATTTTATACGGCAATCAAGCAAATATGTTGACTTAAGTCGTCATAAAAAATGTAGTTTATATCAAAAACAGCTTCCATCAAACATAACTTTTCATCATGCAAATATCCGATGGCTTCGAAACTCTTTCAGAACCTCCAGACAAACAATCAGAAAGTCATGGAAAAGTGCAAATGTCTCTGTGACCTTCAGTTCAGAAAATGAAATTCATACATTATACGGACTCTTACGCATGAAGTTAAATATGTCAAGTGTTTATTTCTTGTTAGCTCAGTGATTACAGATAATGAAAAAAAACCCCAAAAGTCAAAGTCTTGGAAAATTAGAACATTGTTGTGAAAAAGTGAAACTTGTGGCGGCACGCCAGATAAGTCAAAACACCTGCAAGGGTTTCCTGATCACAGGTGTCAAACTCCAGGCCTTGAGCGCTGCTGTCTGACATCTTTTAAAGTCTGTCTTTCTGTTAACACACCTGATTACGAAAGTTGGGTCATTAGGAGCCTTATGAGGTAATCTGCTTTCTTTAAAATATCTTTTTCCCTGGCCTTTCTGGAACGAGTGAAAATAATGTTGCATTTTTCTAACTTTACTTTTTGTTTCTGACAGATTGCATTTCTGCGATCCTGAAATAACGTCTCTTGGTATGTCTTCCATTTTGACCGTCTTGTCTTGATGCACCATTTAGGGACCAAGTCGTGCTTCTGGTTACGTAACAGATGAACTGGCAAACAGACGGTGTCACGTTTTGGCTCAGAGACTGTCAAGACGTTACAGTGAGAATAACTGGGGAACATAATCAATTCGTCCAAACATCTTCGACTTTGGTACCTTTGTTGCCTTTCTAAATTGTGGATTATCTGTTTCATTTGATTGCCTTCCTCAATAAAGATCCGGTCTTCTTCTTGGACTCTACCCTGAATGTTTGTCGCATTGTCCCCCCCCCGGCGCGTTCTGGGGTCTGGTTTGTGACTTTTTCCTGCAGTCGATGGGTCGCCGGTTTGGATCCCGGCTCCGTCACCTTGCCACCATCGGCGTGTGAGCGAATGACTGAAACACTTTGAGGTCCTTTTCCCAGGATGCGTCCAGTGAGACGTGTCCAGGACACATATTATGCCTCATCATAGGGCATAATATTTGATTTTAATTATAAAACAGGTTCGTGCCTGGCTACAAATATTGTTATGTAAGCTTATTAGCAATATGTGGGTGGAGATTTACCGTCATTCCTTCGCCGTTTCCTCATTTTTTGTTTCCTCAATATATTGGCATTCACTGTCAGTGCATTTCTTATATGCACCTTTTAGGTGTGGCTCCCTTTACTCCTCCCAAACTGCTAATCGCTTTACTCCATCAGCTGGCGTAAACTTCATTCTGTTTCCTTACCTATCTATTATTTGTTCCAAACCAAAAAGTCAGAGACAGCCTGTCTCTGGTGTTGTTGAGTGAGATGATTTACCAGTGTATACTCGGAGCAAACGCATACCAGTGCTCGTCTCTGTAGTCAATCTCTTTGGTAAATTGAGTGGTGGATAGTGGAGACCGCTTCGTTATTTCTAACCTGCTGTTTTTCGGAAAACCAGCTGGTTTAGCACGCCAGTTGGATTTGAAGAAGCCTTGGATCCAAAATGAATTAATCTGCTGTTTGTGTGTCCAGTAACTGTATCCTGGTCCCAAAATAAGCCTGAACCCGGCTTATCTTGGCTCCCCACACAAAAGAGCCATAGAGTTCCCAGGAGAAAATATTGTACCTGGTTACATCCGCAAACAGCTGACTTGTCCTGAGAGAAGGTTGACTTTGAAACCGCAGATCTGCACACATTCGCCAGCCCAAAGTTAACAAAAACCGAGGGTGGCTCTTGGTTCATCGGACTTTACCCATTGGACACCCTCCTGTTCCCAAGAACGGCTCAAGTAAGGAGTTGTGTTTGGGCAGAGAAAGTTGGTTTAAGGTGAAACAACTCGAACATCGTTTGCTTCATTGTGTGGTGCTGAATGGTTTGCGGGCAAACAGGCCAGTGAGTCAGAGTTTTAAAAAGTGGTTTTGTGAAGTTAATCACTGGTAAAGACTCACCAATCGTATCTTTGTGCTAAAGCTAAAAGCTGTTTTATTGGTGACATGCTTCTCACTAATTGTGCTGCCGTCATCACGGCTTTTTCTATTCATGCAACACATGGGTGTAACACACTTCCAGGGAGGTTAATATTGGTATCAATTGTACTGTAATGGAACATTAAGCACATATTAATTATTGGTTATTCGTAGGCTGTGGATCACAGCCAACCGAGCCTGTTGTTACTTGACAAGAGGTACTAAAAATATCGGCGCCCTGTGTGGTAATCGAAATGTGTTTCTTGTGGGATTGTTAATTCACTATGACATTATGTCTCCTGATATACTAAGCCAGGGTTGTCGACAAAATGTGGGATTAGAGTGGAAACGTCATTACCAAATACAGCTGGTTTGATGCAGAAATCTGGAATCGTGTTCCAGCTGGCTGGTGCTAATTACACAGGACAGAAATTAGGTTTAAGAATATATAATATTGTGTAGGGGTGACCAAATGCCTTTGTTCACCCTGAAATGTCCACTTTTCACTTCAGTAAGTTTTTTAGGGGACTTCATTGCGACGTCTTCCCCGACCTGCTGCCTCGTCGTCCAGAGATGATGATGACGACAAAAATAAATTTCCTTCACACCTTCCCGGTTGGGCAGAGGAGTGCAGCTTTACTCAGCAGGCATACGTACTTCTGTGTGTGACAAAGGTGCTATATTTCCCCTTAGGTCAAATTGACGCAAAAACTATGCGAAGGTGGTGCAGAGTGAGAGTTTGTCTGTGAAATTCACTGAGGAAGATGAAGGTGTCACCTGAGACTGGTGTGTAAAATCTCGCTGACTTGTGAAAGCCTACCTACAGTTGATTTAATTGTTTTTTACTCTTTTACTTTTTATTTGGAAATCTAAACGATGTCACTGTGGCCTTGTGTCACAGTGAGGCGCCATAGCCACTGCAGATCAAATAAACCAACAGACCAGAAGCAGAAGAAGAAAATAAGACTCACACTTTGATATTAGCAGAATGAGAGCTGCTCTTTCCCTAACTTGGTAAAGCATCTGAGGGACCGCAAGCTAACAAAAGCGACATTGATTTGTTTCATTAAGTTATTTCATTTTCTTCTGCAGCAGACGGTTCACAAAACCGCACACTTACCACCCCTGAATCCATTATCAACACCGGAGAGCAACAGACTTGGAACATTTTCAGGCAGAGGAAGTCGGGGAACTTAATTTGACCGGACCCGAGACGACCAAAAATATCAAGCCGTTATTCAGCCTGGCCCACTTTCACGTCCAGTAAAAGCGAACCAAGCTGGTGTAAACTGGGAGAGCAGTGGGCAGCGCCCCTGGTCCTCCACTACGCTGCCCTGGGTGGGTGGCAAGTTTTCTTCCTCTGGACCCTTTTCCTGTGTACAAAGGTGTTGGAGTGCCACAGAGAACCTTAAAACAAAAAAGAAGAAAAAAAAAAAAAAAATAAATAAATAAATAATCGACCGCGTGACTGATTGAGATCAACGCAGCCATAGAGAAGCGCGACAGAAAGCAGAACGATTTGATGAGCTCTTAAAGTTGACCAGGTGTGACGTGACGGTTTACATGTGTTTTTACACCTGCCTAAACGAGCTGTTCAAGCAAAACAACTTTTGCTTCCTCTAAAGCACTCCGTAGAGTCAAAAAGTGGCATCTGTTAGTCTGAAATCTTAAAAATGCATTCAGGCATAATTGCTTTAAAGTGATTTCGCGCCACTTTAAAGTCTGACAAACGAGCCACGTCGTGTGACCGCACTGGCTAACGTGAATGCAGGTCTCATTTGATTGTCCGAGACTCACTGCGGATGATCTCGGCTCTTAGTTTCTGCATTTTACGTCAATTTCAAGAGGCCCGCCAGGTATTCGTCACGACGACTTAGTCCTCTCACTTCCAAAGGGTCTTTTGGTCACTTTTCATTTGCGGAACGGATCCCCGTCCCCGCAGAGAGTGAAGCTTCTTAATCGGAACCGTATTTCGCCCGTCTCCAGGTGTGCGCCGAGAGCCTGTTCTTTTGGACATAGCTCTGTCAGGTGCGGCGCTTCTCGCGTCTTCTTTCGATCTGGCACCGACCCGTCATTGTGTCAAAGAAGACGTGTTAAAATAGCTGGCTGCAATTCAGACATGCAAGCATTCCAGAGTGAGCAGGGATTTGGGAAACAGAGCCGAGACACACCAAGCACATTCCAATTGAATTAAATTACACAGGCTTTTCATCGGAAAGGAAATGCAATGGTGGCCCGTTTTGCGGTTCCATTCACCTCCCTACCCCCGCTTTTCAAATCCACATTTATGAGGCACCTTTTTCACAGTTTTGACCCAACGCAGTTTTGTTCTTGTCACATTGAAACCACAGTTAATGACCAGAGCATCATCACACCCCTCTGTTTTTTTGACACTGTTCCAAATGCTACACAAACAATAAAGGCTGTTCAGCAACGGCAAAACTGCTTGGTATGTTATGAAGAAATTGTCAGTCATTTGTGATTAAAATGATAAGATATGCCTTAGGCTGTGTCATTCAGAACCGGTTCCGGGAGTTTTTATTAGTTCAGGACTCAGAAGTGTTAAGCACGCTGCCATTGTGAGGTTGGTACATGTGTACCTTTTAAACAAAGAGATCTCTTAGGGGTTGATTGTGTTGTTTTTTTTTTTTTTGTGCAGTTTCTAAACCTAAAGCAAACATGAACCAAGATGTTTTTTTTTTAAATCAAATTTTTGCCACCAGTGGCCTTTGTTGAACAATAACTTGACAGGAATAAAGGGTGGTGAAAGAACATCTAACAAATGGCTCAAGCCTGGGAACAAAACCCAGGACGACTAAGCCAGAGACAGCAGCCTGATCTTAGTCTCCCTGACGCCCCTGGAAGACATTTCAAATCAATGCTTGCTACTGAATCGGTATTTATTACTTGGAAAGAAATAAGTGGTCTGAAACAGTTTATTTTCTAGTTTTCTTTATATGTTCTTTTCTCTTAAAACATAATCCCTCTGCATTTGATGAGCCAAGGGCAACTTATTATTATTTTCAAACTGCAAACTGATAATTTGCACTGAGAAAGGGACTCAGTGGAGTTGTCCGGCTTTCAGCCAGTCAAACCAAAAATTTAACCAACCAGATTTCCCCACCCCCCAAAATTACACAACCTCTGTAGATTGTGCAGCTGAATAAACTGAATAAATAGAGCAATTGGACACAAAAGCTGGACAACCCCAACACGGTTCCCAAATGGCGCCTGCAAATATTTCTAATTTATGCTTGGGTTGTGTTTTGACATCTTGTACTAACCACCTTTGGTGTTTTGACCGACAAAATTAAGAAAAACAACAGCAAAAAAACAAAAAACAAACTGCATTCAACGAGTGCAAAACCCCCCCAGCAGGATTCCAGACTTCAGATATCAATCAGAGCCATTATATCACTGTATCAGGACACGCAAAACTGAAAATTCCCGTCCAGGGTCAATCTGTGCCGGTGAAATAAAGACGTGCGGTCACAACCCACTGAGAAACACGGCAGGTTATGTAGGATGCAAAACAAAGGAGATGACACTGCGAAAAGAAAAGAACAGGATGAGCCAATCTTTGTTCTTTTCTTGTTTGTTTCATCTTTCCCTGAAACGATGAAAAAGATTGTACGATCTGCAATAACACAAAAGAAGAAGATAAGATGTGTTGTGCTAACAGAGCGTGTCGCCCTGAGCCATGATTATTTTTGTAATTTGTTTGTCAGCATTCAACACTTATATGACGAGCTGTTAAGTTGACCAATGCAAAACACTGATTCTAACGATCATCCACTCGTTACCATTGTATTTGTTCTTTTTTTTTTTCTCTTAAAGGGGCCATAAAATACACATTTATAGCACAATCAAACTGTGAACAGTTAAATATAAATATATCATATTTAACATGACTTTCCATTATAATTCCTTGCGCTTGGGCCTCTGTCTCTTTAAGAACCTCCTCCTCTTTCAGACACTTCAGCATCACAACAATACATGCCACCTTGGCTCCATTTATAGGGCTTCTGAACCCCAGTGTTTACAGGGTGACACTTATTGTCAAACCTCATCAAATCGAATAAATAATTGATCTTAGTTTTGTGGGTGTTGTGTTGTCAGAAAAGCACGTTTCCTTTCAGGAAACCAGGAAAAGGGTTTCCATCGGAGCTCGGGAATGAAACCCGGAAACCGTCCCAAACTGCAGAAATACAAAATGGAGACGGGTTGAATTACAGCACCAGAACAGGCATCGAAACCTCCGTAACTTCAAGTTTAAGGCTCCAAGGAATGTTGAATACATTTAGGAGCTTGGCGATGAAGTGCTCCGACCGTCAGGAGTAATATTTTAAACTCTGTCCCATAATGTTCAGGGAGCTGGTGCACGGAGGCCAGAACAGGCGTCTTCTCTTTTGTCCTCATTAAGAGTCTTTCTGCTCCATTTTGTACAGTCTGAAGGTGATACAAACAGAGAAACTGTGTGGCTGACAGGGTCCTGTGCTGAAGCGACAACATTAAATCGGTTTCCTGCTTTGACATGTGTTGGCACGTCGCTAATTTAATTTTTTACCTTCAGAGTTAATCATTTAATAATTACATCCCCAATACATTTACTGTTTCAAGTTCTGCTGATCAACCCATTTCTCAAGTTTGAGGGAAAATGGAGGATGATGTGATGTCTCCATTCGTTGTAGGTCGGCAGACTACAGAGCCGCGATACACAACATCACAATGCACAGCATTGTCTTGCAAATCCTCTTTCTCTTTGCTGTTCATAGCTGTTGGAACAGGTTTTTAAATACCTTCCGAGGCTGAACAATGGTGTGATATTAGTGGATCCCCCCTGCCGCCCTCCCCGCCGCCGCCGCCGCCGCCGTTCTGCGTCGGAACATTTCAGCAGATTGCGAGGCATAATAAACGCGAAACAAAAGGACTTTCTGAGAGAGACTTTTGAAAACTCCAGGGTTGTGTTAAATCTGCCCAAACGTCAAGTGTTGTATTTTGCATTTCATAAGCATTTCAAATTCAACAAGTCTGAGGTCAGAGAGTGAATTTGCTCAGGTTTTACTCAAAAAAAAAAAAAAAAAAAAAAATGAAATTAAAAAGCTCATGTGGTGGAAAATCACTACAATTTAACATTTGCGAATCATGTTATGTTAAATACTTGAGAACTCACCAAATGAACTGTTTGGGTTACATGTACAAGGTTGGCTGCATCAGAACCAGAACAGTTCTGGTTCTGATGCGCCTTGTTTTGAACTCCTTATCCTCGGTATAAAACTCGTGCGTTGTCTCTGCCTGGCAGAGCTCTTCATCCAGACCTGCTTCATTATTGATTGTCCTACTAGCTCTCTGTGTTGTGCACAATATGTGAATAAACCTGATTGAGTGATTTCACCTGACAGTGCGTGGTAAAATAGTTTTTCTCCACAACACTGCCCCAGGTAGGGGAAAAACGCAGCAGTGACAGTCTCGACTCGAATCAAATAGAAGAAGCCGTCCGTCCTGTTGAATCGGCCGGTTCGCTGGAAATAATTTGAGAGTGTTGGTGTGAACTTTCGTAGCTCAAGCGCCTCATTATGGCTTGGATTCCGAGCTTGTCGAACTGGAGACGATTGAGATAATTTCACGTTCACGTTCAGCCACACCCTGGACTTCCCCTGCAGAAGAAGAGCCTCGGTGGGAGGTCGGCAGGATGCGATTCTGATTCGGCTTATTTTCACAGCTGTTAACCTCTGTTAATTTGTGTACTATCTATCTATCTATCTATCTATCTATCTATCTATCTATCTATCTATCTATCTATCTATCTATCTATCTATCTATCTATCTATCTATCTATCTATCTATATATATATATATATATATATATATATATATATATATATATATGCATTTTTAACCATACTGAAACATCTTGTGAGTTGTATCTACAAATGTGCAAACAAAACTTTATTGCTACAGTGATTACTTCACCGTGCAGCAAAATCCGCAGCTTATTGTTATGAAATAATGGGTTCTTTTAATATCCTTTATGTGCCAGAGGTTTGGTTTTTATTATTATTATTATTTTTTTAAACAACACTCTGCAAGATAGAAGCCCTGAATTCAAGGTTCCTTCTTTCACCACACAGTGGCGCTGTGGCTCAAGATTTTATACCGGCTTTTTTGTTCTTTGCAGTGCAACAGTTGCATTAAAACCACGCTGCATGCAGTTCAGTACATCATGCCTCTGCTTTTATTTGATCTTTTATTACATATTTAATCAGTGATATGAGTGGAGCACATAAAGGTGCAAGAGAGAGGTTCTTGAGGGCTGCAGCTCATTTTATTTTCTAAACATATTTTTTTTTGTGATTTGTTTCAAAATATATGTGTATTAATATCATTATTTTTCCTCAAAAAGCTGACAGGTCCGTGTAGGACATGTGAAATCTGTTCAGACATATTTCAAAATCCCCTTAAAGCAGATTCAAAACACAGACCCCCCAACTCTCCCGGTCTGCTCGTCAATAGGAACAGAAATTAAAATTTCAGAGGCAAAGGGTGAGATTGACACTTAGATATGTTTGGCAAACTTCTGAAAAGGTCACGCCAAAGAGAGGCTCCAAATGTCAAACATGCGTCTCTGAAGTTTAAGCCTTTGTAAGATCTGATGGTGGGATTTTTATTTTTTTTTTTGTCTGACTTCAAAAATGTCATTACTCATATATTGGGAGCATTTTTTTTTTTTTTTTTTTCGTTTTTGAGAGTGGTGACAGAACGCTTGGACTACCAATGCATATGTAGGGCAAATTGTGAATATTATTAGCTTTGACAAACCAAAAGAAGCCCAATCTATAATGAGTTTGTTTCATTTTCAGCAAACAATTATCAGCATGGGTATGAATGCTGTGAATATTTTATGTGTGTATTGTTTTTATTTTATTTTTTTGGATGATTATCATGGACCAAGAAAATTATTGCAAGAAACAAATCTTTTTATATGCCACATTAAATAAAAAGATATAAAAAAATAAAAAAAATAGAACGTGTTAAAACTAAAATACCTTCAGCTGCCCTGTTGATATTTAATTTCAAATTGATTTCAGATTTATACACTAATTATTACCTAAATAACCAAAACATACGTCCGATTACTTAAAGCATTTGACATGCTGAGGTGAGCAGAGCTTCGCCAGTATAGGCAGAATGTTAACAACATCTGATTAATTTATGGCGCCATTGAGTGACTTCTATTGTCGTTGCTAGCTAGTACTGTATGTGCAGCGCATATTGTGTTGTGACGTCCAAAAAATCCATAGCAACCTGAAATCACAATATGAATGACAAAATTTGCATGAAGCTTTCTTTTCCTCCCCACGCTCCATTGAATGCGAAAGTAAAGGTGACAAAAATCTCCCATTTGCAGGACTTCCTGATGGGTGGATTTCAATTACGTTCTTGTTCGTAAGACAGCCTCACTGTATGTCTTTGTGACAGAAAACAAAAGTAACTTCAAAACAACCCACCGATCAGGTTTTTTGGAGAAACGTGTTGCGACACCACAACCACCATTTTTCTCTCAAGGTAAGAACCTCAACCGACAGCAGTCATATCTATGTGTCCATCTGTGTGATATTCCAAATCAATCAACCATCTCTTTCTTAGTAAACCTTTAAATCAATCAGTCAAATCTGTGGGGATTTTATGGGTTTTTTTTATGATAGTGCTGTTGTGATTATCCACAAATCTCAACCTCCCCATCTCATGAGATAAAAAAAATAAAAAATACAAATCCTGGTTGGTAAAGGGCATTAATGAAGTGACGTTCACATCCTAAAAAGAGACCTACGATGAAACGACCAGCATATGTGTGTATTCTCTCAGCAAAGGGTGAAGGATAATATCCTGATAAGAAAATGGTTAAGCTTACGTTTCTTTTTTTTTTTTTGGATTGTATTTGCTCTATTGCTCTGTGTGTGCTCCGGCTCTGGATGTAACCGAGGTGGCGGATGTATTTTGAGCAAATATCACTGACCTTTTTTTGCCCTGGGTGACCTTTCGAACCACAATCTCATTTCTAACAGTGATAACCACCTGAGACCCTATACAGACGGAAAGGGTATATTAACGGCAAGGAAGGCAATTGTAATGTGGCAAATGTCACTGTTTGAGGGGTGAATCTCCAAGGCGAGTGCCTGCTCACCTCCCACGCAGGTAACATATCTCTGAGGCTTTTTCACGTGAAAAGATGGGAGTCATTTTCTAATTCTGGAAATAAGTGACTCCCTAAATGAATCTCCTGTTTTCATCCCAGGTGTTGGACGTTTGGATGTTTCTTTTTTGATTATTTCTTTGCTGCCTGTTTGCATGGATCTTGCCGTTTCATAAATTTCACCGTGTTTGTTCATTTATTCTTGTGTTTTGGACTTGTGTCCGAAGATTAAGTTAGTTTCAGGTTTTTCCTTTGCTTTGTGGTTTCCCTGCGTCTGACTTTTGTTTCATTAGCCGTTCCTCCACCCATCAGCCTGCTTCTTCTTCTTCTTTGGTGCTTATTGGTGGTTGGCAAACAACAAATCCCAGCCCAGATGCTTTCCATCTCCTAATTTTCCTTTGCCCTCGCTCTCTCTCAGTTGTCGTTCATTGTCATCTGATTAGCTCCTCTGGTTCCTCTGTTCATTGTCCAAAGTGCATGTGTGGCATTTTGGTTCCACTAACTGTGTTTCCATTGACCATAAAGTTCCACAAATTGGAATTATGAAAATGCATCTGCTCACTGGCAACATGCCAGTTGTGGGGGGGGGAAAAAAGGATGCTCTGGTTTTTCAGCTGAATCAAAACCTGCAATGAAAACATTTTTTTTTGCATCGTGCCACTTTGAGTACAGCAGCAGCGCACTTATTTGAGAACATTGGTCTCTCTTGACTATGTGCTGCTGGCTCCACCAGAGGTCTCATAGCAACGCATAGTTCATCATAACTTGAGTTTGTCATTTGTAAGTCTTGAACCCATCGCTCTTCTGTAAAACTGGCCACTTAAAACGCCGCGTATGTAGCCTCTTTTTCAGTGCAGGGGTTACATACGTCTCCTGCGATGGTTGACAGATAATTATTCCAATGATTTTTCAGGTGAACAAGCTTATTTGTGTTTGATTTTAATTGAACTTCCTATTTAATGGAAACACCACAATTGGGAAATTGTTTTTTCGACATTAGCAGAATACCGAAAAAGTTCTGCGCACGTTTGAGATAGAAACATAGCCATTGTTCTCCTCTGGCTCTTTCCATTTCACTCCACTTAAATTCTGTTTCTTTCTTTCTTTTTTCTTTTTTTTTTTTTAAGTCATACTCATCTGCAAGTTTTTATGTTCTCCTTTATTACCAAACATGACAACTTCATAATGTTGAATTCAACTTTTAGAGAAAGTTACTGTCATGACCTAATAAAAAAACTGGTTCTAAGACATTTTAAAAATAAACCAACAAAAACCTGGCAAGTACGTGGTTGCATGAGCGTGAGAAACCCTGGCAAACAATGTTTCTGGTGAATCGAGACACATTCAAGACTTTTGTTGTGGTCGTGGGTTAGCACTTTGTTTTCAGAAATTGGAAAACCGGTTTTGGGTCTGTCAAACATCAAAGCCGGATCTGGCATATTTCTAGATTCATCATCATGCGAAAAAACGTGACTTGAGAAGAACGAATTGCCTCTGCGGTTTCCACTAAGTCATTCAGAGGCCTGACAGTCAGGTATCAAATCGAGACGCCGCTGGCTGACAGCACGTGAAAGTTGAGATGTGTCCAAAATATTTCAAGCGTTTCATTCAGTAACTAATTTCCAGGAAGGAGGCACTAAAGCTCGGTAAATTACAGGTTGTGTCTGCAGTATCGGGAAAATGTGCCTCCAGTTCTCGCACACTATCGCTTTGTGGTTTGTTTTTAAGTCTAAACGTGTTTGGCTTTCAAACGTTTTGCGTACTGCGAAGTGTTTCTCACATACCAGATGGGGAGACGTTTTTTTTCTTTTGTTCTTTGAGTGGAAGCGTAGTCAATGAAATTCAATGAACAAGCCTACGAAACGATGAGCTGAATTAGGCGGTCGCTAACTAAGTCTAGGAGAAAGAATTTGAAATCACAGATTATGAAAGAGCAGGAGAACAACACGAGGCTAAATAAAAAAACAACACGAGGCCAACGTACAAAGAAAACAAGAAAGCAATGAGGGATTACCAAGGTGGCGGTAGATGAGTGACGAACAACAGGTGGTGACAGGGTGAGCTCAGGACCAAGTGAATGTGTTGAGGACACCTAGGGTCACAGACGGGGAACAAAGAAGACACTTTTAGAAACAGACACAAAGAAACCCAAAAACTACATTGTCCAGCAATATACTTATATTGTGTAGCCGAACAATGTGCTTTCTCAAGCAGCGGAAAGCCGTTGTGTGTCATTTTAAAAAGATTCAGTTACATTTGTTTAATTTTTGCTTACATTTTACATACCTTTTTTTTAAGAAACGTATACGTGATATAGCATTGTCCAGCGTTGTAGTATCAATACATTTATTTACTGTTGCCAGGACATTAAATTGTCTTACGTAACGAAGTGAGTTGGAAACAAAGGTAAAAGGTTACATAACTCTCCACAATGTGCTGTCAGTTTTCCGTTTTATTTATTTATTTTTTGTTCAGTAAATTACATGTAGCAAGTCAAAGTCAAATCAAGGCACTTTTAAACTGGCAGCGCATTTGGACGTAGTCATAGCTAACGCTTATTATCTGCTGGTGGTAAATATACTGTCTGTGATTTCATGTGCGCTGAAGCCTTTCTATTAGCTGATGAGCGCGACCCATTAGCTAACAGCAGTTCCTCTGGGTTTGAGCCACGCACGGTTACGTTTCTTTCGAGCTGGTTTATCGACAAGTCGTATCAGAACTGAGAGGCACATGCTAGCGCTAGCTTACCGCATGAGACGCGTCAGTGAGGACAAAATGTCTGACCTTTGAGGAAAATTGAACGCAGCCACAAGAAAATCCCTTTTCCCAGTGTTAGCTTCAGAAAGATGCATAAGGTAAGATGTTAGGTTTCAGTTTCAATGAGTGACAGATTCTTTTGTACTTGATAGTAGTCCATTTAGTGCATTTTTACATGATAATCTTTCCCACATACTTTGTACACACGTTCGCTCTGAATGCGTCTGTTCGCACGCTCAATCAGATTTTGGCAACACTCAATAATATCTAATAATGAAGTGGTTTGACTAGTGAGTAACAAGCAGTAAAGTTAAGTGATTACAAGCAAGTAACTGCAACACCAGAGCCGAAACATACCATCACGATGACAAAGTGAGAGTTCACATACGTAAGTTGCTATGTAAATTATTTATGAAGAGTTTATTATTTTTGTTGGTTATATTTGTACATCTGACATTTAAATTACTGCTGTTTTCAAAAGAGCTTTACAAGACAAATTCAACCTTCTAAAATGTACAGAACCGCTTTAATTTATACCTTTAACTGAGTATAAATGTTAAATTAATTATCAAAATTAATTTGCATGTATTGGACAACAAGTAAACCTTAATATGGATAATGTATATGTCTTGATTCTTGCATGAAGTCTTTTGTAGACTTTGAGAACAAACTGCTGTCGTCACAAAGAGCAGATCACACAACTTCCAGCGTCAGCGGACGATGGCAGCACTTCCAGCAGAACGATGTCTGAACTCTTTTCAGTTTTGCAAGATTGCATCACCAAGTCTGAACTTAAGCTTCATAACTTCTGCAGCTTTGCAAAAAGTCTGCAGCAGTCTTTCAGTTGTTTAACTTTTGTATCAAGGGGCCAACACAAAGATTTTAGAAACAGACAAGAGCAACGATTCACTTGGCTTCCTTTAGGCCTTTTCACAGTTTTTCTTCCATAAAAACATGTCTTTTCTCTTGTGTCATGTTGTTGCACCGGTTCTAAATAAATGATTTTTAATAGAATCTTTTTTTCTTTTTTTTTTTTTTTGCAACATTTGTGTGCTAAAAAGTTATATTTAAAACCCCCATTGAGAAACTGGTGTTGTGTTGGATAGGATAAATCTTAAATGATATGTTTTGGCACTACCAGCAGTCTGCCAAAAATATGCATATTTCACTCCCCATTTCTCTTGTAGCAACAAAATAAAAAGGTGAAGATGACAGTTTGACAGGCCAAAAAAAAAAAAAAAAATAAATATATATATATATATATATATATATATATATATACAGAAGAATCTAAAACGGCATCTGAGAAGTTTATCGTCTCTTTTCTGGATGCCAAGCTTTGGTTGACAAATCCCTGGAAACTGGATGAAAAATAAAAAATCTTCATTTTGTCTGCTGGCTCCGCCAACACAACCGGCACGTTTTCTCATCCAGATCTTCTCTATTCTGTGCAGGCAACCCTGTTTCAGGGTTTGAGCTATGTGCCTTTGTTTATGCATTATTCATAGATCAATAACGCACACAGCAAGACCTTAAATTATCAATATAGTCCTCATTCTTGGAATAAACGGCCAGAAGATTTGAGGGCAGCTTAAAGTGTGGAATCTTTTCAAACACATCTTTTTAATTTCATCATTCATTTGAGCTCTAAATTGTTTAATAATCTTATCATTACAATGTAACTTTCTTTTACTTTGTTTTGAACTGACAATTTAAGTTCGAAACACGTTTTTCCAGTTTCATCCGTTCATTGTTCACCTATACATTTGCTTCCTTATTCATACTGTTCTTTAAATTCCTCTAGATTAGTAATTGAACAATTTATATTTATCCTTAACTTTTTTTTTTCAGAACACGCACACACACACACATTTGTTGATGATGCTACGCATGGCCACACGTCTCCACAAAGACCGGGCCGCTTTCAGGAGCTCAGTGACTTCCAAAGCGCACCGTATGATTGGATGCCAAATGTCCCAAAAGTCCATTGGTGAAATTTTCTCTCTATTAAAAAGTCCTTTCAACTGATTTTGACTGGTCTGCATTGAACTTTAACCTCTACAACCCGACAGGGAACCTTTAGGACACATTAGAGAAGAGAATGTGAACTAAGTTTACTTGTCCAGCATCAGTGTTTGACCTCATAAACACTCTTCCGAAACACTGGACAAAAATTACCAGACACATACTCCGCAGCATTGAGGCCAGCTTTCCCATAAGAGTTAAAAGTTATTGCAGTAAAGGGTGGGCCACCGCCATAACAAAAGTGACCAGTGACGTGCGGACCATGACCTGTCATCATGGAAACATAACGTACAATGATAAAATAATTTATATTGCTATTTTCACCCTGCGGTTTGTACTATAAAGCACCTATTTTTCATTTAGCTTAACTCTGGTTATTTTTTCTTCAAAATCATAGAATTTCCGCATTTTCCCAAACACTCCAGCGTTGTCTGCATGCGCGAAATTTCCTTATGTAAACAATAACATGCAGGAGATCCATATTTGTAAATCTGGTTATGATTAAGTCAGTGCCTCACCTGCTATGAACCTCATCGCATGTCCCTGAAAGTGACATATCGTCAAAGTTACTGTTTATGTAAAGGAAAGTGACTCAATACTTTTGGGAGTACAATATATGGAACCGACCATCTTCTTTTATTTGATCTCATCTGTGATATTTGTGCTTTTTGAGGGAGTCTTTTAGGAGGGGGGTGATGTTTTTTTTTTTTTTATTTACACGTGAAGCAATTCATTTACGCTGGTGGAAACTTGAAGTAAATTCAAATAAATGGCAGATTATTTTTGCTCTTTAGAAGCAAAAAACTAAAATTACAAAAAAAAAAAAATAATAAAAAAAATAAAGACTTGAGTTTGTCCGAGAGTTTTGATGTGAGTCTGTGGGGGCTCTTGGTGGGTTTTCATAGCACTACTTTGCACATGAGGTGAACCAATCAGTAGTTTTATAAGTGCAGCAGCAGCGCCCTCTACTGCTCAGACATAGACCACAAGATTTTCTGGCCAATGAGCTTGAAAAGCTGAAAGGGCTTTTTCTGTTTATGAATGCTTCTCAGCATTAGGGAAAGTGATTTAAGTGAGAAATATTTCCAAATGTTAGATTGGCAAGATCAGATTCTCCTAAAGTACAACTGGTCGTCTCTTTTGAACACTTTACGCAGCAAATGGGGTGAACTGAGACCATTGAGCCCCATGCACTTTTGTCACAATAGTTCCTGTGTTTGTTGCCTTATTATGCTAGGCTGTGTGCTGCAGCCTTGTTGAACATTTCAGAGATTATGAGGACGGCGCTGCATTATCATATAATTATTATCTGCCCTGTGAGCCGCTGATTAAAGCTTGGCAAGAGGTGCTCAAGGCCTGTGAGCTGTGCAGTGACGCTGCTCGGGCTTGAAGCTGTTGCTGGTTTTCAGCCATTTGGTGGAACTGACAAAACACAGCCGAACACGAGACACGGCGACCCGCAGGTGCCTGTTGTTGCTTTGGTCTTTATCTTAAGTGTGTTTCTTTCTTCTGTAGTGATGAGCTTGTGTTATTTGGTGGCTAATGAATTCGAGAACTAACGAGAACAACATAAAGGACCGTAACATGCACGCGTGTTTTTGTGCAGCGTGGTTCGGGGTTGCGTTTTCGACCGGGCTGCCGCATGCTGCTTTGAATGAGTGAATCACTAAAGTCACGAAAGTCTCCATTAACCACATTTGGCTGAAAAGGCGGGTTAGAAAAAAAAAAAAAAATAAAACAACCTGTGGGATTTTTTTTTTTTTTTCTTTTACAGCAAACAGGAGATGTTCTGTTATACACCTGAGGTGCAAATTATGATTATTGGATATTTTTTTCTGTGTTCTCTATTTTTCCAGATTCCAAATTCATAGATGTAACTATGCAGATGTAAATACATAATTTCCAATTGCTTCCGAAATCGCCCCGCTTTGTTTCAGACCGAAGGATCCATCTGGAATATCCGATATTCTAAATGGTAGAATTGCAGCTTCCAGTTTTATCGAGGTGTTTTTCTCTTCCTTGTTGTCATTTGTCTGCCTCTCCTTTTCCTGTGTTGCTCTGTATCCTTTTGTGTTTGTATTTTAGTCACTCCCACACTGACTTGTTCTGCTTCTGTGTTCGTCTTTCCTAATGCGGAGAGTCAGGGCCAAAAAGGTTTCGCCTAAAGGCGCATAAACTTCAAGAATCATTTGATATATTCACAGAAGACAAAGTTCATATTTTGTAGAAAAAGGTTTTGCATTTGCAAAAAAGAAAAAGATACATTTTCCACTATTCAGGATGGAATTTATAAACCAGGATATTGTTTGACATTGTTTTGCCAAAAACATGATTAGTAACCTTCTTACATTTATTAGGGAAAAATAAATATAAAAGTTTTTAGACATGGCAATTTGATGCAGCTAATTCTACAATATTCCAGGTTCGTATTTTTTTTTTTTTTTTTTCAAACAATCTCAGTCGACCTCAAAAAGTGTATCATACACATTTCTAACTTCATAGCGTCGGAGAGTATATCAGAACTGCATGCATCGGCATTAACCACGGAAAACAAATTTTTCCTCTTGCAAATGTGGGACATTTCGGCATCAGAGAACATCCAAGATTTGTGTTTGAGTAACAGGCAACAACAAACACAGCATACAGTCACCCGAACTGATGCCTCTTTTCATATTAATGCTAAATTGGAGTTCAATCAGAAGCCTGGGGAATGATAATTAGGGGTGGTGCCGCGGATCAAAGGGTGGCTGAGTTGGAGTCAGGGAGTCTTAAGGTTGTAGGAAAATCGAGGTCTTGGATGTTTTTGAAGATTTTGCTGCAATGATTCAGACTGCGAAGGAGCCAGCCGATACCACAGATACTACAACGGCGATGAGAGGTAAGCTGCAGACAAGCGGTTCCAAACTACAATAAAATTCAGTATGACTCGTTTTTCCTCCAGATGTATCGGGGGAGCTAGATGTGTTTCACCTGAAGCATATTAGTAACACAGTGAACAACCAGACTTCTCCCAAGTTTAGACAGAAAAAGAAACGCCAGTGTTGTTCGTTCAAATGCATTTAAAAAAAAAAAAAAGTATCTTTACTCTGTGGTTCTTTTTGCTTCAGGCGGTCACCAACAGCGAAGTCAAACGTTTTTGACTGACCCCGACCCTTCTCTGTTGTTATGTGGCAATATGTTGCAGTGAGAATTCAAGACGCTTCGACCAGGGGTGCCCAAAGTCTGGCTCGGGGGCCATCCGTGGCCCTCGATGAGATTTTGCGCGGCCCTCGGTCGCAGTACAAAAAGTTGGATGCAGTTGAACAGGTCTAATGGTGAAATGTTCACCGACTTTCAAAAAATCTCCAGAGAAAGTCTTCCAACAGAAAGTTCTCATTCAGGCAACTTTCACATCAACCAGGATCACAAATATTCAGCAACTTTTATTCAAGGACAGATTTTGTTGCACCCTTTCGGAAAATCTCAATAAACTCCAATAAAAAAAAAAGGAAAAGTTTCTAAGGATCTTGTTCTTGTTGCCAAGAATAAATTCAAAAAAATTCAAAGGGAACAGAAAATCCATCAACATTTAAGATCTTGTTGGAAATCAGACTTTGTTTATTTTAATAAACTGTTATAATATATCAGTTGTGTGGATAAAACTATAGCATTTAGCTTTCTTTTTTTTAAAAAAATGATTATCGTTATTATTAAAAACCTCCCTTTTGTGGCCGTGGGCTCCGTTCAACGCGACAGTTTTGAAGTTTTGATCCATGAGGTAAAACGTTTGGACACCGGTCATCTGTTTCAGTTGAAATATGAAAACAGCCTTTTAACTTCCCAGTTTCGGTCGAATCCAAACCCCAGTTTGAAATAATTTAGAAACCGTTTTCAAAAGCCATCAAGTATTTTGTGAACGCTTTTCGGTAAAAAAAAAAAAACAAAAAAAGACTGATCGCCTGGATCGCTTGTTCTGCGACAGAAAAAGAAGAAGAAGGAAAAAAAAAAAAAAAACACAAAACAGAAAAGCATTTGGCTTTAGCGAAAGCCTTCAGTCAGGTGGATGGTAAATCAATACGTGTCACCAGCAAACGACAGTAGATGAAAATACATTTTAGACTTTGAATTGTTTTCAGACGCGTCCATCTTTTGTCAAATCCCAAGACTTGGATAAACTGCACACTTTACCGCTGTGGAAACAACAATATCCCCCGCCCCTTTTCTTTTTTTTAATTAAATATTCAAGAGGGATGTTGGGTTTCATATTCACAACATTTGGCTTTGATTCATTCTCAAAAATTAAGTTCCACAAAACAGCTTTGAAACACTGAGGAAATCAGATT
Organism: Poeciliopsis turrubarensis; assembly: GCA_010277015.1. Taxonomy (NCBI): domain Eukaryota; kingdom Metazoa; phylum Chordata; class Actinopteri; order Cyprinodontiformes; family Poeciliidae; genus Poeciliopsis; species Poeciliopsis turrubarensis. Next base: position 1,138,906 of record VMRN01000062.1, read on the forward strand.
CAAATTTTCTTTATTCGTCTTTTATGTGCTGTGTTCATTAGCGGTGCAAATAACTGGTTTATTAGATTAAAACCGGCTCCACATCCACTTGGAACGTTTTTTTCCCGTGGTGTAGTGTGGCCACCGCCCAGCAGAGGGCACCGCTGGTCATTTTTAAGTGGCGCCAACTGATACAGAAGTAAAAGTTACGGACAAACAGGAAAGTGAAACGATCCCAGTGAATTTGGGATCGTTTCACTTTCCTGTTTCTGAATGGTTATTATCCCACATCACAGGGGAACATTGAAGTATCGCTTTAATGACCTTTAATGACCTTTAGGGTCTCGGTTATCTCTTTTACCGCGACCCTTCCTTCTTCCAGGAAGACTCAGTTTGGTGGAGTGGACAGGATAATCTCGGTGGGTCTAGACTGTTTTGTTTTTTTTTTTATTTTGTAATTCTCCCAAATATGTTTTTTAGGACTTTTGTCCCCCTGATACAAGTCAGGTTTGGGGTCTACAGATAACTCCTTTGACTTCATGACTTGGGTTCTGCTCTGATGTGCACTGCCAGCTGTCCAGACAAGTCTGTCCCGTTCCGAATCATGTCCAGCAAACTGAGTTTGATGGAAGGCTTAAAGAGCCCTTGAAGAAGGCTGGTTCTGTTCTGGAGCCTCTGGAGATGATTATGCAAATCACTGGCTTAAGGAAATTATGGACAATCCTGACCGTCCTCTTCCCGAGACTGTCCTGGGAAGGCGGAGCATCTTCAGTCAGAGGCTCTCTTCAGATTCAGTGTGGCACTGACCACTGCAGGAGACTTTTCCTGCCACCAGCCACCACCATCTTCAGTAACTCTTCAAAATATCTAAATCAATGAGTTACAACATCTAGTTTCCTTTTGGGATTAATGAAGTATTTTTTTTACTTGTATTTTGAATTGGTTGGCTTGAGCCGGCCGCAGCTGAGCTCAGTATAGACTGTAAACACACAGGTCACATTTCAAGCTTTTAATTTGAAACACAGCTAAGTTTTAAGATGGTCATAACTTTTTCTTTTAAAGTCCAAGTCCTGTGATTATAGAGTAGAGACATCCTGCGGTGCATCCAGTATCCGCCCTCGATCTGCAGTAACACCCAGCTTGATTGCGTACTCACTTACAACAGTCTCTATTGTCCCGTTTTGATGGAAGGTCTCTTTGACACAGACTAAATTGGACGGATGAAAAGATTCAGGAAGGTATTCTCTCTCTCTCTCTCTCTCTCTGTCTCTGTCTCTCTCTCTGTCTCTCTCTTTTTGTTTTTTTTGTTTTTTTTTCCTGCCCTCAAATTTGAAGGGGGTAGAAACCGCTCTGATGGCACAATCACAGTTCTCCGCCTGCGTTCACACCTTAATTGTGTCAGTGTTGGAGATATCTAATTTTAAAAGCCCACCTCCCACCCCCCCCTCTTTGGATTCAAAGGATATTAGAGGGAAGGAGTGGGGTGGTGGTGGTGTGGTGGGAGGCCTCATTATGAAGAGACACCGAGGACGAGCATGACTGATCTGCGGAAGCCTTTGCGGTGCGTCTGTCTGTGAGAGACATTTCTAGATTTGGCATTAAGCTGCTTGCTATCCTTTCAATTAAGGACCACATAGTTTTCACATTAAGGAGTAACTGCTCACTCTTCTGTGGACGAAGAATCTCGCATTCTCTCTGTCGGCCGCTGGCTGTTTTTTTTTTTTTTTTTTTCTTTTCCCCCCCTTTTCCTTCCCCCCGCTGCACCTAATTGTCATTCATCTTACAATCGCATCAGTATGGTAAATACTGCACTTCAGATAACTGTCAGTTTACCTTTTGCCGATGTTTAGTGGCTGTCAAGCCATCAATAATAATGACTCCCTGTTACACAGAAGAAAAGCCGAGTCTTCTGGAAGCAGTCAGTGAATGACTGCTGCTTCATGATAGGGATGCAAATTAACTCAATTCTCCTGTGTTTTTTTTCTTCTTCTTCTTCTTCTTCTTCTTTGTTTTTCCAGTCTTATTCTTTCTCATTCTCACGTCGACGCTGTGTCGAAAAGAGGGAAAGAAACCGCGAAGGAGCCGGAACAATTTTAGTTGCATCTCGACGCTGTTTTTGTCCTCGCGTCGCCGCTGCTCGTGCGATCCGTATTGGTTTGCAACTTTTGAGCAGAAGTTGCAGAAGCGGCGAATGGTTTTGTGGGAGTACAGGGACGGTGGAGTTTCTCCCCCCCCCTCCCCCCTGAACACGGCACGAATCACACGACCAGAAACCAGACGTTGGCCCTGCCGCAAACCGCGAAGAAGAAGAGCGGAAGTAGTCGGAGGGTCGTGGCGCAACATCTTTTTGAAATAACTTAGTGCCTGACAAACATGTGATTTTGATTGTGTTTCTTATTTCATAGGGAAATTGTGGTTTCGTTCAATGACAAATTATTGAGATGAGCCAATATGTGGTGTGAAGCCGCCGCAGTATCGAAATGCAACGTTTTGTTTCTTTAATAAGTCCTGCCACACATTGAAATAAATCACTGTTTAACAACGGCCCTTATGATGATTCCTCCAATCTACATCTGGAAAGAAGAGCCAGTGTTAAATATTGATTAGTCATTTCTCAAGTGACAATATTTGTTACGGGGAATTAATTCAGCAGTAGCTTTCGACTGAAATTCGAAATGAAAATGATGTAAAAAAAAAAAAAAGTGCTCAGAGCATTTGTTGTGTTACAAACAATAGAAAGTTGCAGTTTTTATACTCTGCAGATGGATTTCTGCTTTTAAACAAGGCATTCCTTATTTTTATTACGCGTCAGCAGCGCCGTCTCGAACATAAATATCGTTGCTTATTATAGTCGCACAGGCAGCTGAGCAAATTAAATAAAACAGGAAATAAGAAGGATCTTAAACACATAAAAACATCCTGTGTTCACTGTTTTCCCTGTTTTTTTTTCAGCTTGTTTGTTTTTTTTTTTTTTTGCTCTGGCTGAAGAGGTGAGAAACTCTTTTGACAGGCGAGGCAAGAATTTAACGTGACATTTTGCTTCGCTTCAGAGTCCTCATTTTAAATCAATGTTGTAATTAAATGTTTTGTTCCTCAGCTGCTTCTTGTTATCTGTTAGACAGTGTCCTAAAAGTAGGAAGCTAAAAGGCAAACGTACTTATGGCGCTCGGAAGAAATGAATAGCATGCATCTTATTTGAAAGGACGCAGAAAGCAGAGTGTGGATTTAAATGTCTGATCTTTTGCTGTGAAAAATAAAGGAACGTAAAGCACCTGAAATATGCTAAGAATATTTAAAAAGAGACATTAGGTGTCTCTTAACGTTGCATTTTTTAGAAATGCAAAATGCAAGGCACGCGGAGCTCATTTTTGACCACTTAATCAAGCGTGGTGGAGGTGAAATCAAAGCGGCTAAAATATGGTGGACTTCAGGCTGTTGTTTTAAAACCAGCAACCTCTAAGCAGGACCTTTGGGTTCGCAAGACTTTCAAGCCAATGATGAAACACCTGAGCCCTTTGAAATGCAACGTCGTCTCCGTTTAGGTGCTTCCTCCACGGGGACGGTCCGGCGTTCGCAGCGAAGGTAAAAGCAAACAGAGCCGACTGCTGGACCAGCTGCCGCACGACGCCGCAACCGAGGTCGCAATGTCTTCTGCTCGTATGACTTTGACGTGAAACAACAAATATGGACAAAAGAGGAATGGAAGGGAACCTGCGTGTCTCTTTGTTCAAAGAGAATAACGAGGCTCTGCATCGGTCCGCGCTCAAAGTCAACGAAACGTCCAGCTGACGCTTCCTGTGCCTTGCTCTGACCTCAAGAGATCTTTTCCTGTGAAGACGTGTCACTCTGTCAACATTTGCAAGACCTGCGTCGACCTCAGGAGTGAGAAGCTTGCGCTGACCTAAAAAAAACAGAAAAAATGTACGTTT
>VMRN01000062.1:1142823-1154087 GCA_010277015.1 Poeciliopsis turrubarensis
TTTTTTTAAAAAAGCAAGTGTATTCCCTTTACCTTTTAATCTAACTAAAGATGCTCTGAAGTCGACTTTGAACATCGGTGTGAATCTGAATCGACCCAGAGGCTGAAACATAAAGGAGACTTTTTTTCTCTTCATCCAACATCTGAACTGCTGTTTTCATGATGTCAATCCTACAACGTTTCCCCTGGGGGCTTTCTTTTTTTTTTTTTTTTTTTACTTTTACAAGCACCTTGTGTTTGGTGTAAAAGCTCCGAAAGCTTCGGCTTCTGCACTTTGGAAATGAACAACAAACCCAGCGTGGCGCGCGCGCACGTTTTATATCGACATATTAATTTGCCACAAATAGCAAATAGCTGAGCGGAGGGAAGACTTGCTTTGGTAAGTTTTGTTTTAGATGCTTGCTTACAGACGATGTTTTCATCCTGTAAACCAAAACCGTGTTTTGTTTGCCTGAGCTTTTTCTGCTTTCCGTTTTAAAAGAATCTGATTATTTCAAGTTCCAAACATGCCAACGTTTTCCGCAACAATTACTCAATTCAATTCCAAATTACTTTTATTGACGGGACTATCGACAATAGTATGAAACCGAGTACATGCGATGAAGTTAAAACAAATCATTTCAGTGTCGGCGTTAAGTGAAATGACTCGGAGAATCACTAATTACGCTGCCAATCCTTGCAAGTTAATATTAGGCGGCCATTTTCAACCGTGAATCTTTATATAGATGTAAAATTAGCTAATATTGTGTAGTTGCTCCCTGTCTACCAGTCATCAGAGACCGAATCCCGTCCAGACATTTTTATTGACTTTGCCGTGTCTTTTGATGTCGACTGGACTTCTGAGGCCTTTTCCCGACGTCCACAGTGTGACATTAATGACGGGTCTCAAGATGAAAGCGGTGGTGTGTTATTCAAAAGCTGATGTAAAGGTGAGCCAGTCAAACACAACCAGCCCCACGGCGGAGGTTCGGGTCGGCGTTGACCTCAGCATCCACACATTCCTAGTTTTGAGGAGCAATTATTGAGAACGAACCAAAAGTCATTGGCGCGTAAATGCAGAGCGTCGTGATGAAATGACCTTCTCGGGTGCTGAATACTTTTGCCCCGTTTATTTACGCCAACTTTCATGGAATGAGAGCTCGTCAGGAACGGTTTATCTGTATCTCAGGAGAAATGAGCTTGTTCTTGAGTGTGTTTGCCTTTAAATTGGTCTGAACAAAAAGCACATAAAAAAAAAAAAATACTGCCTTTACCATCAAGTTAATGTTTATGCAGTAGGAGGGATTGCTGCAAAGTCCGCGGCACAACAGCTTTGACTTTAACGTCGTTTCATCGTCCTTTCACGACGAAGCTCCCCGCGAACGCACGCGTGCCGAACATCCACCATGAGTTTGAAAGTACTTCCTCTTCTCCTTCCTCCTCCTCGGTGGTTTTGAAGCTGGCGGAAAGTCGAGCTCCAATTTATTCCCAACATTTATCTTTCCGTAGCACACCTTCCTTTAGCACCGAACTCTCCTGCCTCATTTTAAAATTATACTCCTCTGCAATTAAAATGTCAGTTTTCTTCCCCCCACCGCCCCGTTTTTTTTTTTTTTTTTTTTTTTTACCTTCATAATTTGGGTATTTCATCAAGCGAAGCGTTTCATTCTGACGGGGCGCGCGATGACAAAAGGCTTCCCAAATGGAAACCTCTTCATGGGCCCATTCACGCTCGCAGCTGTGGAGAGCACTCCACCTTAAGGCGGAATGTATAAATAAACAGGCAAACTGTGGGACGCAGGCCGCTCTCCGCCAAACTGTAGGTAGAAATCATCATTCATCACATATGTCGACAGACACTCGCGCAGCTGTTAGCGCTGCAGTGCATGCTGGTTTGCTCTGAGCGCGCTAATTTTCTCTAGCCTAGTATCATAACTGTTTGGGTTTGCAAATGTGTGCGTGTGTCTGCGTGTGTGTGTGTGTGTGTGTGTTTTTTTTTTTTTTTTGGTCACACGTTGCTCCAAGCTTCACCTTCGTTGTTAAACTTGTGCGGGCGTCACACCAAAGTGGGCTGAAGTACAAATCCTGAGTGGAAGAAAGAAAGAACAGCGGGCTAAAAAAGAAAAAGTTTTATGATACATTTTGTGTGTTGTTTTATTTTGTGTGTTTTTACAGTTCTTTCTTATATATATATATACATATATATATATATATACTTAGATATATCTGAAATCGCTTGCGTCAAACTCAAGGCTCGGGGGCCAAATCTGGCCCGCCGAAGGTTTTTATGTGGAGCTTTAGGCTTCAAATTACATCAGTAAATTATTCCCAGTTTTTCACAAATCTGCAAAAAAAAATTAAAAAAAAATATAAATAAATAAAAATAAAATCTCCAATAAAACAATTAAAACCCATGCAAACCATACATCGACGTCCTCCTACTTCTCAATTATCCCATTCTTTGTTTATCGCAGTGGAGATTGTGGATGTGATAAGAAGAAGAAAAAAAAAAAAAAGCAAAAAAAAAAAAAAAAAAAAATTAGTAATAATAATCCAAGAGGTTTTGTAGGCAGACTGTGTGAACTGGATGCACAGTCAACGGGGGAGGAGGAAAAAAATCTCAAAGTAAACAAAATTAAAACTGACCTTGCTGCTTACTTCTGGAGTTTCATACAAAACGAGCTAATTACATCAAAGTAGCTTCTTGGTCCTGATCAATAAGTAGACAAAAAAGACAAAATAAAAAAACAACAACAACAAAAAAAACCAAACTAAAAAGCTTTTCCGTGTGTTTTCTCCTTCCTGTGACATTCAGCCATATGTGTGTCGGCGCACGATTCGAATTTGAATTTGCGCAGCAATCTTCAAACAGGCCAAAGCAACCATTATCATTATCTCAGTGTGCATCATAATTAAGAGGCTCACATCAATTGCTTCGTTCAGAGTATTAGTGAGGGGGGAATGGCCAGGGGAGAGAACTTTGATTGCTTATCTTTAGAGGTTAGTTCAAATCAGACCTGCTCGCTTTTTTAGCACAAAGAAGAAAACTCCCCCATGATAACCCCAATTAACATATTTATTCTCTGATCTTGCTGTCTAAAGTGTTTTTGTCCAGTGGATCCTTCTTGTAAGATCTTCTCTTGAGAGAGAGGGAGAGAGAGACTCAGAGATGTGTTCGCCTGCTTGTGTGCAACAGAGAAGTGAAATGCACATGTAGAGAAATAAAAGTAATGCCAGACATTATTTCACCCATCGAAAGTGTTTCTGATGAGTTTAAACAAAAAGCAAAAAAAAAAAAAAAAATCTAATTGTTGTCACTTGGCCTTTATGGCTACAACAGGAAAGAAACGGCAAAAAGCATTATTTCATTATTATTATTGATAGATTTTAAAAAGAAATTCATAAAAAGCTCATTTTAGGAAAGATGAGGTTTTGTGCGTCGTGGCTGTGAACCGATTGGACATTTCAGTGACGAATGATCAGAGCTCAAGTGCAGTAATCGTGGAGTTCCACAGGAGTCAGCGTTGGGACCGCCACGCTTTTTGTTTCACGCCACGTCAAATATGACGCACGTTTTCCGCTACGGTTTCTCTTTTCTTCTACGTGACGCGATTATTTCTCACAAAATCTGACTTGAAACTGTCATCCTAATGTTGATGATATTTAATATTCTTAAATTGGGGAAGGGAGGAAGTGAATTTAGTTTTCGATCGCAGAACTGAATGGAAATCTCAGAGACGTGTTGGCAGTGTTTTTCATACGGCCGAGAGCGTTGTGCACTTGTCGACACGTTCGCAAACAATTAATGTGTGAAAGAGATTCACCTTTTTGTATGATGTGCATTAAAAAAAAAACAAAACAAAAACGAGTGTGCATTAAGTTTGGCTTATTAGCATCTTATGACGATAATGACAGGAGAAAGAAATGGTCTGAAAAACTGAAAAATAAACGTTGCTGACATAAAGACGTTTCAGTTCACGAAGTCAGCTAGTAATTTGGATAACGGCACTTTTAATGACGTTCAATTCAACAAGTCCTATATGGGGAAAAAAAAACAACAAATTACACAACATAATTAACACACATAAAGACATTTGAGGCAGATGATGTAGGCAGTCGTCTTGTTTTATGCTTTTATTATACAGTCATAACTTTAACGTGCTTTTTTCATATTTCTGCTTCTCATGAAATAATTGCCATCTTGTGTATTCTTGTTTCGATTGCGTCTAAATTTTAACTGGTGAAAAAAAAAAAAATACCCCTGAATTTAACAACGAAAGCTTTCTTCTTATTGCAGAATGAGAGAAAAGACTCCTACAGTCTTCTCCACGCACACCGAACTGATTATTCACACAAAAATCCCACTGAAACGCCTGAGAGGCTTTCGTCACACTGCTCACTTCGCTACCCCTGTAATATTGACAAGCGACCACTGCGACGGCAGGCCTAATCTCGCTCTTTAAAAATTAAACACACAAGCCGACGAGGACTCACTCGATGTTGCCGGACTCGGCGTACGAAAGTGCCCTGGGCGCAGAACCGAAGGTCACCCAAAGGTCACAGCGTCACACGCTTCAGAGAGACCGTGGGTGGGTGAGGAGGATGGGGGGGGGACAGAGACGAGCAGGTACGAGCGTGTTATTTACAACGCTTTGATTATGCCCGGTGCGCCCTGTTGTTTCAGCTGAATAAAACGAGGTTCCATTATCGCCGGATCACATGGAACGCCACGCCTCGCACTCGAAGGGGCTCAGAGTGCGTGTGTGGACACAGTCGGGCGAGCGCCACGCATTTGCATAACATCAATGCCAAGCTCACATCGCCGGATCAAGCTGATCAGTATTCCCACTGACACATAAGTGATGCACTCAGAATCTAAAACATACAGGTGTCTGATAATATCACCAATCATCAATTTCTACTCTTCTTTTTTTGCTTTTTTTTTTTTTGGGGGGGGGCGAAACGCGCTGCCGGCTCGGCGTAATGGAATTAAAGAACACATGCGCTGCCAACCAGGGCAAATTACAGACAAGGTAAGGCTGGGAAAGGTGACGTCCTGTAATGAGAGCAGACATTTTCCCCGCTGGTGTGAGTGGGACGATGGTAATGTGTCTAGTGAAATAGCTGGTGAGAGCTGCAGCAACATGTGCTTTACCCGCATGCAGATGAAAGTATTTTAGCAGGAATTATATTCGCAAACTTTTACGCCGTTTTCTTTTTTTTTTTCTTCTTTTGGCGTTTTCTGATGTGTGTGAAGTCATGTTGACTCATGCGACATGTGGATGAAGGAGTCCTAACGAAAACTGAAAAAGTTTTTTGGTTTATTTTGGGGGGGTTGGAAACATTTATAAAAATACATTAATACTGTTGATCGCATAACAAAGGGGTAAAATTTAAGCTCGCTGAAAAGTTTTGATTTACCAAAAAAAGGGAACGTTTTACGACTTTCATACGATCATTTTCTCCAAATAATCTACGTCATTTTTTGACAAAAGTGCTTGTTTTTTTTGCTAAATTTATCTTTTGGTTTGTCATTTTAGGAAAATATGAAACTGTTTTTGCTACTGTGTCACAATAAAAATGCAAGTAGATAAATTTTAAAGGCCTAAAATTTCCTGTCAATTTGAAACGGATCAAATTTCCAACATGATTAGGTTTTTTTAAGGGTTTGATTTGTAATACATAGAGTTGAAATGGAGCTTGGAAGTAATAAAATTGAATATGGAGACAAAAAGAATAAAAGTTGAAGTATTTCACATCCAGTTATTTCTTGGTAAATTATATTTTATTCATTACATCTCTATCTTGCTCCACTTTAAGTTTTTTAGAAGTTAGAACGCTTACATCAAAATGATTTCAGATCACAACTGAAGTCGTTGGTCAGACAAAAAGTGACAGTTGTTTTTGCCTGTGAGCAAAATTAATCAAGGAGATCGACTCATTCAGAAATCTTCCAGCCCTTCAACCTTGACCAGACATTAGATTTGCTCATTTGAACGCAACGCTTTTTAAACCCCTGCTTTCCGCCGAATCCTTCATCCAGAGCTCTTGCACGGGGGAACAGTGGAGAGAAAAAACCGTCTGTCAGCAGAAGGAGGCTTCGGGTATGAGGTGTGAAATTTAGTTGCTCTTTGGAGGCCAACCCAACGCCCTTGTAGCAACATCGTCTTTTACTTCCCACCGCATTCAAATACTTGGATCAAATAGAGAATGTTTCCTATCTCATTCAGCATAGCTGAGAAAAGCACTTTTATCGCCACTCATCAGGACAAAGGCTGGCAGGAACGAGATGAGATGAAACTCTTTATTTAAGTTCCACCTTAACGTGAAGCACAAATTGCCACATAGAGGATTGTATTATATATATTTTTTCAAAAACTTTCAGATTACGTCCTTATATACATTCTAATAAGTGCTCCTTTCATGCCTCTTGTAATTAACACTTTCCTTGGCCCTATATTTCAAGGAAGGGTAAAAATAAGAAAGCGCCACATGTCAGATGATCATCGGCGCTCGTCGGGCTCAATGAATGCCGCGTTATTTACTTAACCACCAGGAGCAGGTACGTGCGTTTGAAGGTGATGATTAACGCTGAAGTGTGCCACAGCGTGTGGGTGTTGGATTACGTTGGGGGGAATATAAGATAAGGGCCGCATAGGTGTGTGTGTGTTCCTATACGGCTCGTGAAAATCAAACAACAGGCAGCAATTAACACCCTTCACTCCGATCCTCTCTAACTTGGAGCTCTTGCCCGATCCGCCATTTTTCATCTGATTGATGCGTCTTTCATTGACTGCTTTTTTCTTTTTTCTTTTTTTTTTTTTCTTACGCTTTCTCCTTGACCACAGTGGGAGAGTAATTTGATTAAAACATGGTGGGAACATCGAAGATGCGTAAAAAAACACAAACACTGTCAGTGGTTCATAGAATAAAAGCACAATGTTCATTTTACTCAAACATATACCTATGAAAAGTGAAATCAGAGAAACTCATCATTTTAAGTGCTCTCTTCATTTTTTTTCAAGAGCTGCATATATGCATAGCGTTTTTATGAGGGAGACACAGTTGCTCGATTGTGCTATAAAACGCCACTGTGTGCCTGAAAATTACATAGTAATTTTCAGGCACACAGTGGTACCAGCCCATTTGAAGCTTCTTCTTCCAAGTTTTTTTTTTTTTTTTTCATTTCCTTTCTTTGAAGGTTCAGAGTCTTTCACTCGACCAGCAAACTCTGGGTGTCCACAAGACTTTCATGTGTGCGCCCCCACGATGCGGCTGGAAGAAGAAGAATGCTGCCGCGTTCTAACGCCTCCGTGACGTAACGTGGGATCTCCAACTGGGAGGAAATCCCTCCAACTCAGAAGCGCGCCGCGCCAGCGGGATGCTGGAACTCTCAGTTCTTCACCGGGCCTCCTTCGTCTTCGGTGTGCAACCCTTGACTTTGTTCTCCATGTGGCTGAGGTGGATCCCCAATAAGCAATGGACTACTGCAGCTACTACTTTTCCCATTCAACTGCTGGATCAACATCAATTATTGGCACCATTGTGTAACCACACACAAGGGCATCTTTGTCGTGAAGTGGGGTGAGGAGAAAAGCGGTCGACCCGGGTTGAAATGAAATGAAGCCAATGACGATTTGATGACGAGAATCTGAACAATCCAGGCAGCACAGGTGAGCAGAGGCAACGACTCACGCTGGTAGTAGCAGGAGTCGACTCGAAGACAACAGACGAGGACCTGACAGCGAACAAGAAACACAGGTGGGGGTGAATACACAGGGGGTAATCGCGGGAACTAGACACAGCTGGGGTCAATCAAGGGCGAAACGCAGCGACTCAAGTGACACTGAATCCTAATTAAACGGACAGAAAATCTCAAATCCTTAACCGTTTCATCCCAACCAGGCGTCGAATTAGCTACTTTGTTGCGCTTTCATTCAGGCGGGGGATGTGGGGTGTTTTAAGAAGAATACTCCACACATGAAACACTTCACATTTCTACAAAAATACAGTGACTGTACAGATTCAAATGTGGACGTGCAAGGCATGACACAAAGCTGCTTCTGCAGCACACAGAAGCACTTTTCTATCCACTTCTGAAATGTGGCTCAAGATGCGGTTCAGGGCCGGATGAACCACCGGTGTCCACCGAATCAGGGAAAACGTATGAACACGCTCCTGATCCAAATTCACACCCAGGTTGCGATTGAGTAATTCACCACGATTTGTCAAAATTGAAAAACTCAGCTTATTGTGTCAAATCTCGGTATTTGATCAAATTGCCCACTAATCGCGATTAATTCATTTGATTTAATCACATTGTTTTTGTCTCATCCCGCCACTAATTAATAAACATTCCCCCCCCAAAAAAAGACTTATTCCTGTCGCACCGGACAGATAAAGCATCAGAGGCTACTGCTTGAATCAAAGTATGAATATATAATTCATCACACTAATCTGTTTCTTTACACATATTTACTGACAAGCACCTTTGTTGAGGAGAATAATGAAAGACCGCGAAAGAATGAAATGGCGAAAGGGCAAAATGTGTCCGATCCAATTCAGCTCTACCCTGATCATCAAAGCTAAACACATCAGCACTTTTCCTGAAGCTAAAACATGATCGCTAATCCATGCTCAGACAGTCACTAAACTGAGGGAACAAACTTTTCTGACCTGTGTTTTTGCCTCAACTAATTGTCGAGCTTTGCGTTTGGTCTCCGGTTTAATGCTGTCGTGTATTTCAAAGTGCAACCTGAGTTTGCTTTGAACGTCGGTTGCCGATGCTTTTCCGTCTCGTGTTTGTCATCTTTCACGTCTCGCTTTTCCTCTGAATTTGTTCCGTTTCAATCTTTGTTCCTGCGTGTCTTGCATTCTCCTTCAGTTCACACGCGAGAACAAATATTTTCCCAGTCCTGTCATCTCCATGACAACACATATAGTATTTTATGTGCCTTCTCGGCTCCGACTCGTTGAGTCAATTCAGCTTATTTGTCAAGTGACATTTCGGAACAAATGTTGCCTCGTGGCACTTTATTAAAAAAATTTAAAAAAAAAAAGAAAGAAAAAGGCAAATTTTTCGATCCCAAATACATTTCAATTAATCCTAACTATCAAACAATGCAATAAGCTCAGTCTGTTATACAAAGTAGTTGAAAAAGTTTTCCATCTTAAGAGTAAGATCTGTTTAAAAGTGACATTTCTGACACTTTCTCTCTTGGTTTGCTCCGTCAGACTCTTAATGTGAACATGCATATCCCGTTTGCTGATGGGGGCTGTTAAGCTCCCTTTTTATTTTTTTATGTCATAAATCTTTTTTTTTTTTTCCATTATAAATATATGCTCTCTTTCAAACCTATGTTGACAGTCTGCGTTTCATTCCTTTTATAAAAAAAAAAAAAAAAATCAGAACAGAGTATAGACAAACTTTAAAGCAGAAGAACGTAATAGCAGAAAGCAACGACTGCTATTCCTAACCCTAACCCTAAGGTGATTGGAAATGCAGATGATGATAAAGTAAAATAACTCCAGACTATATGGAAACATGACACCCGCGCATACATTTTCTCTAGACATTTATAACAGACAAGCATCATAAAAAGACATTCAGACAGCAGGGTTGCATTTCATAAGCACCTCTTAGTTGCTAAAGACACCGACCAACTCAAATTCCTAATCAAATTCCCAGCGTGAAACCGGCACCGCCTTCTCACACATCCTCAGTCCCGACTCTTCCAGCACGCCCTCCACAAACGCGAGATGCTGCTGAGGAAGTTGGATAAAAGTAACCTGGTATTGTTTTATCGCTGTGTGACAAAATTGTGCCCAGGATATTTTTTTGTCAAATCTGGGCATTGGACACTTGGAAGCGGCAGCACGTCACCGAACTCACGTGAACGGAAGTTTTCTTTGCCTGCTACTCGAGAAAGAATGATATTGGCATTTAGAAACTTCTCGGATTGGCTCTCTGTCATTTGACCATCAGGCTTCCTGGTTGTGCTTGTCGATTACCGTGCTTTCCTGTATGTCCTGCTCACTGTGTTTACTGCTGTTTTGTCTTTTTCCATTCACCATTGACGCTAGCTCAGTCGGTAGTTAGCATCGCTCTTCTTCAGTTGATCGTCGTCGCCCGAGACGCCGCGCAAAAATATTTACCGGTTTTCTTTGTTCAGGCCAAGAAGGCGTTTTTCTGAGATTCGACATCAAAAAAATGAAATTCGATGAATAGCAAAGCTTGTGCGTCCAAACAATAAATGCTCAACATCCGTTTGACAAAACAACAGGACGACTCACTGGAACACGCCTCCGTTTGACCTTCGGCATTATCTGCGCGCTGTGGCTTCGTGCAGTACGTGCAGCAAGGTGGCTTCCCGTTCATACGGCTGTTCCGGCTCTTTGAAGCCCATGCGCCTGAATTATACAGCTGAAGTCTCACAGACCTGTGGCGCAGGAGACAGCAGCTGCAAATCCTAAAGAATACCAGATAATGGCTACGACATTTCCAGGATGCTAAGTACTCGGGGGCAGTGCACGGGGCAGGGAAATGACAAGTGGAGTCTCTCTGCTGCCTGAAACAATCAAGAGACTTGTCTGACTGCAGCCGAGCAGAAGCTTTGCCTTCTGGCTGTCACTACTTATTGCTTGGCATTTCTTAAGCTGTCCAAAGGCTACTGTATATAACGCTATTTCCGAGGCTCGGTGTCATTTTTCCGAGGTGGGCGGGCCACATGATCGTTCCCCTGCTTGGGCTGTTGTCTGTCTGCTCGACAGCTATACGTTTTCATTTGCTCTTGTGGTTTGGCGTCGCCTGAAGGGTTGGCATGTTGTGTTAGAAAGTTTCTTTCTGTGTTCAAAAGAGGCTTCTGTCAACAAAAAAAGCTTCTTTTATTTTTCTCCATTTCCAGAAACAATGGAGGTGCATAATTGATTGTTTTTTTTTGTTTTTTACCTTTATGTCACTCTGTGGTTTTTAATCAATGTAAAAAATATTCGTAAGGCTGTTTTAAAATAATAAAATAATAATAATAAAGGTTTTATTTTGTAGTGTTGTCCCAAAATATGCTTTTTTTTGTCATTCTCCCCTAAACTAAATTTAAATGGAAATTTGTTGGTTGGATGGATCAGAGAGAAGGTTCTTTTTTTAAAAAAATTCATTTAGACAATGACGTAATGTAGACGTGATGTAATTTGTATCTTTTAAACTGTTATTGCTCCAAATGTTTTGACTCCAGTGAAAATAGCCGTCCGTCCGTCCGTCCCCGTCCGTCCGTCCGTCCCCGTCCGTCC
>VMRN01000062.1:1159712-1307654 GCA_010277015.1 Poeciliopsis turrubarensis
GTATGATCCTCTCTCAGTTTTGTTCCAATGAAAGAAATTAAAAAGTACCGGGACAAACGCTTGTCTGTTTGTGATGAATCGTTTTCGGGAAACACAGTTATTGTCATGGCGACGTCGTTATCCTCTTCACATCTGTTAGGCTGTCCTGCATCTCTCTGAAGCTTCTCTATTAAAAAAAAAAAAAAAATCCCTGAAGAGAGAAAACCATGACCGTACTTGCTGACACAAAAAAAAGCCTCTTTTTTTCACTTTTAAACGCAAGATCAAACATTTTACTTATTTAGATTGAAGCACAGGGTGAAATATTTTCCAAGTCTCCATTGCCTGTAATTTGGCGACAACGCCTTAAAGACAATAATAACACAAAATTATTTGTCTCCGGAGATTAGAATATTATATGAGAGCCATAAAAAGTACACTTTAAACCGAAATGTCAAAGCATGGTCATTTCTGAGGTTCAGTGGTATCATGTAATTCTCACAGCGTCTTCATTTGGTGTTAGTCCAGCTTAGATTGGGCCAAGGCGTCCATGCTAGCCCGCTAGTCACTCCACTGACAAAAACGTCATAGCAATTGTTGGAAGTGCTGTTTTATTATTTCTATGGTAGTCTCGTGAAACTTCTGCGTAGGTTGGAGTTTAACGTCGTCGAACAGCATTTTGGGCTCCACCCCTCTCAGACTGACTCTCTGGGATTACCAAATATGGATTCGCTGTAAATGAAGGCGCAAACCAATCCTCACCTCCAGGTTTCTGAACCGTGAAACGTTGCAAAAGAGAAGACAGGGCTGCACTCCGGAGGAGTCGGCTAAACCAGGTAGCAAAGTGCAGCCAGCAGGTGGTTGATGAAAACTTTAAGCCGAGTCACTCTGAGCGCTGCTCGGGTCAAGAAGGTGATTTGATAGTGGGATGCTCTTTCGATGGCCATTCCTGTGTAATCGCTGCACATTTCTTTTGTTCCCCTCGGTCGCCCTGAAATAACTCCTCCGACTCTTTCTCAGAAGCAGAATTCTGTATTTTTGAGCTTGAGCTCACACAAAAAGGAAGAAAAAAAAAAGAAACTCAACTTTTTAAGTTTCGGCACCTAAACTCTGGTCTGCGTTTGAAGGGGATTATTTGATTTAACTGCTTAACGCCTTAATCCTTTTCCAAGGTGTTTACGTCCTCAAACTGTAACGAAGAGAACGCAAACAGAGCGAAGTCAAAGGAAACAAACGAGCTCCGTGGGCACTTTTGTTCCTTCCTGCACAGACGTTTGAGTGAACATCGACTTGAAAAGTAAATTGCCAAGGAATAACGAGCTTTTAAAATGTAAGATCAGACTTTTTTTTTTTTTTTTTTTTTTTTTTTTAAATCATGCAGTAAAAATTCATGGAAACCCTTGGACGTAAATTATCCCGGCCCCTTCAAACCTCAAACGAGACGACGACGTAAACAGAACACTAAACATAGAAAGACAGAGGAGAAGGAAACACGAACTTGAAAACCAAACTAACTGATGAAACTCAAAAGTCGGCGCGAATGAAAGTTCACAGTCACTGCAGTAATTTCTCTTTGCATAACATTCTGATGAACAATAGCTAATGCTTCACACAGCTTTGTAGACAGTTTGCTTTTCGCCAGTGATGCTTTGGAGAGTGAAAGGTTCAGGATGAATCATGTTTTTTTTTTTTGGGCCTCGCGATAAAATATGACTGAAATAAATAAATAAAGTCGATTGCAGTGGATTTGGGAAACATTTTCTGTCACCTGTATGATTCATTGGGTTTATCTTTAAAAAAAAAAAAAAATAAACACTTGTATGGGTCTGCCCACAAGCTTGTCAGTCATTCTGGTGTATTTGCTGCTCCATAATTCACATGTCACAACAATGTCAAGGTGATTACCAGCCCTTTCAACGCATCTAAAACTAAAATGGTTCTCTTCCACTAAAATGAATGTGAGCCACCGCGTGCTGATATTAGCTCTCTCCAGTCATTTTTTTTTTTTCTTTTGTTTTTGTTACCATAATTAAATGTCACTAATGTCCTTTCCGATGTTACGCCTCGCAGCCTCGTGTTTTCTGGTCTGTGGGTGAGCTCTTCATTTTTGGGTTTCTCTCTCCAGAGCTGGCAAAGTTACTGCTGAGGCTCGGCTGAAAGAGTTAATCCTCCTTTTTCCCATTTTCTTTCAATAATAACTCATATTTTAATACGTTTCACGTTCTCCGCATTTGATCTGCGGCAATAAAATTCTGTTTCTTTTCGTTCCCGGTCTCTGCTCTTTCCCGTTCATTTGGTCTTTAGAAACATTTGGGTTCTTTTGAAACCGATCAATTTCTTTTTTTTTTTCTGTAATTCAGAGCGCAGAGATTCAAGCACTCCTAAAAGCGACATGGAGCACTCGGTTCAGTACCTTCATTCTTGTGAAAAGTATTTGTGTAAATTAGTTGGATTTTTTTATGCCAAAAATACACTAACTACACTTTATGCCGTTTGGTAAAGGTGGTCAGCGAATGGCTCGATGAGGACGCAAAATAAGTGAATTAAGTTCCTCAAGGTCACCAGACTTTAATTCCAAAGGTGTACCGGAGCCGTTGGGCCTCACGTAATTGCTCATTGAGACAATTTGTCATTGTGCTACGGCTTATCATTTAATGTAAAATGACTTGGCAGGCGTGTCTGATTTACAACATCCATAAAATCCCACGATGCCCCTGTTTACACAAATTAAAATCAAATCGGGCCGCGTTACGGGGCCGCCGTTCTCTTCCTTCTCGGGCCGCGCAGACTGACGACTCAATCGCGGGCCCATCCGTCTTGGAGATACAAATCTTAGCTTACAGTTATTGCGCTCTCAGTCATTAAACTCCAGCCGCAAATCACCGGCACTGTTCACCATAAAGCTGCCACGCGAAACATCCGAGCCGTTTACGGCGTGAAAGAGTGCCGAACGTCTTTCTGAAAAAACAAAACAAACAAACAAAAAAAAAAAAAACATAAAGCAATCAAACATACGCTTTATATTACCGGCATATACGGCGCTAATGAACTCCGGAGAGTGATAAATGTTTGTTGATGAGTGAGAGCATTAGCATGAAAAATGTCGGTGAAACACGTCTCCGTGCGGATAATTGTCAGCAAGAAGAAGAGGAAAGAAAGAAAGCAAAAAAAAAAAAAAAAAAAAAAAGACAACAGATGTCTCATTCCTGAGATGGAAAGCCTCGTGGCAATGATAATGAAAGCAAGCCTTGACAAATAACACAGATCTTTTGTGGTCGGGATACTCTTGTTGCCATGGAGCGGTTTTGGGTGCAGACTACTGGTTGCTAAATTGCTGTAACAGGCAAATGGTCCATTAGGAGGTGTTTGCTCGCAGGCTGTTAACGTTTTTCAGTTCTGGATATGATTTCATCAAACGCCACCGCGGCGGCGGCGCGCAAAGCTGTTGCCCGTCCTTTCCGGCATCCTTCGTGGTGAGACGCACTTTAAAACATTTTTTTTTTTAAATTCCTTTACTTTCAACATTAAAAAAAACAAACAAAAAAAAAACCTGAACTGGATAAATCAAGAAAGACTATAACATGAAGGATAGATTTTATCTGGAGAACATCAAACTGCAGGCTTCCAGGTCTCTTCATTTGAAGCTTCCCCTCCGGCAAACGCCTTTCTTACTTGCGACCAAATAAGGACTGATGAAACCCAATCAATTTCTCTTTTAACGCCTGTCCCGGTTTCGGTGAGAAACTTCCAGTGTTTGATTGACTCGCCGTTCAACACGTTGTCGTACTTTGCACCTGTGAGGTGGTAGAAAACGGCTGCGTTTGCGCCGCCACGGCGAGCGTTTCGAAAGCGCCTTCACCTTGAGCGAGACGGACCAACCAAGCAGTGACAGCATGAAGAACACAATAAAAAAAAAAAATAAATCTTCAAAGTGTTTTCTTTTTTTATAATTATTATTATTATTTTACTTCATTTTGAGACCCCATAGTTTTCAAGAATAGCAAAGAACAAAAATGCAATCATTGAAAGAGGTCATTTTATATTTGCCTTCGCCCTGCAGCCCAGCAGCAGTGTTTTAAATGTTCATGGACAATATAATGTCCGCTCTGACATGGATGCGTAGGAACATTTTTGAGAATTTCTGCTCACTTTCGTCAATGTTGGATTCATAAATCTCACACACTATGATTATCACGCCTTTCAGCAGCTTAGTATTTTTGAGGCAGTACCTTCAACACGCTGCAAGATTTAGTCTTGATTGAAAGGAGCTTCAGTGTTTCAACCGTTTTGCAGTTTTTTTTTTTGGAAGTTTGTTGCAAGTTTGTGGCGCACTGAAGCCGATACGTTCCGTGTGCAGACAGCGCCTTTGGATGGAAGAGAGAAACTCTGGAATGCGATATCGGTAGCAGAATCAGTTACGTTCAAGGCAGATCAAAGCACAGACATCTACTGAAAGGTCAAACATATTGAACGACTAGAGCAACTGGTGCTGCTGAAAGAGAACCAGGAGAATCGAGCTCAGTGAAAAGCTGGCGGAGAAAAGCAAACGTTCACTCAGAAACTCCGGAGCCGGTTTTCGGTGGATCAGCAACGGCGACGCATCACACAAAGACAAGGAAGGGAAACACTGCTGCGGAGAAAGATTCAAGGTGGACGTGGTATGCTGATAGCAGTTCAGGAGTGAAATAGGAAACCATGAGCGGCCTTACACCGGTAACCCGGTGACGGATCAGCATAAATCAATTAATCGATTAATAGAGAACAAAGAGTTCCTACAGCAATGACAAAGCAGGCAAACGGAGAAAAGAAGGTGGGGCACGGAGACGAGTGGAACATAAAATTTACAAAATGCGCGGGTGACTGAAAGACGTTTGTTCGACTGGCGTGAATTCGCCTGTACATCCAAACACCTGCGGGCTTTCACAGACACTTCTTTTGACGGCAACGACTTATTTGAGTAGAAACGCTGAAGTTGTGCCGAGAGGCTACAGAATTAACAGGTTCGGGTCAAAACAGCGTGTTGCTAACGGAGCTCGTTCTGCAAAGCAGAATAGAGAAAAGACTCGTAACAAGACGTGCAATCTCCATACACAAGTCAAGTTGCGTGCATTTATTCCCAGCCGGATCGCTTTCACAGCTGTGTTTTGAAAGATTGCATTTTTTTTTTTTTCTTCTTTACATAAAATTGCCGACAATTTTATGACAGCATTGCAGCTCCGCATGTATTTGTATTCAGGTGTTGGAAAGTTAAGAACTTGCATTACAAATGCAAAAATACCCCCCCCCCGAAAAAAAAAAATACAAATAAAAATCACTTAAGTACAAATGCACACCGAGAAAATGGGAACATGTTTAACTTGCAGCGCGGGATTCGTTTGGAGCCCTGCTGCGTCGCCACGAAACAAGTCTTTTTCTTTATGTCAACAATTTGTTTAGCTGTCTCAAAGTCTTGACTTTCAATTTCCCTCCAACTGTTTTTTTTTTTTTTTTTTCTTTTGCTTTTGCCATTACCCTTCTTTGAGTTGGTTTTCCTCTTTTCAGAAAAATACATCTCAAACACATCAGCACTCAATCAAAGTTACCCCGGCGAACCAAACACTTTCCGCTACAACATTTGGGATATGAGTCAAGCCTTTTGACAAGTGATGAAAACGCAGCACGACATTTTGCTCAGAGGCCACGGCTTCGGATGCCGCCGGCGGACGGAAAGAACGCGGCTTTCAGCTCGCATGAACGTTGGCGGACGGAGAGCGCGGCTCTCGCCGCGGCGCGCTCTTCAGCCAGCTTGTTTGGAACCCGCCCTGCTGTTCGCCGCTTGATTTACGCCGCACATCAGGCCTCGGATTGCTCTCGACCCCCTTTTTTCGAATTTCAATTCTGACTGCCCGTCATAATTTAAGCGGTGGGTTCAAGAAGCTTCGTATTAAATAATTCTGAACGTTGACTGATGCCTGGTGTTTTTTTGAATTCAAAAGAGTTTGAGGTAGAGCAACCTGACGGGGGGGGGGGCTGACAGTGGCGCTTGCTGCTGGAAAGTGGGGGAGACTGGAGGAACAGAGCGTGTGAAATGAACTGTAATTAATGTTGAACAAGGGAGGCAAGAAGAAAAGGCCAGCGCACGCTTCTCCCATCCAGCCTGCTGCTAATGGGAATATGATTGCATTCTGTCTTTTTTTTTTTTTTTTCTCTTTCTTTCTTTTCTTTTTTCTCCTCATGAGGGTTCTTTGTCTAATTCAATCAATACTTCGGGGCATTCAATGCACCCTGAGTGGATGCTCTGAATGCGGTAAATCAAAGCAAAGCGATTCCGACAGCAAAGGCAGCCAGATTGACCTATGGTCTAATTTAGTGGAAAGCTCGAGAAAAAAAAAAAAACACAAAAAAACCCCCAAAACAAAACCAAAAAAAAAAAGAAAGAAAAAAAAACACGCGGGATTGTTTTTATTCTCGGCGAGGACAGAAATCTATTCATGACCCAAAAGTTTCCATTAAATTCAAAAGCCCACATTAGGTGGACTACGGCGCTGCAGGATGGCACATTGGAGACGCGGGTTATGATGGAAACGTTTCATCAAGCTATTAAAGGAGTCGACGTTTTCTTTTTGTGCGATGGAAAAACAATTCTGTGTGTACTTTTCCATGAAGGCTGAAGTCCTCTGGGGGGTTCAGCTGCTGCACTGTTATCTGGCGTCCTTTGAACCCCCCCCTCCCCTTCTCCCCAACCCCCTAGTCTCCAATTGATTTGCCAAGCCGTGTAGCGCAAAATGTTGACAGATGACAACGACGGTGGCCTTAAGGCTCAATTTACCAGCACTTTAAAGGCGGCATCTTTATGAAACCTTATA
This sequence comes from Poeciliopsis turrubarensis, assembly GCA_010277015.1. NCBI lineage: Eukaryota > Metazoa > Chordata > Actinopteri > Cyprinodontiformes > Poeciliidae > Poeciliopsis > Poeciliopsis turrubarensis. The sequence continues at coordinate 1,166,537 of VMRN01000062.1, forward strand.
TGGATGAATGACATGGCAAATTTTGTGTGATTGAAGAGGCTATGTGAGGCGTTGTAAGTGGCTATTTTTCAATAGTCAAAGAGTCAGGAGTGTTCGAATCGGCGTCAAAAGCTTGACTTGTCTAAAACGTGGTTTGGTTTCGTTTTCTTCCAAGCGTTTTTCGGTCACCGCTGCTCAGTTTGAACTAACGCCTGTTGAGAGTCACGTTTGAAACATGAAACATTGATCAACAATCTGATGCGCAATGGCGGGAAAAATATTAGGGTTCGGTTGTTGACTGACGTTTGTTTGACATAAAGCCACGTTTTCAGCAACAAGGCGACCCAAAGTGAGCTACACGCGTTAGGAGAAATGCAAACAAAACAACAAGAGAAATGCAAGTGGAAAACACAAAACGTTTACAGAAGGTAAAAATATAGAAGTACATCCTGGTTCCCCATGTTTAATACTTATAGGAATTTATAAACTAGTAGTTCTTGATCGGGTAGAACTTCTCCATGTTTGATTCTATGAAGTAGGTCCGAAACGTTGATCAAAGGCAATGAATTTCTCTGGATCCCAGTTTGTCCCAATTGTACAATGGAACTGAAAACCAACAAATCCGTTGAAAACGGCATTTCGGCGTTTTTCCTCGTGATTTGAAATCAGTCTCCGATGATGAGTTCATCCCTCGTCCACGCCGCTCTGCTGGCGATCCCTCAGAGTTTTTCTGCTGCGTTCAGTTTGAACTCTCTGCCATTCGAATACTTTGGCTCTCCTCTCCGGCCCAGAGTTCAAGCTCGGTTCCCTTAAACTTTCAACACGCTCTCCGTCCTGCTCTCCTGCAACTCTCACCTCCTCATCCAGACGCGAGGAAATGGTGGGCGATTGTTGAGCACAAACTTCACTCTGCAGAAACTTCTCCAGACCTGCAAACTGCATGGATGCACATAAGTAAATGCCTGATGATGATTGCAGTAGGGCGTGTTTGCAGATAATCTGACTTGCCAGTAACTGATGGGAGGCGCGTATCGGCACAATCTACATCCTGAAAGCAATCAAAACTTACTTCAGTCAAGCGTTTTTCAGATTGTGGAGACAGATTATTGCAGATTTTGTTCTTGAAATATTTTCCTTTAAGGAAACTTCTTCTTGTTGTTTTTTGTAAATGATAAATCAGGAGACTGCATCAACAACAACAGGCCGGTCCACGGCGGCTTTGCAGAGTTCGCTTTTATCCCGGACCCTTAGAGTTGAAGATGTTTTGCTCTTCCTGCTGCTGGAAGGGACTAATGTGTTCTCTGGTACGGGGAAGATTGCCCATGGCAGCACTTAAAGGGGAAGAACAATTCATGCTTTCCAGGTAAGTCACATTTGCTGCTGCTGCTGCTTGCTTTTGTCATCATGATTTCCCAGTAAAACCAGCAAAATCGTCGTTGTACTTGGTCATGCTTTAAATAACTCTGCAGAACTCTTCACCGAGTAAAGCAGTTCTCAAGATGTCTTAATTTGTGATGAGAAACCCAAACCAACCTCGCAACGCGTTCAAAATCTGCCGCAATAAATCACTAATTAAGTCAATGAAAGGTAGCAAAAATCAGCATCTTCCGATGCATAAAGTACAAGAGCAGAGTAGAGATATCAAGCTGCACGCAAAACTTTTCAAGAAGGTGTTTGATATCTGACGTTAGACCAACCGGGAAATATGAGAGAATAGAGGCAACAGTCAAAACATGATGGATGTTTGGCGAGACAGGTTATTGCTCTTGTTCTTTCTGACCTGGATGAGTTCTCAGCATTGAACCGCGGATTCAGGTTCCCAAGAGAAAACCCTGAATCAGGACATCCAACATCAGCGTCTGACCATGAACGCAGCCGCCGCAGGTCAGCTGTGGCACAGGAGGCCGAATCGCCGAAATACGTAAAACAAAAATTGTTGAGTCAGGAATTGGAGTCTTTCTGCAAAGTGGAGTGGATCAGAATTGCTTCATTTTGGATCATGCCGCGTCGTGAAAATACCAACATCTGACTCATGATAAAATAAATTGACTCTGGTGCTTTAGTGTTTCAAAACCGCGAATGCTCTGGCGAAGCGCTCTCGCACGCTCGGCAAAACGCGCAAACGCAAAGAGACCTGAACTTTTTGAAGGGTCGACGTTGAGCCTGCTGAACAACAGCCTTTGTTTTCGAACATAAGAGCTTTGGATGTCTTTCAGGAGTCGAAGCTACTTAAGAAGATTATTCTAAACACGGCAATTAAGCTGCAGATTCTTAGTCTACTTGACAGAACGGAGGGAATGTTCCCCCCATCATTGAGTCTGTACTCAACATCTTTGAATTGACCATGACAGGAAAATATCTTCGTGGCCTTGCGATGAAACGCGTTTCGTTCGTCCTGAACGTTATAGGCATGTTCGATTTTTATCACACAGCAGTTTGATGGAAGTTTTTTTTTTTTTTAAACATTTGCCTTAAACGCCAGGAGAGTCGGAACGAGGCCTGATTTCATCCTGAGCCGATTCCTGGTGGGGCCAGGGGGGGGGAAAAAAAAAAAAAAAAAACGAGGGAAAAGAACAAGACGGGATTTCCGCGTCCTTCAACGCTTCCTTCAGCTGCTCCGCAGAGCCGCTCTCTGCCGGGACTTTAATTGCCTCGTTTTTCTGTCACGTTTGGTTGAGGGGTTGGAGCCCCGAGTCCCTCCGCACAACTTCAGCGTGTTTGAATTCATGGTTACGTCAATTAACTTCACCATGACCCGCTTTTTCTTTCTTTCTTTTTTTTTTTTTTCTTCTTTTCATTTCACCACACCAGATTCATGCTCGGTCTCTTTCTGCTAGTAAAATCATGAACAATTACCTTAACTGAGGTAAGAAAATGGAAATGTAAACCCGTGAACTCATCCTCACGTGTTTCAAATGAATTTTAATAGGTTTAGAAACAGTGCTGAGAACGTCGACCTCTCTCGATTTCGTTTGACCCGAGGACTAAAATATTTGCTACGTTGAAGACCACGCATAACCGAGTGAAAACGCGAACGCTAACAATGAAACGTTTCATTTTTCGCCCCCATCACAACTCATGACCGACACGCAACATCTGCATGCTTTGCTTTTTCTGCGGCGCCGAGTCGCCTCCTGCGGCCGAGGCCCGACTCGCCGCCCGCACGTTGCATAATCGCTCCGGCAGTTTGGAGTAATTGTTCTTCCGAAGTGGAATTGATAAATACAGGACAAGTCTGAAAGGCCAGGAGAAGAGGGACGTTCAGTTTATCCGCCGCGAGTTTCAGCCTCATTGTCAGTCAGCGCGAAGGGCCAGCGAGGGGCCGCATCCTCAGCCATGCACACAACTCAGCCGCTCCGCAGTCCTCCTCGCCCCCCCCCCCCTCCTCCCCCACACCCAGTAATTGTGTTTTCCTTTGCACTTCGGCTATAAAATAGCTTCTGTTGCCCATCTACTGCTTTTTCGCTTTTATCGCTCCAGATGTTTTATCAACGTCAAGCAATTTCTGCTATGAAAAGCTGCGCGGCTCCAGGGTGTGCAGCTGCAATGTTTGCAGAGAGGCGCAGTGCGCTTCTGAAAGACACAATAAAAACAATGTACTTGTAATCAAGCCGGTGAGAGCAGTAGACAGAGCTCTCCGTTTTTTTTTTTTTTTTCTGCAGCAGACCTTTCTTTTTTTTTTTAAAAAAAAAAAAAAAAAAACAAGATGCTCTATTTTTTCTTTTATTTTGTTTCCTCATATTATGAGACATAAACCATTTTAAATATAAATGCTTGTATTTAAAACAGGAGCGGAGCTTTAATATGTGAGTGAAATGAAATGGGATCCCCGACGTTCAGAACCGCATTAAAGTCGATGCTGCATCATTCTTGACTTTAATCAAAGAACGAGCCAAAATCGAACAAAAAAGGCATAAAACTTGAATTTTACGTGTTGAGTTTTTGCTTTTGCGGCGACTGCACAACATTTTCTTCATGTTTCGTCACCGCAAATAGTATAAAAGATGGATTTCTCGCGTTAAATAATAAATCCTGAAACGGCGTCCAGTCAGCCAAAGTCCCTGAACATGTTTATAAAATAACGTTCAAGTCAAGTTCAGCTGTGAGAAATTAGTTACGTTTATTTCTACAGCGTACAGTAAACCAACGGAAGACTTTTATTACTATTTTGGACAAAAATGTTTGCTGTGCAACGTTGCATTTAGCACATCGATTGTCACGTTGTTTGTTTATCTCCGTTCAGTCTGAAGTCACAGGAAAAAGTCGCTGTCACTTTTCACAAAGTCGTTTTTGTCACTGCAAAGCAGAAACAGTCGAATGTTCCAAAACACGTGCCGCATTGTCACACGTCCTCTGGTCTCATTAAATTACATCTACATTCAAATTGAAAGTCATTTTAAGTTGGGTTTTTTTTTTTTCTTTCTTACTTTCATAAAGTCTTTAGTTTATTTTAGCAGCGTGCCACGCTTCCACCCACACGAGTTTAATAAAAAATAAATAAATCTGAATGTTTTTCTGTCATTCCGGCAATCCAAAAGAGAAACGTCTCGAGATTTTCTTGATTCGAATCAAATTCCGGTTCCCTAATCAAATTGTAAACATCGCACCTTTTGAAAACACTCGAAAAGAGCCGAACGACACGATCGGTGACGCAGGGATCGACACGCCGGGAAATTCAACGTAAACACGCCGTGACCTCATTTCGTGAAGTAACACTGCAATAAAAATTGCTGCTTTTGTTCATGGCAAGTTAGTCAGTGTGCAAATATTCTTCCACAAGAGCGACACGTGGCATCGCAGTGGCGTGACACTTTTCATTTTGCAGAGTCAAGACCGTAAGCAGCCCTAACAGTTATGTATATTTGTGTGCAGCAGAGATCCAGGGCTCCGGTATGAAACATTATTAAGCTGCATTCACAGCTTCATCGTTGAGCTGTGAACCGCGTGAGAACATCGCATCCCACCGGCAACGACGTCCACGTTGTAGCACCTGCAAAGCCCTGCAGTATAAAAACAAAAAGAAAATTCCATGTCGTGGTTTTAGAGGAAATCATGAGGCGTAACAGGAAAATCCAGGTTTGTTTGTTTTTTTTTTATTTTTAGATCAACATCGATTCCTCAAAACGTTAAATATTTCCGATAACCTTCTCGATGCCGCTTTATGAAAACTTCTGCGCAGCAAGTGTGAAGAGAGAGAATAAATGCATTTGTCACATTTTTTAAGTGTATTCATTTTTTAATCAGTAAGTTTATTTAGTATGAAGGGGGGGAAAAAAATGAAGACGAATCGTCGACATGCCCAGCCTCGCTCCCACCGACTGCTGAAGACTTTCCGCCGTCTATTCATGTACTTTCACGAAGATGAAAAGAAGAATGCCTCGTCAGCACAAGTGTGCAACGATCAGGAAATGGCTACAAGAAAGTAGCCAGCCGACGAAGGCTGGAATCTATTTAGTCAGGAGGGAGGATGGCAGCAGAGTTCGCTGCTCGAGAACTGAATGTAAAAGTGCCAACGGGGGGTCACCGAGTCTCCATAACAACCGTTTTTATTAATACATCAACTGTTCCAAACATGTTGGCTCTGCTTCTCTGAACACTTTGAGGGGAAAGAGGAAAAAAAAACATTTTCCTACAACATTTTACAAGGTTGGCGCACAGAGGTGGTGGGATCCTTGACCATTCCTCTCTTCACAACCTGTCTAAATTATTCAGAGTCCAGGGTCACGACCTCCACTGTCTTCTCTACATCTCAGTCCACAGGCTTTCTGTGCTGTTGGTCCGGCAGCAGAGGGTTTCCTGGAAGCTGGTTTTGTGCCACTCCTAGTGTAAATTCGACCAAATGTTTCGCATTGTTAACTTTTGGGTCTTTAGCGGATGCTGGTTGCGTTTGAGTTCAAAGCTCCTGCAATTTCAAGACGTTTGTCAGGTTTCACAACGCAATGAAACCTGACAAGACTCCAAGGAATTGTGGACGGGAAACATTCAGTCGGCATCACAAACTCTTCTCCGCATATTTTCCGCATGAGTTGGTGTTGTTTGTATACGGCACACCTTCACTGTTGCCAAAAACATGACGTTTTTTTCTTCCCTCCGCCATTGTCATCCATTTGCCTGACGGCAAGATGAACATTGGTCAGCCTTTACTGTGAACATTTTAGTTATTTGAAGCTTTAAAACTGACTGTTGATGCAAATATGTTTGGTGCAGAACGTGTTTCACTGCAGCTACTGCCTGACTTGTGAATACCAGAAAAATGTACCTTTCTTAATTTTGAAGAGCAGCTACTTGTATTAACCTCACAATAGTGCATGGCTGAGTTATGAAAGTAAATTAGCTTGATGGAAACATGCCAACTCGTGTTTTTTTTTTTTTTTATTTCTGGTAGGATGTGGTGTGTTTTTTTTTTTCCGGCTGTATCGAAACTGGAACATTTTGCAAAGCTGCAATGGAAACACTATTCGCGAGTCGTGTGATCAACAACAGGATGTTACTACTGGTGGAAAAGATGAAGAAGACAGGAAGTGATGTGAGTTGAGACCGAAACACCAGACTGGAGGCTTTTATCATTCAGTTTTTGCTAAAAACAGAGAAAAAAGAGAAAAAAAACAATAAATCAAGCAAATAAAAATTATTGCATTTTTAAAAATTTTTTTATTAAGTTATCATCCGATTAATTGATGTATTGTGACAGGCCTACGCCTTCTACACATCTGTTTAATCGGGGGACACCATTAAGAAAAAAAACACCGCCAGCTGACTGAGTGAATAAGTAAGTAAATAAATAAATACCAGCGACCCATTCCCCCCTTCAGCTCTTGAAATTCATAACCCGGCGTCTTGTTCAACGCTGATCGAGAGGCGGCTGCAAAACCAGGAGAGAATGCGACTCACACACAGACACACGCAGGAGAAAAGAAAGAGTGGGAAAAAAAAAAAAAAAAAAAAAAAAAGAGGGGGAAAAAAAAAAAAAAAAAAAAAAACTGTCTGTGAATAAGACCCCCTCAATTGAAATTCTCGGCCATAGTCTGAGCTCTAAGTAAGCACAGAGGTGTAAGGAGAAAATCACCATCTCCATTTAAAGGCAGCGAATAAACTTCACACTTCCAAACATCATTATGCTTATCCAAGCCTTCATCGTGGCTCAGGACTTGCCCAGTCGGGCTGCAGTCAGATCACAGGAGACCCCCCGGTACAAGCCTTCAAGAGAGGAATTAAATGAAAATAAGACGGAATAAAATGCCCGCCGCTACTGTAAGACCGTCCTGACGGCGCGACGGCTCTTTCGTAAGCGCGGCGAGGGTGTTGCGGGGTGATAAATTTACCTTATGCACATGTGCGGCGCGCAAGCACCTCAAGCTTCGCTGAATATTTACAGATGCAGATGTGGGGGGGGGGGGGGGAAAAAAAAAAAAAACTACCATGGCCAATAGCACTTCACTCAGGGCCATAGGCTGAATAAGAGTCCTATTCATCAAGCGCAATGAATGAATGAGTTGTGACGATGAATTACGAAAGGGATAAAGATTTGGAGGGATGATGGCGAGACATGGTCAAACGCAATAAGTTGATGCACTAGGAATTCAGCAGAGCCACAGTACTGCTGATTGATTGTATTCATGCTCTGAGGCCCTGCCTGCAAGGCAGAAGCTGCTGGCTGCAGAATACTAATACGGGGAAACTCGTCAGAGCACGGGGGGTCACAACCTGGGACGTTTTACCCAGGACTTAAATCAATTCCAATTTTATTTATCGCCTTCTTTTTTTCTCCCCCCCCCCCCCCCCCCCCCCCCACCCCCACCGCAACGTTTTGTGTCACATTTGCAAGTGCAAAGTGGGAGCAAATTGTGTTTTAGAGGATGTCCCTGCCTGCTCAACCCCAACACATTAACAGCTCGTCGGTTACGGTAGGAAGCATCCCGGGCGTGAACGCCGATCCCGCTGTCGGGGTGGCAAACTTCTTGGTAAGACGAGAGTTTTTGATGTTTTTCTTCCTCCAAATGCTTTTGGACTTTCAGCTCACACTCTGCTTCGACTGGAGGAGGGTTGCGTTGTTCCACGTCGCAGCAAGGCGCTTTGCGCCGAGACTTCCCCTCTAAAAAGTCGATAGTTTCTCGAGGTAGCGCTCGTGCTTTCCGTCGGATGCGGTCGCCCCCGACAGTCCTCAAATATCCTTGGAAGTCTGGATGCGCCGGATCGCCCCACACAAACAAACAAACCTTCCTGCGGCGGCGCAGCATTGGGCGGATTAAGGGTCCTGAGTGGTTGTTTGCACTTATAATGGTTGTCCTAATTATCATTTAACCCTAATTAACCTGTGTAGTTAGGAGACGGGTCTGATTAATCCTGCGCATTGCCGGTCCTCTGTGGGGCCGAAATCAGCTTCCTCATTCACTCCTTAATCAGCTTTCTTCCAAAGCGTTGGAAGAAATAACGTGTGTTCAGTAAATGTGCACAAAGACACACACACACACACTCATGAATCTAATAGCCAAGCATCACTGCTGGGGCGAACCCAAGGACAACAGAGTGTACAAGGTTATATAGTTTTCTTCCAAAACTAATTTATTTTGAAAAACTCTCTTCCTCCTGCGCTCGCGTTAATAGAGAACCATCATTCATTCAAATCACTTTTTGAGATATATGAGCACTTTTAACGTCATGTGGGGTCGTTAAGTTGGACCGCAGCTCCCCCCAAAATTTCTCATCTGTGTTTGATGTTTCGGCTTGATGCGTTCGTGACCCGGGTTTTATTCCGCACCGGCGCTCCTCATGTGTTTTAGATGCTGCACAATTGTTTTGTTTTTTTTTTTTTTGTATCAGTTTGTGGATGTAGTGTATTGGATACATTACGTTGCCTCCAGGCTGACGGAAAGCAAAAAAAAAAAAAAAAAAAAAAGAGAGAGAGAGAGAAATCGAGAATTCCAGCATCGACTCATCTGAGCCGCCACGAGATGTTCTGTAAATTCAATGCTGGGCAAGTCGGAAAGATCCAGCGATGGGAAGTTTGGCTTTTTTCTCAGAGAGAGCTGAGGAAAAGGCGGCTCACAAAAAGCTCCTGGTTGGTTGCAGCATCACATTAATTTGAGACATATGATTGTGTTGCATGTCAGTAAGTCCTTTTGAATGTAACGTTTCCATGAGGGGGTCCTGTTGAGAAAGCATTTTTAGTCACGTTTGGCTGAAACTGAGAATTTTTCCTTAAATTAAATTGATAACTGTAAACTGATTGCGCTTCAACGGATGGATGAAGCACCGTCGCAATAAGTAGGCTGCTTACTACCTCGTTTTTGTCCGGAAGTCCGTCGCGGCTCGTTTTTTTTAGAACAAAATTTGCCGTTGGGCTCACCAGTCTGACTGGGTTTTTGCGATTCACTCATTGTCCACTGACTGAGGAGATGGACAGATTCTCAACCTGACTGCTGCCTGTTCCCTCTCTGTTCATACATTATAGTAAGATCCCATATTCTAACAAGTGATTGGCTGCAAAGGTGCCCTGCTGCCAATCAAAGCAACGATCTGCAGTGGGCGGAGCCACTGAGAGTGAGAGCTGAGCAACAAAAGGGGAAAAAAAAGTAGAGAGTCGGCTCTTCTGATGAAGGGTTAGGGTTAGGGTGACTATTTTGCACATGACTAGTTATTTAAAAAAAATCATTGGTAATAAGTAAGTGAAAACATGTTCAAATATGGATGAATGATGCACCAGCGCTCTTGTTAAAAACAAGATAGAGAAGTATTATTTACATTCTGTCTGTCAGCAATGGGAAGATTCCTTCATTAATTCGTTCTTTTGAATTGCCCTGCAGCAGGTTTTATGCTGCTTAATTATTTTCAGCCTTCGACATGTAATCACAAATCCTGATATATTTTTTATTCGCAGCTCAGGAGACAAACAAAGTGAAGCTCATGACTGTGAAGTGGAAGAAAAGTATTGCGTTGGTTTTCAAAATATCTTTCAACTTCGCGTTGACATGTCCAGCAATTTCACGAATTTGTAATTGTAAAGTAACAAAGCGGAAGGAATGAATGAATGAATGAGTGAGTGAATGAATGAATGAATGAATAAATGATTGAATAAGTAGAATAAACCTGTCGCAATTCATGCAGTCTGGATTGTTGAATCGTCAGGACGAGACCGGTTTATTCAAGAAAGGAGTGGAAAAAAATCTATAACTTAACACCGAAAAGTTTTTTTTTAAAGGGTAAATTAATTTTAATCCTTCATTCATCATTTATTTTAATCTCCACCATGTGTACCGGGCCAGCAGTGTTTCACTAGAGCTGTGTTATTTTTTCTTCTGCTTCTCTCATGTAGTATGTATTTGTCTGTATCGACGCCTGATATAACATTCTCAACATGGACTATTTTCATTTGCCCAACGCACATATCAGTGCACCCGCTGTTTGCATGATAATGCGCCACGACTGTCAAACAAGGAGCAGGAATATTGGAAAAAGTCATTTCAACCGATCCTTGCATCACTGCATATCCAGAGAAGAAGAACGGGTCTTTTGCATCATCTTGCTATCATATCCAGAAAGGCAACAGGTGATATTTCGGAGGGAAACCAAAATTCATTAGAAAGCAATTACCTTCCAGTCACCGCCTGACATTATCAAGCTTCTACATACTATACCTCTGAAGGCAATATTTCGACAATGACACAGTATCTTTTTTTTTTTTTTCTTTTCTTTTTTTCCCATAGACCTTTTTTTTGCTTATCTGTCTTCCATTTGTTCAATCATTTGTGCCCCAGTGCCCAAATGCATGGGTTATGAAACACTGTGGCCCAGGGCCTTATGGCTGATAAGCCGGGTCTGGCCGATATCACTTATTTTCTGTGTAAAGGATTTTATTTTCCATCCACCCTCCCGTCCTCCCATATCCCGGCAATTATGTGATTTTTGTAATGGCGGAAGCAAACCAGGCAGAAAGGACCAGGTGTCCTTCCCCTCGGCTACGTCCTCCGGCCTCACCTAATCCAGATGGCAAATGTACCGCTTTTCCGTCGTTGCAAAACGCAAGGAAGTTTTGTTTTTTTTTGTTTTGTTTTCAAATGGTCAAATTTAGCATACCAACTCGAGCTTCAGATCTCTTTTGCCTCTTACTTTCGGTTGTCTGGTGTGTCTCGGCGGTGGCCAAACAGCATGCGAGTCCGCCCTGCCCTCCTCACGCCACCTGGCCGCTGGGACACAGTCCAGGCAGAGGATAGGGTGAATAGGGCATTTGCCTTGGCCGGTCTACACAGGACGTCTCCGCCGACCAGCGGGTCGTCTCATATGGGTTTGACAAAAGTTGTCTAGTTTCTCTTATTTCTCCTTGCAAGAGTCCTCTACAGTAGAAGAAGGGCCCGGACATTCCTGAGTTTCTTTTCTGTCTGTCCGCCATGTTGAATTTTAACAAAAGCTTTCATGCATTTTTGCAGTGATTGCATCCGTGTATTTTAAGCGTCCACTTCAGTAGCCTGTGTGCAATTTGTAACGTAAAAATCCACAAGGAAACACAAGAAAATGGCTTTTCGACCGCTATGCACGAAGAGGTTCAAGTTACAGAGCTCTAGTGTTTTATTTTATGGCATTTATCTGCGTATTTTAAGAGCAACTGACTGTCAAAGAGCCAGATGGATATTTCCTTGCATCGGTATAATTAAAGGACTATATGATATCGTGTTGGGGTATTTGAATCCCTGAACGGTTCACCTCTACAAAGCAACCGGCTCATAGTTTAAGTGTTTAGTAGTTTCTAAATCCACAGCAAAAAAATGAAAATACCTACCAGAAAACGAGACTATTAGCTTTACGAACGACGTGTTTTCAGAGCATTTTATTTCGTCAGACTCGCGGCGTTCTCAATTTTTGTCCTTGATCTCCACAAAATACTGCCTACAGATCTCTGAGTGTGTTCTTTTTTTTTTTTTGTTATCGAGAGTTTCTAAAATTCAAGGGTCCTCGAGTTCCTTCTGTGGCGCGACGGCTTTAAACCTCTTCATGCGTCGGATGCGTTGGATAAGATTCAAAAGGACAAAAGTTACCTCTTGGCCGCCCACCACGTCGGAGGTCTCTGACAGATCAGTTCATCGTCGTCCACTCTAAATTAAAATATGGAGTAATTAAAACACCACAACCGATAAATTCACAAAATATTCCAAGCATAATTACCAAAATACCTTGATAGCTACGGGAGACACGAGGCCGCCGCACGTAATGCAATCATCTTGCACAAATCTCAAAACCTGAACCAAACAACTTGAAATACATTGTCCTAACTGTGAGGAATACACACATTTTTTCAAGAAATAAATTATTTCACTGACACTTACCCACTGGTTTGTGCTTAGTTGCTGAAGGACAATGAAACAAGGTACTTTACCAACTGAGTTAATTATACGTCTGACGTAGTCGTGTCAGCGTATCTCTTTTCATGTTCAGTCGCTTCTGCTGAGGAAAAGCCTGGATTTTTTTGCTGTGATCATCAGCGCGCGGGCTGTAATCGCTGAAGAAGTGGTGGACTTTCACGATTTTGAAATGGAAGTAATTAGAGAAAAGTTACTTTTTGAAGCAAGAAACAAAGGTTGCTCAGAAACGGAGACCGATGGCTCAGCCCACGCATCTCTCTCTCCCCCCCTGCAACCGGCTTTGGGTTTCAAATACTCCTGCAAGTTCGACTAAAAAAGCCAATTGCCAACACCGTTAACTTTGTCAAAGGAGCAGAAATACAACCTAAAAACAACAGCAGAGGTTTTTTTTTTTTTTTTTTTTTTAAAACAAAAAGGTTTCATACCAAACAAAACTTGAGTTCAGAAGCCGAGTTTGAAACGTACGCTTTCTCGTCAAATCATAGACGATACCGCAGCCAGCTAATCAGTCGCAATCTTTTCTTTTTGAAAGCATATTCCATGAAAGAGCTTTACAGATCAAAGGAAGGTTGGAGATCACTGAGCGTAACGGAGCACAAAACAGTGATTTTTATGAAAAATTGCCAGGGTGGAACCCGCGAAACGTCGGAACCACTTGTTTTCAGATCACACTCGGCGCTCGAGAGGAGAGGAGCTCCATCGCTGGTGGCCCTAAAGAAACAAAAAAAAAAAAAAAAAAAAAGAGGGAAGGTCTCTGCGACGTAAGGGCACAGGTCCGTTTCTGATCAGCCTTCGTGTTTTTAAGCCTGGTGTAGAGGTCTGCGAAGTGCAAAACGCCTGATCGTCACCGGCGAACGTCGCCGTTTACGTGACGCCGACGTCGCGCCGAGTTCGTTTTCCCACGAACCGACGGAAAACCTGGCTTTGCCTCATCATTGTGAACCTTTTTCTGTTTGCGTATTTGGGAGGCTGTTGGGAAAAAATGATGAAAACCAAAGAAGGGTCCAAATGGACTGCAGCGCGTAAATATAAATAGCTGTCACGGAGTCCGGCTCCTGCCTCCGCCGCCGATCTCTGAAGACTCTGCAGGGACAGATGCATTCGTTCTTTCTCCCTCGGCTGCAAGAACGCGTTGACACCATTCTGCTCTTACACAAACTAATTGTTTAGTTTGTGGCGCAGTTATTTATTTATTTATTTATTTTCTTTCGTAACTGTGCTCGCCTAAAAACGAAATCTACAATTCTAGTATTCTCATGTTCCCTGTTAAGTCCATAAGCAAAATCTATACTGAGTAGAGGCTGATCATTCTTGATGACTATTTAAAGAAAAATAATGTCTAATTGTGCTGATTTGATGCGTCTGCGCTGCACTTGGATGCGAAACAGGATGTGAACAGGAGCTAATTCTGACGTAGCTCAGCAGGAGGAACCCACGAATATGAGACTTCATAGTCAGACTGTGAGGGGGAAAAAAAGCAAAAACTTTCATATTTCACACGCCGCAAGTGCTTTGGAAAACTGTTTATGTAACTTGCATAACTCATTGAAACGTATTTCTCCCCTGAATGCAAAGTTGCCTATTGTCACGCAGTTTGCAGCCCGCGATCAGAGGATACCTTGAGAAAAGGAGAAGTTCTAAGTAGGTCGGCAGGGTAACTTGAACTTCCTTTTTCCTTGGAAATTAATCTGGGAGGCTCATTAAAAATAAACCCGAGAAAAGTGATAGATTGGTCTTTCCGAAATAAAAAAGGTATGGGGATTTATATAAAGCCCTTTGAATTAATCATGTATCTCTGTATCATGTATTAATCATGACTTAATGACCGCCAGCTTAGAGCTCCTGAAATGTCAGCAGAGATGTTAAATAAGTTCAAACGATAAATAAACGCGCGACAATGAACGTGTTCTTTATTTAGTCCAAAGATGCGTCTTTGTCGCTTTCTGTTTGGTTAGTGACGTTTTGACGTGATGAGCGTTTGTCGGCGTCTTGATGATTTTGCTGCGAGGCAAAGATAAAAAGATAACACTAATAATTCATAAATTATGAAGCAAAGCGATCCACGAATGGCAAAAACAAAACAAACAAACCAACCAATAAAAATAATCATTTTGGAGTCAGCATGCAGACTGAAATGTCAACACGTTGTTGCTGAATTCGACCAATATAAAGGACTTGCTGATTGTCGTTGCAAAAAAAAAAAAAAAAAAAAAAACAAAAAACCCCTGATTAGCATTTTTGTTATTAGCATTAGCGACTAGCTTTCAGACGCCGGGTCCAGTTTCGCATTCGGCCATGTTGGCTTCCTGTTTCTCCTCCCCCCTAAATAAACGGAGTTCAAATAAAAGTCCGTTTTGCATTTACTCAGGTTTTCTTTGCCCACCGTTAAAAAAAAATGTCTTAGGTGGTTTTAGAAACGACAGAGAAAAGCCTTAAAGACCAGAGTCGTCCGCCCCGTCGTTGTGGTGACACGTCCCCCCCCCCCCCCCCTCCCCCCCACCCCCCCCCCAGCCCTCTTCATTTCATCCCCCCCTTCCCTTGGTTTTCGTTCTTGCTCCGTCAATTCTGTTTCTTTCAACAGGCAATTTTCCTCTTTCGCTTCTTCTTGCCTCCTCATGACTCAAGTCACGAGTCATTAGAAAAGCCTGACCTTCTGGGAAAGGTCCTGCGTAAGCAGTGATAAAGTAGGGTTGGCCAATTGAAAGACGAGGAAAAAAAAGGAACGAAAGAAAAAAAGAAAGAAGCGACGCTGTAGCACTAAAATAGGTGCAGCTATAGTCCAGGGAGCAGACTAATGATCCTTAACCTTCATGTACCATTAGCTGAAATAAAGACTAGAGGGAGGAATACAGACTGGAGGGAAGACAGGAAAGAAAAAAAAAAAACCCCTGTATGACATGAAGACAGCGATAATGTGAACATTAAATAGACTTTTTCTGCCTCTGACATTTCCTCCAATGGCCTCCCCTTGCCCTGTGATGAAGCATTAGTCATCCGGTAGCTGCTAAAACTGCCGTGCGTTTAATTAAACATACAGAGCAGGCTGTTATTTTAAAATGCTGAGGCCCATCCCAAGTTTCCGCACACCTCCCGACCGCGTGGCCGGGCCCGCGTTGCCGATACCCGCTGCGCGCATGCGGGGGGTTTTGGATGTTGACGAGCCCTCAGACAGCACTGAAATCAGCTCTAATGAAGAGGAGCAGGAGATCGGAATAGCAATGAGAACAACAGCCTACTGCTGCTTTAAAAGCTCCGAGCGTGTCTGAATTTCTGTTATATATTTTTTTCTGCTGGGAAAAAAAAAATGTTTCAAAACAAACGGCTGCATGTGCATTTGGCCCAAACAGGAAGCAACCTGGTGCAACTTGCATCGACTGCAGTTACAGCTGCAGGTCTTCTGAGGGCGAGTCTCCAACATATGAAGAGGCAGATTTTTCCTCCACACTTTTTCTTTTCTTTTTTTTCTTTTTTTTTTTTTGCAACCAGCTCCAGCTTAGCGAGACCTAAAGGTGAGCGTCTTTTGAAATTTAGAGTCCAGCCACAGATTCTCTGTGCTACAGTGGACTCTGGTATTTGTCGGGGTGAGAGAATCGAATTGGACAGGAATTACAAATGCAGCATTAAAAACACCCCCTCTGAAAGAAAGTGCTCGAACTGTCTAGTTTAATCTTTCAGACGTCAAATACACTTTAACATGCACTAATAGGTGCAGTGGAAGCCATTTTAGCGCAACAGCAAAACATAATGTCTACAGTTTTACTTATGTCCAATATAAGGGGGGGGTTCAGCCAATCGGTGGCGAGGATAAGTAATGCTGCTCATGGATTGGCTGCTTTGCTAATGCCAGTCGTTTCAACTTGCTAAGCTTTTTTTTTTTTTTTTTTTCGGAATATTTTAGAAATAAAGCGATTTAATTTACTTTGAACTGATCTGACTGCGGTTCCCTGACAGTTTTTCAGAATGGCACAAATCTGGACCCGTTGACTAAGGAAGTCGTTGCAAGTGAAATTTTTTATTGACAAATGATTTTTTTTTTTTTTTTTTCCTGAAAAAATATTTTAAAAAAAAACCACACACACACAATATAAAAATATTTAATAGGCCTGAAATAGGACTGCAAACATCTGGCAATTTTGGTTTGTTTTTCGCTCAAAAGCAGACGTGGGTACGCTCAGTTAGTGTTTTCAAAGAAATAATGAATGACCCATGTTTTTATCGTAATGGGACAAAATGTTAGGAGTAGTCAGGGTGACATTTAATGAGCCTAAGATTGTCTCTCACAGGGAAAATGGAGGAAAGGTAGACAGAAGAGACATTTGTTGTCATTTTGAACACCACCTAATTGCAATCCTCGTGAATCTCTGCAAAACAGCGTTGATTTTATTTAAGGATATCAATGCGGTGAACACGACGCAGGCTTCACTTCTCATATCTTCACTTGGATCAAAATCGTTGTATATGTCTGTTGTACTCCATGATGATACATAGAGGTTTGTGGCTGTGGCATTCAGATAAGTGATAAGTGAAAAAAAATAAAATAAAATAAAGTCAAAGGTGTTTAAACACATATTCCGATTAAAATATAAAAACCTAGAGAAAGGCGAAAAATATTTTTTGCAAAACAAAGTCGCTTTGTTGCTACGGACGAATCTTAATGTCACGATTCAGTCCAGACGGCACCGCGAGCGCCAGCGATGTTTGACAAGAGTAACCTTCTGAAATCCTTTTACTTGCAGATGATGTTTAGAGAAGGAAAGAAAAAAAAAAAAAAAAAAAAAAACATGGACGATGGCTTAACCTTTGTACTGTCAGAGTGTGATACCTGTTGCTTATCTTGCCTGGCTCTTATTAAAATGTTAAACATTCAGGTTTGAACTTTCAGAAAGGACCTAATACAAATATTTCTCCGGCATTTCAGGAGCTGATTAACAAATCTCAGGGAAATGCTGTCAAACCTTCAGCTGCATCCAGTTTCGATAGCTAAAAAGACGCACATCATTTTCATCGGCTTTTCAGCTTCTCCGGAAATTCCAGGTAGGAAGATTTCAGGAATTTGTCCTCCTGAGGAGCGCGCCGAAGAACCGTGCGGCGATTGCACAAACGGACAGCAGGAGGGGCGTTTGCGTGCGTGTTTCTGTTTGTGTCTCTTTGCACAGTTAGAGCAAAAAAAAAGAAAAAAAAAGAAAGAAAGAAAGAAAGAAAGAAAGACAAAAAGATCAGAGAAAGATTAAAACTCCAAAGGATGGATCGTCGGAGACCGTTGCAGACTGATTTTCTCTGAGGAGTCTCCCTTCCCACTATTTTGGACGCATGAAAATGTCATTATTTGGAGAAAAAAAGGTAACTCGGAATAAAACAACAAAAAAAACAAAAACAGAAACATCCTATTATGAATTATATGAGTCGTTATAAAATTCACAAGCTGGAAAAAAGAAAATAGATTCACCATTGTGATTTTTTATATAGGAATATAATGCCATTCCTTATAATAATTAAAAAAACATGCTTTTTATTGAGATTCAGTGTAGAAGAACTTGAGGAAAATCAAAAAATGTTCAAAACATTTGACCGTAAGGTGACATTTAGGTGACTTTATGAACCATGAGCGTGAAGAACGTCACCTTAATGACTTCATCACGCCGTAAAATTGCTTGCAGATAAACACATTTCCCTGTTTATCTGCAAAACAAGGACTTTTTTTTTTTTTTTTTGCGGATAATATTCCTGCTTCACACATGTAAGTAAAATCGCAAATATACTGAAGTACGACCATGACTGTAAATTGAAGCTCATAATTTTCTCTACAACATTCCTTTTAAGTCGGCGATTAAAAATCTCGCATTTTGGTCGTGAGCGTTTGCGTTCGCACCAACATGGTTTCTCAGGCTCACAGGTCATTAAAGGGCAGCAGCGTTGCACACAACTGTTTCATTTTCACGCATCAAACGAATGCGTAAAAATGCACCTTCGTTTCAGAAAGCACAAAGCGAGAGCTCCAGAAAAACTGGAACGTCTCATTTAGGATCGTTTGCCATGTTGCTTGATATCGGCGACTTCCTCTCCGATACCAAGCAACATAAAAACACAGTGACATTACCTTGCTTTTTTTTTTTTTTATGTTTCAAATGCCATTTTCAGCCTTCACAGCACTCAAAGTCAGAAACCAGCTCAACAATGAAGCATTTCCAGGCAGGTCTGAGTCACGCACAGTTCATTAGCAAACTACTATTACCTGTTTTCCTCGCTTTGACAAGACTAATTACCTCACCGGAGGCCTTGGGTTGAAAAAAATCAATTCATGGAAGCAAAATGAAAGCACTACGAGTCAAAGCACTGCAGTCGGACTTATAGTTCAATTATTAAACAATTAGATAACTTGACATGAAATAATTGTTTATTCCTTTTCTTTCTCTATTCAAACCAGAAATAACAAAAATGTCTCAGTGTGGCTGTTTGTTTCTTGAATCAGAACGTCTCCATTTCGCTTTCGCACACACACACACACACACACACGCAAAAAAAAAAAAAAAATCTGCAAGCAAAGTCACCGACGACGATGACGACGGCTGTCTCCTGTCGGCAACTGCGGAGATTAATTTTGGGCTCCGGTTTGATTCGCCGATATTCAGGCGCTGTGAATAAAATTGAAGCTTCTGAGTAACAACAAAACCGAAGGGTTTTTTTGTTTTGTTTTGTTTTGTTTGGTTTTTTTTCCCCCATTTTTGAATCCAAGGCCTAAATTTAAATTTCTTTTTATTCCAAAACGCAGCTAATTCATCCCAGTGTCATGATTGGCCGTCTGCCCAAGGTCAACAGCGTGAAATGGAAATGACTAAGAGAAGAAAACATGTTTCATGGCCACTGGGGGCGGGACAGATAAAGAGGAAGCGTTTTAGTGGGCAGGCAATAAAATAGGAAGATGTTCAGAATTTTCCAAATCAAGGCCTCGTCGTCGTTGAGCTGTGATTTAATCTTTTTTTTTTTATTTTTTACTTTTTTTTTTGCATTGCGACGACACTTTGTGAAAAGGCATTTATATTCTTACGCCCAGATTTAAAAGTCACACTGGAAACGCCTTATACGTAAGAGCTTGTACGCATATACATAGAAAAACGTTTCAGCTGCGAACGGAGCACACAACGGCTGTGAAGTCTTTATGACCGAACGGCCCGAAAAAAAATACTCATGCATTCCCAACATTTCGGATCTAATAAATTAGCATGAGCAAGTAAAGCAGTGGGAGGCTCATGCAATTCACATGAATCAAAGCTCGAAGCCGCAGGTGCAGATCGGCTCCACGCAGCAACAGCGACCGTTTCCAGACCCGCCGTCGAGAGAAACGTAGCGACTCCGAAGTTCAAACGCTGAAGCCGTGGCAAGGATTTTGCACCTGACGAAACCAAAAGACGCAAGGAAAAAAAAATGTAAAAACCTACGAGATTCATTGCTGAGTCAATAGTGATTCCAGGAGGGGGATTTATTTCTCTACTTTGGTGCAGGAAAGAGTCGATATTCTTGACTCTTTCCTGCACCAAAAAGAATGCAGAGGATTTTGCTCCCGCTGCCATGTTCAAGCCATTAGCTTCGAGTTGCAGTGGGCTGGTTGGTGCACAGCCAAGTGTGAACCGGCCAGTGTTAAAAGTTAACTCCTGTAAGTCTTAGACCACGGATTTCCACCAGAGAGAATGTGAACAGTTACCCTCAGGTACATGAATCATTAATCTGCTCAACATGGAGGAGTTCTGGCTTAGCAAACCTGATGGTAGGAGAGAGCGCGGATCGATCAGAGCCTCGTCTCCAGAAACGCAGACATCGCTGAGGTCCGCTGCGGCGAAGAAAGAGATCGAGAAGCAAAGGTTTTTGATGAACAACTTTTTCTAAGTTTTGACCTTCACCTTCGGTCGTTAGATATGAACTGTAACTAAAGAGAACATGATTACTTGGCTAAAGGGGAGCTGCCTCCGTAGAGTGGACTGAAATAAAACCGCTGCTGCTGCTGCTGCAGCTGCTGCACATGAAAAGAGTCAATTGAGGCAACACAGGTGTCTGATCGGGATGAGTGCTGGGTGTTTGGGTTCAGAGGTTTTCTGGGCAGAAGACCTCCAGGGCAAACTCAGAAATCACTGGATGCACTAAGCTAATGTGGGAAATCTGCATATATATTTATATTTCAATATAATCTTCACATGATGCCCTAACCCTAATCCTTTTTGTGTTCCTGGAAAAGAAAGAGATTCATTTGAATTCAAGCTAGCGACAGCATGTAGCTTTTTTTTTTTTTGCTTTTTTTGCCCCTCTTAAAACTTTGTGTACATTTTTGGACTGTTCCCATTTTTTCAATTCAATTGAGTTTAATAAAACTTATGTTACTTATCAAAGAAAAAAAAAGAGAAAAAAGACAGGATCAGTTTTCTCGCTGAGGAAAAAGTAAGGACACCCTTGTCATTGCTGCTACTCTGACTCTTTGTGTGTGTGTTTTTATTTTTGTTTTGGGATTTTTTTTTTTTGCATGCATGCATGCATGCATGGTCCCTTTCAAGTCACCCTGCAGCAGTAAGACTTGGCGGCTCTTATTTAAGTAAGAGTAGCGTGACTTCAGTACATATTTACTCAAGCGGAATTAGAAAGTATGATGGGGGAGAAATTCTTCTCTTTCCTGAACTTTTCTCAAGTGACGGTAAATCTGCGAATACGTTGTGAACACACAACACACCCGACGTGTTTATTGGTGCATGAAAAGGGTTTCTTCTTTCAACGTAGCTCTGGTCCGCCCCCCATGTTGTGACTGGAAACAGCGCAGGTCTGCCTGCAGGTCTTTGCAGCTTTGATGTTGCAAAGCATACCGACGGCATTGGTTACAAAAATACGTCAAAAGGCACCTGAATGGGGTTCAGGGGTTAAGCACAACCCACATATTGGGCCGTTGTCCTTGACGCGTTTGTCGCGGGTTCGATTCCCAGCCTGGATGGATTGCTGCATGTCTTCCTTTTCTCTTGTTACCCTCTTTCCTGTCTACTCATTATCAATTAAAAGCCTCTCGAGCCAATAAAAACAACAAAACCCCCCCACCCCCAAAAAACAGCACCTGAATGGTCCAGTCAGCACCCTCGCTGACTTTAGGTGTCCTCCCTGAAAGAGGAGTCGAAAACGAAAATGCTGTTGAACAGGATCCAAGTTCCACTCATAGAAAGATTCACCAAAGTCTGGAAGTAGCGGAAGTGATCATTTTAAGGAAAATGACCAGCAGTACAAGACATTTGCAAACCTCAGCTGAAGAAAAGAGCCCGTCGAAGCCAATTTGAGAAAGAACCTAAAGACAAAACATTCATGGATTTTTCAGCAAATCGACGATCCCCGACGCTCACCCCAGGAAATCCACAACTTGTTTCCAGAGAAAGAGCAACAACGCGGCTAGAACAGCTCAGTAAATCACCTGATCGGGATCCAAATGATGGTCTAGGTTCTCCGCAAAGGGCGCCTCTCGTGGTCGCCTTCACCAGCAACGTGTTGAGCAACCTTCAGCAGCCGTTTCCGCACGTTTTCAACCCGTGCCGCAGCTTCATTTATTGAGGAAATTTGTTCTGATTTATTTAATATGTGTGTTACCTGAACCGTTTCCCGCCTCTGCAGCAAAATTTCACCCCCTCGCAACCAGAGGTCTGTGTACTGAGAAACATTTCGACAGGCTAAATGCTTCTTCTCCTTGATGTATATTGATCAGTCCTGGCGCAAACTTCACTGCTGTGAATTTAGACGCTCCACTGCTGACGTTCTGCAGAAATGAGACGTCTATGCACCTCGTGTTAAAGCGGGCAACACGTTCGGGTGAAATTATGACAGAGACGCACAAATAACTCGGCCTAGAATGATGGCAAAGATTCTCAGATGTGAAATATTCACGGCTAAAAGACGCAGCTTATTATTATTATTATTCTATTTTATTTTTTTTATCTGAATCATGAGCTTACGGTTTCATTCTCGTGACAACGCCGACGGAGCAAAATGCGTTTCCCTCCGCTATCCACTGGCACTGTTGGTTTCGCTGCAGCATCTGTTTGAAAAATAAAAATAAAGGTGCTTCCCTGCCCTTTGCGTGTGCAAAATGAATCATCTGTTTACTGTCTTGTGTGAGTTTTTTTTTTTTTTTTTTCAGCATGAGATTAGCAGATTCATCTTAATTAATGCTACCAGCTACGAGATCATTCCAACACAATGACGGCGGCGGCGAGGTGAGCGCTGAACGCGCCGCCGCGCGCTGATCACTGTACTTAAATGCTCTCCGTTTCGTCAAATTAATCACGTCTTTTTTTTTTTTTTTTTTTTTTTAAACAAAAACCACCGGCAGTCTGTTTAGCATATTTACGGCTAATCAATTCACTGTCATCCTGAGTAATTGAAGGCAAAGTTAAAAGCTAGCAGACCAGAAGTGGGTGCTAGATGTTGCCGTGATAATATCGATTGCGTGCCGGGCAGCTGACGTCCGGCGGGAACAACGTGTTAGCGGCGGGAGAAAACACCTCCTGGCGCTGGCCTGCAAGCGCTCAAACCGAGGTTGTTTATCGAGTAGCTGTCCGTCATTTCTGTACGCACACACACACACACACACACACATCCTGCACAGACAACTGGCACAGTTAGAGAGCAGATGGTGCCTTTTTTTTAATTTTTTTTTTTTTTATTTGAATTATTATTATTTTTTATTAATCACCGACTTCAAATCGACGCTCCGTTCATAGCGAAGCTCCAAACATCCCTGTTGCATGTCGGAGCAGCAGGTGCGCATTAGTGGTGTGGGCATCTGGCTTGAAGAAAAAAAAAAAAAAAAAAAATGCATCCATTACTTTAAGTTTGAATTACACCGCATTTGTAATGGATATTGGTCAAATTGCGGTCCCGATGGTTCGCCAGCCCCTTTTCGATGCGAGGACTGAAACGAAGGCGGTGCAGGGTGAGGGTTTGAGTGGTGATGGTTGATGGTTTGAGTCAGAATACATTATGTAAAGTAAGTGGCCCCACTGGGAAATAAAACACGATGGTATGAAATTTCAGAAGAACTAGCAAGTAGCACTTTTTTTTTTTTTTTTTTTTTGGTTTTTTGGCCTTTGTTCCAATTTAATACCCGCAGCTGCAAAGCAATGTGCTGAGTGTTATCAGTGCACGTGATTTTTCAACGCCAGGGGGGTAAATCTCATAGCAAAACAGCAAAACAGCACTTTATTTTCTTTTCCCCTCCCCCGCCCCCTTTCCAAAACGATGTGCGTGTTTATTTCCGGTCGTTTCTTTTTGAGTTTGCTCCTCTTAATAGCATCCGATGTGAACGCTGTGGTCATTTCAAAAATGCATTAATCTAAATCAAATATCTTTCTGTGCTCCCCCTTGTTATCGATAATTTATAGTACTTAGAAATTTGTCGCAAAATAATCATTTTAAAGACTTGTGCTAAAAAAAAAAAAAAAAAAAAAAAAAAACGATTAAAAGACACAAAATAATATTTCGATCACAAATGCCATTCAGGAAACATCTAATTAATTCAGGAAACAGTCGATTCTTCGTGAGACAGCCCCGAAATTATGCTTGGAAAGACTTAGCGCATACAAAAATGGGATTTGCGTGGGTGCCGCAACGAATTGAGGCAAGGCTGAAGGGAAAAGTTATTCAAATAGCAGAAGAGTGAGCCTAAAAAAAGTAGTTGAGAGTGCAGGAAATTCAGATGGAAAACCTTCGACTTGTCCTTGAGTATTTACAATGGAAGGAGAGGGATGAAGAAGGCAACCATGCCAACAGAGACAAAACCTTGGCTCAAGCGGTTTCTCTTATCAAACTGTGTTAAGAGCAGGATTAATCTTGCAGTGCTTTCTTTCACTAATTGACCCAGGAAATACGAAATAACGTGTTCCGGGTACGCCTGCACAAGCATGCAGATTTGACATCAATTAGTCAATAGAGCAACAAGTATGATATGCATCATTTCGTTTTGATTTTATTTCTTAGTGAGTTTAAACTCAATGTAGAAAGAAGTATGTAAAAAGCAGAAGTTGGAGTAGCTCAGAGTGTGATGACACAAAGTATTAGTTCTGCGTTGATTGCCGGTATTGGGTTCGACCAGCTAAGACCAGAGCTGCAGCGTTCTTCTTGTGCGTGTGTGTGTGTGTGTAGGTGTATAGGTGTGTGTGTGTGTGTGTGTGTGTGTGTGAGGGCTTTGTCTGCGTTCAAATCAAAAGCAGTACATCAAACTGGAAAAAGTCCTGCACAGCAGGGAAGCCAATGGGTCTGCAGCCTTGTTATAGGCCAGCTTGCTAATGAGCTACTGATGGCAGATTTTCTCCAAACTTTGCAGCAAGTCACTGCATCAGTATGATTACAGCAACAACGATGAAGACAGTCTCTCATTGGTTTTGCTCTGCTCGTGGTCCCGCCTCCTTAAAAGGAGTCTTGGCCTTGACTTAGCCTTGGGTTAGGTGACATTAACTACAAAACCACAAAGTGCAGCAAACAAATGGATCCATAATATATTAGATGTGGGCCCTGGAGTGCTTAAATATAGGTAATACATGCACAGGCAAAGAGTACAAATTTATATTTAATATTATGTTACTAGTAAACTTTAAGCACTGTGAAAATAAGTCTTCAAAGCCAAAGTGTAAACTTGCTCACCATATTCAAAACAATGTTATCGCACAGAAGTCAGACTTGGGTCCCACGGCGTAAGGCCCCACAATTACATGTCAGCAAACTACTGGCGCTTAGCATCTAATACTGCTGTGTCCAGCATTCTGCAGCACTGAGGCCAAAGGACAACTTCTCCAAGGTGATAGAAAGAAAACGGCACGCTGCAGTCAAAAGACCGAGGATGAGTACAGGTTGCTACGGGCGCAAACAATAAAGTACCAAAGAACAGTCAAACTGCCGTCGATGACGTTCATGTGAGAGAAATGAAAACAAAAAACAAACCAGGATATTCTGCATCACGGCTTCAGTCTGTCTCTTTTCATCGTCTTGTTTTTGTTTTGTTTTGTTGGGTTTTTTTTCATATTTTATGATTGTTTGGTGAAAGTTCATGCACTGTTCAGTGTCTGAGTGTCTTCAATGTTTTGTTTTGGGGTTTTTTTTGCTTTTTTTTTTTAGCTTTTTCAAGCATTCAGCATGCTGACACGAGTGACTCTTCATCAGCTCAGAGGGTTTGCATTGCATTTCACGCTTCAAAATCAGTAGCGAATAGGTGCAGTGTATGCTGCCCGGGAGGATGTTTTCATTTTATTGTTTTCAATTTATGAAAAATTGTACGGCAGCTTGGATTGGCTCGGTGATCAAACTGCACTTGTCACAGTATTGAACGTACGGGATTACGATGCTGGAGCGTTATTTCCCACGGGGGTGTGAACGGGTTTATTCTCGCCATATTGTTTGTGTTGGAACTAATTAAAGGGGATCATTTCATTAATTACACAGTCAGTCATATAATATAAATTTGATTGCTATGTAAAGTCGCCCACAAGTAGTTTAGCCACGTGGGTTCAATAGGGATGCGAAGAGGTGGGAGATCACACAATATTAAAACACAATAATCACTGGTGAAAAGTAGCAAATAAAATTTGTTACTAAATTAACATATTTCTGCTTTTTTAAAAAAAAATTTTTTTTTACAGTTGTTTGTGAAATTTCTGCTTGTGTTTGTTCTACTGAAATTAGTCTACCGAGTTACTTTCGAATAGAACTAAGTGCAAAGAAGAAAACACCCACACAGTGGGTTTGTGTAGTGCTAAATAATGGACCAATAGAAATGCATTACCCTTCCGCTGGAGTACGCACAGTCTGCTAATGGAAGAAGTGCAGGCTGCCTTACTGACAGAGAGTGCTGCGCCGTACGGCCCCTGCATGCACATCGCTCTTTCTGCAAGGAAAATAAGGTTAATGTTTCATAATGCAGTGAAAACTGCGGCCGCCTCTTTGACTGTAAGTAAACATTTTCGCCAGTCGATGATTTTCCCAGAGAAATGGCGGGAAATGGCACAAAAAAAACAAAAAACAACAAAAATGAAGCCTTCATGAAGAGAGAGACGAGCTTCGTCAAAGACGAACCTGCCTGTTGCATTGTTGGTGACGGTTTTATTGTTTGACGAAAAAGCTTGATGAAATCGCCTAAAATGCTTTTCTGGTGAACATGTCAAAATGAAACCATGATCACATTGATGCTGACTTAATCAAAAACACCTCATTATTCAAAGTCGTGTAGTTTAATTTGGTAAATTACATTTTACCAACTTCAATAAGTAAAATGTCATTTTAAAAAGTCTAGATTTCATTCCTCAGATTTAGCTTATTTATTTCTGAAACTGGTGGCTGGGAATCTGTGATTATCACTTCTCAACCTAATGAAGTGATTTTTTTTTTTTTTTTTTTAATTTTATATTTTTACCTCTCAGCATGCATTGGAGAAAGGACGCAGACACAAACAAAAACGGCGTGGGAGATCTCCCTTGGCGCGTAACGCTGTCTGAGACCAACTGCCGGCTCCTCAAAAGTTTGCGCGGCGCGCCGTCTCCTCTACTTCCCCTTGCTGCACCATCTGGTGTCGGTCGATGTGAAAGCCCTCCCTCTTTCCGCTTCCTAATCTTCTCCTGGTGTTTGTCTGTTTTCACCACATTTATTTATTGTTTAACAAACACCACTCAACATGGTATTTATACCCTAAGTGAGTCCACGGTGTAGAGTCCAGATGGACCCGTTAGTCAGTGCAGTGATTGCAGCGAACAGGAAAAAAAAGAGCCTCCTTATTTTAGCACAGGCTTTTTTTTTTTTTTTTTTTTCCCCCATAAAAATCTGATTTTTTGAGTGCAGTTGAGTTGTGAGGTTAACCGATTTTTCCATCCGAGGTGACGATACGTGCAGCTCCTCCAGAGCGACCCCGGGCCCCCGTAATTGCTCCTCTGATTATCCCGCCCACCCCCGTCCTGCCAGATATGTGGGCAGCCGTTGCTTTTTAGGTTTGTGTTTGGTTCTTTGAGTGATTGATTTAACACCGTTTGGGTTTTTTTTTTTAGGGAACCTTCTCCGCAGAGTTGTTCCTAATCTGTTGCTTGATGTTCATGATGCTGTTTCCCTAACAAACCTCTGAGTGCTTCACACAGCAGTTGCACGCCGACGTCAAATTTGATAAACGCAACAGAGTAAACGGGGTCACACGCAAATGTACCCCCGCATTGTCAGAACTGCTTTTGTGGCGAAAACGCCCTCCATCTTCAGAGTGTGCTACTACATCCTGGTACTTCACACGAAATGCAGGAATTTGTGACGGAATGTGAAAAAGTTTCACGCGTATTTATGTTTTTTTGGGGGTTTTTTTGCACAGCTCTGATGTTCGTCTAGACGTCTGTGCCGGTTTGTGAGAGTTTTCTCACAATGCGGACCACTCCAATGTGTCATGTTTGAAAGTGAATGAAATAAACGTTCAAATTCATACCAGTGAACCAAGATCGCGATCAGGAACGTGAGCAAATTGGAGGGTTATTTTGCTGTTATCCACATCTGAACGATTCATCAGAGGAGAAAATCTATGAGGACACACAAACCGCATGCAGTGGTTAGAAATCACTCAAAAGCTCTGTTTCTGTAAATTGCCGTTTAGTGCACGGGCTTACACATGGACGTTGCTCATACTCGTGATTTGGAGACGGCGGGCGTGCATGTGATGCCACCCCGTCACACCTGCAAACCGCTCCACCGAAGGGCAAAATCTCTTCTTTTCGCGATCCAAAGAAAACGTAAAAAAAAATCAGCAAAACTCCAAATAAAGGAACCTCATGAATCACTGCAAATAATAAGAGGCGTGAAAATGAAATGCTTACGTTTTTGGTCACGGGCGTAACGATTCTAGAATTTGGGACAAAATCCAAAAAGGGTCATTCTCTAATCAACAAGAAAACAAAACAAAACAAAAAATCTCCTAATATTGTCAGTTGAAATGTTGAACGTTTAAAAAATAAACAAAAAAAATCAGCAATTCTGGTGGTGACATGCACTCAAAAAAGTTCAACTTTAAACGTGAGACTTCCTCCCCCCTGGACTGAATCCAAAAGTTAAAGAAGTGATGTTTGGAAAGTGTGAAGAAAACACTGTTGGCAGCAGAAATAAACCCATCGACACCTTTCCAGAAAACTTGGTGCCAGTCCGATTGATTTTATGTGAAAATCCAAGCGCTGACGTCAGTGCCTGAGAGCGCGCGTGTGCGTGTGTGTGTGTCTCTGCGTGACAGAGTGCATGGAGATGTATATGGAGAGCAGAAAGGAAGAGAATATGCAGTGTGATAACTATGCTTTATAATCCTTGTGCCAGCTCTTTTTCATTCATTACAGTGTCCAGAGAACCTCTCCCCAAAGGTTGCAGCAAATTCATATTCATAGCACAATAAAATAAGAAGAATCGGGTGGGAAAATACTGGCAAGATGGAAAAAAAAAAATGCTCATTGTAAAACAAAGTATCTTTTGCGGTTATATCTCACGACTTCATGTTTGAGTAATGAGACGTAACCCACACGGACACTTTTGCCTCAGTCCGTTTATTGTTTGGCGATAGGCGAATGCGCGGCGATAGATCCTCGAATTAAATTAATAGGAACTTAAGAAAAGAAAGGAAACGTGTTGTTTGTTTAATTGGTTCCGAACATGACAGAACCAATTATCCGCTTGTCATCACCGCATACATTCACCGACTATCGCTTTCGGAAGACACGCAAGAGCAACGTTGGGTAGCTTTTTACTCTTCAGTGGCAGGAAAGGGCGGAAAAGCCGCAGCTCGTGATTTATCAAGAAAAATATCACGGTATCTAAAGCAAGCTCAAAAATGGTTGATAGGTTCACTGCAGAACCAACGGTCCTGTTTTCATTGGCATTGGTTTTATATTCAAATAAACGTGCAATCTGACAGCTCCAAGTCAGTTTCTCGACGAATTTGTACCTCTGTAATACGTGGACGTGAAATGGTTTGTACAAACTGGAAGAGGGAAAGTGAATTGTAATTCATGAGTAGCAAACAAACTATGGAGATAGACAAAAAAAAAGTGCTCAAATGCAGCAAGAGCACAGATTAAATATTTAATTCTTTACATTGTCTCGGTTCGTACATCTTCATTCTGCAGGCGAAGGCCAACCGAGTCCAGGCTTTCTCGCCTCAGTCATGGCAGAAGCCTTTAGAAACCTGTTCTCACCCCACCACGAGTCGGTGCACTTTGCATTAACACTACAGAGGAGGCACGTGTACACGCACCCCAATATAGTACTTTAATGAACAAAAGAGATTTCTGCTTCAGGGATTCGTCTAATGAAAACAAGGTGAATGCTCCTCCCCACACGGTCGCTCCAAGATCTTCTGTAAACGCCATTAAAAGCAGCAGAAAAATGTAATTAGCGTTAGGCATCGCTAAGCATCAGCTCAGCATTAATTCCCCCGTTTTGTCTCTTCCTCTCTCTCGTTTTCAGCCCCCTTTCCCACCTCCTGTTAAGCAGAGGGAGGGATACAGTTCAGTGCCGCAGACATTATGTGCACCGGATCACAGGAAACGGGAATCTGCTGGCATAAAGTCTGGTTCCTGAATAGCATGTGCGCGAGTAATCGTTGGTCTCCAACGATTACTTGATTACTTTATATCTGCGCTTCCTCCTCGCTGATGAGCAGGATAACTTTTGCGTCTCTTTTCAGCATAAAACGCCAGAGTTAGTTTTACTCTTCTGACATAAACCAAGTGAGTTAATTGGTGGTCTTATGTCAGCTTATAGCCGCTGGAGCAGAGAAAATAGAAATTAAGCCTACTGATAAAGTTATATTGTACAGTCCATTAAAGATACATCAGCGTAGGATATAAATTTCGAGGATTAACACGCGCACTAATGAACACAGGAATGATAAATAACATTCGGCTCGATTGCAGGACCTCTGTCATGCACCGCTTGAATATGAACTGACGACGATCAAACGTTGCCAGTTGCCAGGATCACACCAGCAAAGCCTTTTGGTACATTCATACATTCATATCCCATCTCTCTTTGAAATTCATGATCGCGTTAAGGCTCCTGGATTTAATTAAGCCACTGCAGGCACAGTGCATCACTGGTTTGACAACCACAGCGCGGAGAGAGGCGAAACTGTGAGATGGTTGCAGCAGGTGAACCTCTGATTCAGAACAACAGATCAGTGTGATACAGAGAGAGAGAGAGAGAGAGAGAGAGAGAGAGAGAGAGAGAGAGAGTGTGGTACAAAAAAAAAACGAAAAAAAAAAAAAAAAAAAAAAACTTTGCATATAAAAGTGACTGAGAGCATGGATGTGCTATGAATGATTCATGTGATCAGCTTGAGCCGTTTGTTGACTGTTGCTGGGAAAAGTTGGGTTTTTGCGACAACCGGCTCGCGTTTCTTCTTGCGGACTGAACCAATGTCACGGACGAGTCCGAGTGAGAAACCGCGCGCAAAGTGAGGCTCTTATAAAAAGGCTGTTTAGCTTGGATGTGGAGACATGCAGGCCACAGAGAGAGCATTTTGTTGTTGAATGTCCGTCTGTGGCGGGGCTTAGTGGTGTGGGCCCCGTGCGGGGCTCCATTGACGACCTGCAGACCTTCCCTGCATATTTATTCTCACTCTGTGTCTGATGTTTGCCCATTTCCTGTCTGACTCAGTCCATAAGGGCTCCTGGAGTCACAGTAATAATCATGATAATCATAAGAAAATGTCTAAACAGTCCATCGGCAGGCTATAGAAACGTTACCTGGCATCTTTAAAGAGAGGAATAGTGAAAGATCTTCCTCTCTGTGTGCTCTGACAATGCAACATGTCACAGTGCCAGACCGAGTGGTGTCCTTCTCGCAAAATGCCAACAAAAGAGTTGCAAAGCAGTGACGCCAGTGATTTTTGGACAAATAAAACGCCAAATTTAGAAATTTGGATTTCTAAATCCAAATTTAGAAAACATTTGGATTTTTCTAAATGTGTGAGATTATTTAACCCTTTGCCGGGGGTCGTGGTCGCCGATGTCAACCAGGACTTCAATACCTGACTTAAATATACAAAATAGAGTCTGAAATAAGCAGTTTTACACTTAACTCTTAACGTCACACAGCACACCGCAAACAGACACTCGTTGGTATTTTAGGTTGTTTTTGTAGCCTGTAAATATAAAATGTCATTTATATAATTATCAATAATAGAGCGTCTAAGCACAGTAAAAACAAACTCAGCTTATTTTGCCAACCTGATCCATGTTATGGATGATCTGAAACAGAGGAGGCTCCAAATTAGTCTGCAATTGACAAAAAAAAAAAAAAAAAAAAATCTAAAACACATAAAATGTGTGATTCTAAATCATCATGAAAGGTCAAATATTTAGCAATATTTGATTTTTTTATTTTCTGCTGACATTTTTTTGTTGTTGTTTTGCTTTTTTTTTTTAGCCACGTTGAATCTAAGCTGAACCTGGGGACCGAGGGACTCGCAGGATTCGATCTCCATGAAATTGAACAGCATTACCCATCAGCAACCAACCACACCGTGTCGCAGCGCCGACATTAAGCAAGGTACTGCAAGCGCTGCGGCGGTGAGGCATTTTATATCAGCCACTGCGCGCTGCTACACTGACGCAATTTAGTGTAATCGCCAGCGACACGATCTGACACAAGGTATAGCTCCAAACCTTCTCAACAGATGTTTTACTGCAGCTCTCCTTCGGTCCTTTGAGTTCTGCGCTCCGCACTTCCCGGCATAACTTGCCAAGTTAGTCTGACGACAGAAGGTGGCGGCGGGGGAGCGCAGGTAGTGATCAGAGGAGGATGTTTTCGTGTCAAAATTGAAGTGTAAAACCCGTAACCTTTCCCGTTAGGCGATGCAACCCTCCCGTGAGTTCGCAGTTGCATGAAATACAGTAATTCAGAGGCTTCCTCCCTGCCTGGAAGGGCGCCGGTTAGGGTGCGCTTTGGAAAACAGTCATTCTCCTCATTTAGGATAGCATGGAGGAACAGCAAATTGCCTCTCAAACCTTAAGCTGGCCTCCTGAAGCACCTCGGCAGACGCCGACGCAGAGTTCCTGTCCCCTGCACCTGCAACTAACAAGCAAAAAATAGTCACGTGCGACTCTATATGGCTTCACAGTCTTTCGACATTTGCTGTGTCCTCATGTAAAATAAACCAACATTTTCAAATGTATAAATATTTGACATAATAATTCTGCGGTTGGAGTGTGCAGGATTGCACTCAGCGCCGCTCTTTTCAACACAGGTGCGAAACGTCACGGAGAGCACAATAGAGCTATTGTTGAGGGCTAAATTGGCACACTCAGAACTCCATTCATTGCCTTGATTGCATGAAGTGCTGCATTTCCCTCCGTGCCGCAAAGGTGTGCAGCACTGTGATAGCATGCTGCATTCTTTAGAACCAGACCATGATTCATGCTACGTACTCATGACTCACGGTTTGGTCGGACTCGACCGCAGGGTTAAAGCAAACGGGGGAAAATGTAACCGGATATTTTTAAAGAAGCGTTTTTTTTTTTGTTTGTTTGTTTGTTTTTTTTTTAGCATCTCTATCATTACTTTATTTTATTTTATTAAAAAAGTATTCCAATTATACATTGTGGGGATTTAACAGTTTATTCAAAACTTCTAGGTATTTTTAAAGCATCCAGGTTTCTGAAATGTATTCACATTCTTGCCATGTTACAGCCACAAACTTAAAAACAATTGTTTGGGATTAAAAACTGCGTGGGACTTCAAGTGTGAAGTTGGAGGGGAAAAGAATATGCGCTTTTCAAACTAGCGGTCTGACGGAGGCCCTCCCGTCACACCGTCAGTTCCCGGAACTACACACACGCAAAAAACGCTTGTAAAAAGTGCACGCTGTGACCCAGTGCGACCCGGCTGGACCACGCGGAGGGTGAAAAGCTTGCGGGTTTCAAATGACTCTCACTGAAGACCTGACGGAGTTAAAGAGGGATAAATGACATGGAATCCCAAAGGGAAATGACTTTGACGTCACAAAAGACGTCAGACAGCAGGACAGATCTTCAACGCTGAACCTACAATGCACAGATTTTTTGGGAAACTTATCTTCATGTGTTGATATCACCGAGAGCTAAATGCAACATAGCATTTTCATAATTGCTTCATCCCTGTCTGGGAATATGTTTTTTTTTTGCTTTGTTGTTTTAGAAAAAAGGGCGAAAATATTATTTGTAAAGCCAGTGGAAAAAACTGCAGCCATTGCTTTAGAAGACTGATTTAGGCTGACAGTGTTTGGTTTTTCGCTTTGGTTTTGGATTAAGATCATTCTTGGCATTATTTTTTGTTTTCTCTGCATTTAGATTATTGCTACACTGTGAGGTTTCTTTGGACTTTATTAACTCATTGTGTGTCTTGTTCGAGTCCTCTTCATTTCTGTTAGTCACTTTTTCTCAACTAGAAGTTTTCATCCATTTGCAATCCATTCCTCTTGATTAGTTCTCACCTAGTTATCTATATCAATCAATTATTTGACGTGCTGTTCTGAACTTTCACATGTTTGTTTTCCTTCATCACATCTCTCCTGTCTCCATTGTTTTCAGTCACATGCATTCCAGTTCCTCTCGTGCCTTTTTGTTTTTTTTGTTTTTTTTTTGTCACTTAGTGCTTTCATTAAAAACTTTGGCCTCTATTGTCCTGGCCCTCTGCATAACAAATGCATCACTCTTCCCTTCACAATGACGCAATGCTTGTGTTCGTCCGTCCCGTAAAATTCACTGAAAATGCATTTGACTTCAGCGTTCGTAAGGACACAAAATGCATTTATATGCATTTATGAACGCTCTTCCAGGGGACCGTCCTCACTGGACAACATTTCACAGCGCCCCGTGTCCTCCGCCGTGCGCCTTGTCCTGTGGCGGAATTGCATCCCAGTGTCGCGTATCAGTTGAGGGCGCGCGCCAAATCAATTTTTCAACTGCAGCTGCTGCACAACACAGACCGATGGACGGTAGATATGCAGAGGCAATTGGCAGAGGTCTCATTGCTGACTGATCCTTATCCATTCCTCAAAGCTCAGGCTCGGCTTACATCTCCCAGTACGGCTGTTCTTTCTCGGCTCTTGAATTCACCCACTCAATGGCCACCTGCTCTGCATGCAAGTAAACAGGTGGGGGGGCGGGAGGAAATACATTAGATGTGCTGCAGGTGGACAAAATGAAACCAGAAGCATGTGGACCAAGTAGGAAAATTTGCATTTTGAGCATCTCGTCTTAATATTTGATTTATTTTCCGTATCTGCTAAATAGTTTTAATCTTTCTATTAAAAAATAAAAAGGCAACAACCTAATGTCACAGTGGGTTGTGATTATACCAAAAAGGCAGCATGCACGCCCCCTCTGGTCCCATGTTTTCTTCTCCGCATTAAGAGTCTGGATGAAAGTTCACCGTCTTTAAACCTTCGGAAACAAATTGTGATTTATGTTCAGCGTAACGACTGACCGTAATTTGGTGATGAAACACGAAACGGTGGGATTTAATCCTGACATGTTACAATGGATTCTACAAAATGGGAAAAAAAGAAAACAAAGAAGACTTTCTACAACTTCCCTGATTAGGACAGTACCGACACCGGCTGACTGAGCAAGTGGCTCTGCGTTGTAAAACACGCGTTGAAGGCAGGATGTAAAAATGCCTTCTCTCCGTTTCCGGCCTGACATTATAATTGTGAGATAAGAAAGAAGGACTATAAAGGGACCAGTTAGGCGGTACGACAAGACAGTGGGTTACGTTTCCCACATGTCCTTGTCAAACCAACGCGTCAATGCTTCAACGGTTCGATCATTTTGCATTGAAAGGGAGATGGTGACAAACATATCATTTTTGCACCTTTTCAAAAGTAAATTCCATCCACATGGATCCTGTTTACGTCTAAATTAAGGGCATTGACCACGACTAAAGAGCCAAATACAAATCCACTGCACTCTTTCCACATTCTAATATGCATGTTTATGCTTGAATCTCCTCTTGGTGAGCGGATTTTCTTGTGGCGCATCAGGAAAATCTCCATTAAATACATTAAAGTTTGCGTTGGCAACCTGGCAAAATGTGAAAGAAGTTGAGAAGACGCGAATACTTTTGCGAGGCACTGCAGTTTAGATAACTCTCTAAGTGAGGCCGAGTGGAAGGTTGAGCAGAGATAATTGCTTGACTTAAAATCTTCTAGCAGTGTCATACTTTGCAGAGCGATTTTTGCGTGCTGTGTTGCAAATTATTCCCAGAGGAAGAAACACGCGCACACACACATGCACACGCACACACACAGGTGACTGGTTGATCTGGGCCCAGTGGTTCGATACTGAATGGCTCCAGGCTCCAGTACAGGACCTCAAACTCTTAATTGAAAGTCTGCAGCTTCAAAAGAAGAAGGTCGTCAGCAAAGGAAATTGGGAGATTAAGCTGTAAGAAAGTGATATGAAAATGCCAGAAGCTGTTGAGAAAAACAGAGGAGTATTAAAAAATTTAGTGAAAGCCTCTTTTCTCTTCATACTTCCTCGTTGTTGCATGGGCTTCCCCCCTCCCGCCCTCTCCCGTTTTCTTTTACAAATAAAATCCCTTTTTGTGATACAAGTAAGGCTTTTTTTTTTTTTTTTCAAGGCTAAAAGCATTTCAAAGACTGATTCCCTCATGTTTTGCATTCCACTCATTCTGGACCGCTTGGTTAAAAAGTCCACATTTGTACGCTTCCGTCTTAAGAACCTCGGTCGGGCAAAAACACTTTTCAAGGAGTTGTTATTCCCACAAACAAACCAATAAAGCGCTTCTTGGTCTGTACAGCCTTTCGGGGTTCTTTTTTTTGGTTGTTGTTGTTTTTTTTCATGGCTAAACTGGCGAACCAATCGGGCCTGGTGATAGCCGCACAGACTCCATTTTGGTTTTTCATGCTCTGACGAGGAATTGTGAAAACGACCCTCCAATTGTAAGAAACCGACGAAAGATGAGGCCCTCAATGATTTGATGACATCAATGTGTCGTCATGGAAACATTGACCGATGTAGCCCCAACGATTTTAAGCAGTGTAACACTTTGCGGGGTGATTGTGACTGCAACATTAAGAGCTTTTATGGCTGATTTTAATGTTGTGCCGTTTACGCACATATATAGGTCTGCCTGATTCCATCACTGTCAAGCATCACTTCCCTCGCGCTTTCAATGCATTTCTTAAAACTGCAAGGCGGTTTGGCACTAAGTCTTCGAGACAGCTGTTCCAAATGAAGAGGCTTTTTTTTTTTTTTTTAGACAACATGGTAAAGGAAATGGTAACAATAGATGAAGCTGCTGCTTTACCCCTTCGACTGACCCCGTGTGAGCTTTACTGCCCCACGTTGCTCCTACGAACCACCAGAGGTAACGCACCATGTGTTTGACGTGGCAATTAGATCTGAAAACAGTTGAGGTGAAGCAACACAAGCAGCAAATGAGAGACGTCTTCAAATGACAAGCGTGGTTAAAAAATAAAAAAAACTGTCTTAAATGTTTTTTGGAGCCATTGGTCGCTCTTATTGTTGTACGTCCAGCCATCCGATTTCAACAAAAGATAGTTTACCATCACCTGTTTGGTGTGACGCTATTGATATTGGCTTTACTCCAAACATTTATATTTCCAACCTTTGCTTAATGCCGTTGCTTAGCCTCATTCATCAAAATTAGGATTTGCAGAGTTATGAGTTTTGAGGCTCTTCTACAGCAGAGCGTGTGAGTGTGCAGTCATAGCGACGCCAAGGAGACACAAAAACAACAAAAGTGTGTCGACTTAATTTAATGTGATGATGCATCAGTGGCCAAAAAAAACCCCAAAAAATGATGAATAAAACTGGACTCTACTGCAGGGCTTTTTGTGCACATGTTTCAGCTGGATCAGTGGAATAAAGCAAACTTTGGCTCCTGTATTAAACTGCAGGTGGACTCGTATAGGAAAATATCACGTTTTGAAAAGACACAACTTGG
Source organism: Poeciliopsis turrubarensis (assembly GCA_010277015.1). NCBI lineage: Eukaryota > Metazoa > Chordata > Actinopteri > Cyprinodontiformes > Poeciliidae > Poeciliopsis > Poeciliopsis turrubarensis. The sequence goes on from VMRN01000062.1 coordinate 1,203,850, forward strand.
GATTGGAAACCTAAAAAGTACTGATCGGGAAATTTCCAGTTGAAGGTATAACTTCCAGTTGAGTTGTTCCAGTTGCTTGGCATTTCAAATTACATCAGAAGGTTTTCATCTTCATGTGTTGGACACTAAATGGGTTTGTAATAAAATCAAAAATTGGCACGTTGAAACATCTGAAGATGGGAAACACCTTGAAAACATACTTCCCCCAACACCCCCCACTGTTAACAAAATACACAATCTGAACTTTGCCAGCCTAATGAAACTGTCTAATATTAATAAAAAGCTTTTAGTTTCCTAGCGCCGCGCTTTGGCTGTCAACAAAACCCGACCGCATGGCGAGCGATCCCCTCTCTGTTTTCATTGATGTCATGTAAGGTGCGTCAGTCTGGAAATTTCCCTGCAAACACCATTTTAAACATTTATTACAGGATCTCGCCCTGTCATCCCAGGACTAATGAAGTGGAAAACCGACTGATGGAAGCCCACGCTTAAAGCCCCAAACAAGCTCCCTTCATCTCTATTACCCACCTGTCTCACACAGACACACACAGGCGCAATCTTTACCCGGGGAGCATACGGGAGACACGAGAGCAAGCCCCATTTTTAAAGGTGCAACCCTCGCCGATGTGCATAGATCCATCAGTGTTTGTCTCCCACTGAGATACCGAGATGATGGATGGATCTAATGGATTGAGTTAAGACTCGGCTCCCCTCTGTGACTCGCTGAATAACCGAGTGAACGCGGGAGCCAATAACCGGAGCTGGCGTGGAATGCATTTATACTGTGCACTTGCTCCCACAGTCAAGTTCATCCATCACCGGGGCTGATTGTCGCGTGAGGCAGTCTCAAGGTTACCGGGCTCTGTCTGCATTATTATTTCCTAATAAGGAGCAGATTTGACACCGATATTGCTAATCGCCTCCCCCCCCCCCCTTTTTTTTAAACTTCAATAGAAATGGAGAATTATTCTCCGAAGTCTCGTAACAGAGATTGATTGTGACGTGAAATAATGCCAGCTGACGCGTGAACTTGTATTTCAGTGACTTTAATCGCCTCTGTCTGAATTTTAGTCCATAAGGAAGTTTTACCAGCTGTCTTGGCTTGACCTTGGATATGAGTTCTTGCAAAAAATGTACTTTTTTTTTTTTTTATGCTGTGGCCAACTCATTCTCATTCTTGCTGAATTTCATTGAAAAGTTTTGGAACTGTACTTATCTTTATTAGCTTTCCAGTCGTGACTCAAACAAGTAGAAAAAGCCTTTTGTAACGGCGAGTTGGGGTGTTGTGTGACATCCAGCTCATAAGATGCCACAGACATTCCTCCGCTGTGACTATTTATAATGAATAATATTTCTATCATATTCTAATATTTTGTTCGCGAGAACGAGATTTGATCAAGATTCTCGTGAAGAATGCTGGCGAAACGTTCGAAATCGCAAGTGAAAGTTTCACAAATCACGACTGCTGTGTAGAGTAAATCAGTGTCGACTCATCGAGGCGCTTTAGGAGTCGCCTCATTCTGAGGTGGAAGCAGCGGCGCTGAAACACTGCTTTTTGCCATCTCACGCGTAAATCAAAGATCTAATTAACGCAGGCGTCACGATTTGAGTTTTTCTGTGTTTCATTTTGAGTTTTCTGCGTCTTGGAGTCTCCCAGGTGTGTCTCGTCTCCGTGATTACCCTCTGTGCATTTAACCCCGCCCGTGTCCTTGTCCTGTGTGTGTTCCGAGTCGTTACCGTTGTCCATTCGTTTCCGATCCGCTTCGGGTTGGATCTGGTTCAAATAAAGTCCGACCTTAAATAACGATTAAGTTTTATGTAACGCAGATGCGATTTTTTAAAATTATTTTTTAATCCGCCTGTGTCTCAGATGTCTATTGGAGCCCCAAGGATTAAAATCCATCATCAGTCCAAACAATAACTACACGCAGCTCCTCTGTAGAAGTCGATCACGTCGCCTTACAGCAGATTAGGAGTATGGAAATGAGTCATGAAATATGTGTGGATCGCAGCTTTTTTCCACGCCTTGAAAAGTTGATGGAAAAGATAGGACTAGTGGGATGATGATGAAATGGTCCAGGCCTCAGTGAAACCTTGGGATTATGTTGTTAATAAAGAACGTAAATTATTGGTAGGTGTTATTCTGAAAAGAAATTGAACTGTGAAATAACTGGGAAGGCAACGTGAACATGTTGACCAATGAAGCTCAAAGCTAACTGAACATCAACAGGAAAATCAGGAGAAACATCAACAAAGCCCAAAAACACCGTGCAGGAACTACAAGCAAATATTATCTAATTCGTTCATGGATGCGTTAAGAGAAAGGAAAAAAAGAAAGAGGCTTAATCCGGAACATATTCCCGCCGAATCCTTCTCGTCGCGTCGCGTCGCGTCGCGCGGCGGAGAGCGTCTCCGCTGAAAACGTCTCCCCTCTTTCTATCTGTGGAAACTTGCTCGGAGAACAAACGAGAAGCGACCGTGTCGCCGGGCTTTATTCGGCCCGCTAATTTGAGAACCTGGCAGTCTAGACTCTGATAAACAGCCCATTGTTTTGCATATTTCCCGTCTGCTGAGAAATGTGGCATCATTGTTTGTGTATAACAAGCTGCAGTCAAAAAGAAAAAAAAAACAAAAGATTTCGGAGAAATCCACACGGGCCCATGAATTAAACATACAGGTGCTCAGTCGGAGGCAGGCGGATCACACCAAGTGTGTTTAGAAGCAGCAAATTATGTTGATTGCTTAATGAAATGTGACAGTGTGGAACAATTAAAGAACTCCAAAGTGTTATCAGAGGGGCTTAGATGTCTTAATTTAATTCGCTTTACTTTGTAAATTCTTTTATTCTATTGTTTTCTTTTCTGTTGCGCAGCCAGATGTAATATTTTTGCATGCAACATAAATTTCAAGGCGTGCTTTCGGCTCGGAGGTGTGATTTTTGTGTGCGGTAGTTTTCTCCTAGCAAAGAATCATCCTGGACTTCGATGACAATCTGGCATCGTTTCAATGGAAGGCAAAATCTGACGAAGGAGAATCCAGCCAAGGTTTTGCCCGAAGGTTACGTTACGAAATAGCAGTCAGCGTCTTACCCGCTGTCGCAAAAACAGCTTTTCGTTAAGCCGCAGATGATCACCAAGGTGTTTTCACACAACGGTAGTCTGGGGAAGGCGTGCTTGATTTGATTCAGCAGGGAAGGGCGAGAAATCGTATCCCTTCATTTGATTTGGTTCACTTTCACGGAGCACTTTTTCAAAAAGGAACTACTTTCAGGAATCCGGTTAGAAAAGCTGCTCTTTCCCCTAACGGCCTATCGCAAGGAGCCCAGGAACACGAGCAGCCGGGGCGGCGAGATAAATGCCGGAGGACTGAAGGAGATAGCCGAGAGCCGGAGACTAAAGAGCTTCTGTTGTGGGATCGCAGAAGCAAGAGCGAGGCATTGCACAGTTTTCAAATCGCAAACTGTGTCAGTAGATCATACGCTAATTCCTACCTTTGGTTCACTTCCGTTGTTTGATTTCTTTTTCTGGATGGAGTGTTTGTTTCCTCACTGGAAGTGGACCATAGCCAGAGTTAACTTTCCACTTGAATGGAGAGCGTCCTTTCGTGGCAGAACAGAGTTTGATCGTTTTGTCCGCTCCAAAATTCAGATGAGTTTCAAAGTGGACCGTTCAGGGGAAAAAGGAAAAAAAAAACAACAATAACTCTAGTCTGTTTTGAGCAGAGTAATCAGTTCTGGCATGGAAAGGCCCTTTTTTTTTTTTTACTGGTTAGATATTGACTTGAAAAACACTTTTAAACATCTGTATGAACACCAGTAAATTCATATCTAATGACACACCTGATAAAGCCTCTACAAAGACATTGTCATGTGTAAAAAGGCAACAAAGACTGCATGAAAAACCCAAAAATGAGACAAGAAAACTTGTGTTTTGAGCACACAAAACCTGTTTTCCTCATCGACAGCTTTTCTGTTATCCGCATGTGACAGACCACATATCGGTTTTGTAATTCTGTGAACATCTCACGCAGCGTGAAAGGGGATGGATTTTGGTTGGGAGTACTGGTGTCATCCGACTCCTACGTCCAGCAGATCACAGAAAGTATCGAGGCATTTTCCCCTCATAACTAAATGCATTTTCACTCAGTCCCATCTCGGTACCCAGACGAAAAGAATACAAAAAAAAAAAAAAAAATAGGACTTTGGATTATATTTCAAAACGAGTCAAGACAACAAGTAATGGGATATCAGTGAATTGTCTGTGTATTGTCCAATTTAAGACCTATTTGCCCGTGACTAGTATTACCTGGGGGCCTGTCGTGGGGTTATTTTACAGCAATCCGAGAACGAAACGCGTCAGGCCCCAGACAAGAAGTAGCGTGAGCATCAAGAGAAGGGCACAAATTGGAAAGCAAGGCTTTTGAGCACGAACCAGTGAATTTCAGAGCAGGCATGCAGACCACAGGAAGACGGTTTGAGAGCACTGGCTGGGGCAACATTTTTAATTGTCAAACTTTTTTTGACAATTAAATGTCAGTCTGCATTTAATTGCAGACTGACAAAACAATGCAGCCTGTTGCTCATGAAGATAAATCTTAACCTAACAGATGCTGCATAAAACGTACAACAAGATGCCGTTTGCAGTTTAGTCCGAGCCGTCGAGGTGAACTTGCTGGTCATAATGATAAGGCTGGTGGGCGTCTCTTGAAAATGACTGACAACTGTGAGTCGATTTGGGTGAATTCAGAGCCAAGCCCCACATACTTTCTTCTTCTTGTCTCTGATTTCTCTCTGCCTTCCTTATCCCTGAAGTGATGGGCAGAAAAACTGTCACTTCAAAACAAACCGGTTTTGCATTTTTCCCCTCTAGGGATGGTACATCTTCTTTTGCTCGTTCACTTTTGGCAAGACATAGCATCCAACATCTAATCCTCCAATAACCACTGAACACACACACACACACACACGCACGCACACACAGAGACTCGCAAATTGGCATTCAGTACTTTTGTGTTGCCGCATTAAACATTTTTAGTTGGTCACTCAGGCTTCGCTGGCCAACAAAGACACAAATGAATCCTAAACACAAACGACTGTTTTCTGTTTGCCTCTAACAATACATGTCATCCCCTCCAGCCCAAAACCTGTCATTAACTGCCTTCTCCACAGTCCTCGAAAGAGGGGGATCCACATTTCTGCAACACAGTGCAATCATTCGTCCTGCCTCTGGAAGTCACTTTGCCCTTCTTTAAGAAAGAAAGGCTGACTGATTGGGGTGGACAGATGACTATTCAGGTTTCAGCTGGAGCCAATCCTGGTCCTCTCACTGGTTTTCCTACTCAAGGTCGACAAGGGAAGAGGGTATAGGGTGTCATTCGGTCTCCCAGAGGTGCAATTCACAGTGGCAGACGAGGAAAACACCTGAGCTGTCGAGCGCTGATTTAAGACCTTGCAATGCTCTTTCTGTAAATGTTTTTTTGCAACTTTTCACAACTTTTGAGTTCTATATACCGGAGTGAAACGAAAGCCTTTTTTTGTCCATCGATGATCGTTTGCTTTTTCTTCTTGGTAGCAAAACCTGGATTCTGACAAATGTGTTCGATAGCAGATTAAAATTTTACTGGGGTATGTAACTGTTAGAAAATACGTTTTTCACATGATGGTTAAAACTGTCACTATCTCGTGACGGTATAATAAATCTGGCTCCTCAGCCTTCTTCCAGGGTTAAAATAACCAGCTAGGTCAGAAACAACAAATCAGATCTCAGTCCTGTCAATCATCCTTTTGTACCTAACACTCACACCGGCCCCCTTTCTATAGCTTTTCCCCTGTGATGAATGCTAAGGCTAGTTAGCATAGCCACAGAAGATGTCGGACAAATAGTTTTCCTGGAACCGTAAGTTGTTTCTCCCCCATTAGCATATTGAGCACCGCATACACTGGATTGATTGACAGTGCGAAGACCCTCCTCCTGGCTCCGGTTGGGCTTTATTGACCTGGAGCGGTGCATTTCTGTAGATGGTAAAAGTAGCAATGGGAGGAAGTGGAGGTGCTTGATTTTTTTTTTTTTTTTTTTTTTTTAGATTACCTGCATCATATCATTCTGTCACACCATGGAGACAGTTTTTTAAATCTGTAAAAAAAAAAAAAAAAAAGTATTTTAAAATTAAACTAATACCTAGCTTTAAAATACTTTCTCCATTATTATTGATTGCACAGAGAGACTTCTTGTCTCTCTTGGGATGATGGCGGTGACGGTGATGGGAGTTCCTCCTGCAATCGCGGGGGGGGGTCGTCGATTCAATCCCCGCTCCGTCCGCCGCCGTCATTGTGTCTCTGGGTAAGATACTTCACCAGCATCGCTTGCTGGTTGTGGTCAGAGGGCCGGGTGGTGTTGGTCCTCGTCTCTGACAGTGTGACTCAGGACAGCTGTGGCTATTACGAGGGTGTGTGTGAATGGGTGCGTGATTGAACATACTGCAGTGTGGACTTGATGAAGCAAATCCAAATTCCCCGTATCCCCAACATTCCTGCCTTCCCTCTTAATCCTACAAGGACACGCAGGTATAGACGATCGAAGGCGGACGAGAGATGCGAGACGCTACACTGATTTAGTATCTCACATAATAAATAAACCATTCCACACACAAATTACTGTGCTTTTTCGGAAAAAGGGGAAATTTAAAGTTGCAAGCTTGACCAGAATAGACAAGTAATTGGTCTCAGAGGACATGAGACATGATCTGAACTTTGTGCTGAGATAACTCCGTGCTGTTTTAAGATCTACACTGCCGGTGGTAATGTTGGCACATAGCCCAGTTTGTCACTTGTTTTTTTTTTTTCTTTTTTTTTTTTTTTCTGCTCATATCTTCACAGCTCTCCTGTTTGTAGATTCAAAATGTGTTGAAAGTGGTGCTTAGGAAAAAAAAAAAAAAAAAAGGAAGTTTTCATAATGTAGTTTTTGTTTTTGTGAAGTATAATTGAGTAAGCGTTGCGTTTTTTTTCCTGTAGGCCTGTTGCAGTAAAGCAGTTAATCACATAGTAAATGAAAACGAGCCAACGTTTGTCATGAAATATTCTTCATGACAAAAAGCTTCAGCACTGGGCTTTGTTTGCGGAGACTTCAGGGTCCATTTTATTTGTTGTTTTACTTATTTTGGACTTTTAAGATGTCTTACAGTTTCAGTGTTAGCTGTTAGAAATGAACGTTTATTGGCGTTTGAGAGGGGAGACTTGCATTATTATTCCATTCGCATATCACTTGAAAATGGTCTCAAAAAAAACAACATTATTATCATTTATCGCAAAAAAAACCCGTCTCAGACAATTTATCATCCAGTGACGTATGTCACTGTGAAAGGACTATCTGCCTGCCGTCTTTTTATTTTCTGATGCGAAAACGGAGAGATGTACATATGATTTACATAAACAAATATAAAATGGAATTTCAATGACCTGGTAGTTTTTCAATTTATGTTTGTAGGTCTAATTCATATTAAGAAATAATGGATTCAAATAATCTACTACAGGCCAGATTGAAACTCAGTTACACCAAACAGGTTCAAAGCTCAAAAGGGTAAAATAAATGTGCTGCTGTTCTCCAGTTAGCTGTCCTGTTACCAGCTGAAAGTCTGGCTCTCTCTCGCTTTCTTGCAGCCTGAACCGTAGAGTTAAACATGAAGCCCTCATCTCTGGGGCTTCATGTTTAACTCTGAAAATTGCTAATCTTGAATTTCCTTCAGTCAGTAACAGCATCCACAATGAAGAGTGTTACTATTTTCCCAACTTGTCATCAACTGAGGTGTGCCGGCTCATCTGGAAAAGATTTCAGTTTTGTTAGTCCAAAGCCAAAGGCAATCAAGTTGAAGCAGACAGTTTTGTCTGCGTCTGGATCAGAAATATTAAACCATCAAAACAATAAAAATAGTTTCATAAAAAGGTTCTGTAAACAAAGAAAACTTCCTCCAGACAACCAATATCTGTTTGTTATTGCAGTCCGGGTGCCTTTTCACCTAAACATAAATAAAAGCACTAAAATATTCATTAGACTTTCGGCAGACCTGAAGTTAGGCACACAATGAAATATGCTTTGACTCATCAAATGGTCAGAATGTTTATTTCTGCTTCGTGTGAACATGACAGACTCGGGGAGGAAAGAGGCGCTCTAATTGGCAGACACTCTGATCCTGCAGGCAGCGTTGCACAAGTCGACAGACTCGGTTGGTTTTCATCTTTGCATGAATATCAGACCCTTCAGGGCAGGATTACAGGAGGGGAGTTTTAAACAAAAATATAGTTTTACATCTCATACAACACAACATGCGCCACACCTCGGCAGAATAACAAGTGAAAAGCAAACGCTGACTTAAATAAGAAGAATGGACGAGAATGATGAGTGATGAGCTCAACATTTTCGCTATTTTTTTTTTTTTTTTTTTTTGCTACGTTAACACTGTGACATCGTGTAAGTAATTATTTAGAGCTGGGCGAACTCTTATAAGTGTAAATTTTGTTTTTTAACTTCATTCTACCAAACCATTCAATGATGAGTCATGTCATATTCATGCATGTCTGTGAAAAAAAAATGAAACATTTTCCTTGATCTTGCATTTTATTCGTAGATGCATTTCATTTTCGATCTCTGATTTTTCTCTCCAAATGTGGCACTTTGTTGTTTTTCCACTAAAAAAAAAAAAAAATCTCTAAAGGATTTTGAACGCACTCAAATGTTCGTTGGAACAACATTCTCTTTCAAAACCAGTAGGTCACTGCAGTGCCATGAGAGTCTCATGCAAGTATTTACTTTAATACGAAATTCACTTTAGTTTCTCGATCTTGTCGTTCGTTAACTTTAGCGGCTTCTCGGACTCCGGAGCATTTAGAACCAGGCTTTCAGGGGGGAAACTTCTCAGAAACTCTCCCCGCCGAGGTGTGAGCTGCACGCATGCGCACAACTCGCAGCTGCAGGATTTGTTCTAGACAAGTGCGAGAAATAAAAAAAAAAAGAAAATGAGGACGTGAGCGACCACTTGTCTTCTGTTAAACATATTGGCTCTATTCACAAAATGTGAACCTTCTGTCACAATCAATAAGTCGGATTTTATTTGAACGGCACGTTTCAGCAGCAAGGCATTTCAAAGTGCTTTCCATCACGACAAACACAAAAACGCAAAGTCATGCAACATAGAATCAACAATCAAAACATGACATTAAGTCAAGTGCCATCATTAAATTCGTAATTCATTACATTTTGAAATCAATTCCAAACAGACGGGTTTTCAAAGGCACTCAGTGTTGCAGGTTTCTGGAAGTTTGTTCCAGATTTGTGGTGCATAGAAGCTGAAAGCTGCTTCTCCAGGTTTGGTTCTGGTTCTGGGGATGCAGAGCAGAGTCACCTGGTGACATCGTAATGTAGAGCTGAGCATCATCTGCATAGTTATGGTAGCTAATCTTAGGAGCTAGTGGGACCATATGGATACTGAATAAGACGGATCCTAGGATTGAACCTGTAGTACTTCCAAAACATTTTGAAAAATGTTTTGGAAGTATTTCTGTAATAATATAATCCAGCAAAAAAAAACAACCTGATATCGAAATGTGACAAAATATAACAGTGATATCACAAGGACTAACCTTGTAATATCACAAGGACTAACCTTGTGATATTACTTATTATAAGCAGTGTTCAAGTGTCATTTTTCATTCCTCAATTGTAATCCACTATAGTAAAAACAGCTGTAACAGTTGCCAGAAGACCCTGTTGGAATCTGCTATGTATGCATCATCACTGTATATTATTCAAGGAAGTTCAATCCTTTTGTTTTGTATTTTTCGACAAATTGCACTTTTTTTCCCCCCTTGAAGTGTTTATTAAATAATGATGTATTGCATTGCTGAGCACTCATTTAGTCAATGAGCAAGGGGAGATAGACCTTCGGATTTCCTGCATCCCGCTGTGTCCTTGTTTGTCAAGACTCTCCTTAGCATCCGAAATGAAAAATGTTGCCTGGGAGCATGTCTTTAGGGTCATTTCTTTTTAAATTCGTTTCGTTTTTTGCATACTTACGCAGTCTTGCGTCGTTATTCATCATCAAAACGGTGGTGTATTTGCTTAAACTCTTCTTTTCTTGGCATTAATGTATCGATAACGGTACACTGCATCTTGCGTCGTCGCGCTGACCCGACCAGTTCAGGAATGTGACGCTATCCAAGTGGGCATATATTTCCATTCATTAATTCAGCGTTGGCCTGCGGTCGCCACCCTGTTGCAGGTGTGTAACAAACAAAGGAAAAGAGGATCTGGTGGGTGTGGAGAGGTGACTTTAAACCTCTCTGTCCTTATGTGTTGAGAATCCCAGAGCATCAACAACCGAAACGGTCGTCTGTGAGCTCGTCCCGGGGGTCTGATTAGCTTCACGGACCCCCAGCCACAGCCACTGGAATGGCTTTCTCAGACTAGAGCCCATTGTTTGTTGATAGCGGCTCTTTGTGTCGTCCCTGGTGAGCCGTGGGCCCATAGCACATCACACAGCCACAAAGGATACACTTTTTAATACACGGGTCCCTGTTCTTGTGAGACCGGGACCTTGGAAGAGACACACACATGCGCCTAGATATTCATTTTCGACTTAAAAGAAAGAAGAAGAAGGCACCCGATCCTCTCAAGGTCCAATTTCAAACAATGTAAGAATACCTACTCTTGTCTTTTATTTATTTATTTTTTCCAAATAATTCCATCATGTCTATTAACCTCCGTGACCTCGTCGATCATTTGACCTTGCTCTCCGAATACCATTCATGTTTTCTTTTTTTTTTTTTCTTTCTAAATTGGCAGCCTTCTTTTGATTGTGAAATAAAGTGATTTTTTTTTTCTTTATTCTTCTTTATGTTTGGACTCTCAAAAAGCAATTTTTTTTTCAGCGAAACATCAGAGTATTGGGTTAAAGAAAAATAACTCTTCACGTCATTGGTTTGGTAGTAGGTGCACAGAAAAGGTTTTGCGACTTCTCAAATGTCTCTTGGTCCTTCACCGCGCCCTCACCGCCTCCGTTTCACGTCTCCTGTGATGATTTTCCAAACTGATTAGCGGTGGGGGGAAGAAAAAAAAAAACTCTTATTAGTTTCGCTATGATATTTATTTTATTTTTTTTCAGAATGTGCAATCAGAACACGTTTTCGACAGCAAAAATAGAAATGATATGCATTTTTATCAATGTTAATTTAAAATGGTGTTAGCATAAGATTATTAATACCCTGCTATTACCCTGCACTGTTCGTTTAAATCTGACGGCGCCTTTTAAATATTCACCCGCTCCTTGGATGAATCTATTCTATTAAAGGTGCTTATTAAAGTTGCATTTGTTGTGCAGGTTGTGGTCTGGCGGCTCTTTACTTCTTGGAAACATTATCATGTTTTTACTCTTTGCACTAGGCTGTCCCTGTTAACAAATGTTTTCTACTGGAGATCTAATTGCCTTTGTGCTATTTTAAGTAATTGAGAGAAAAATACATTCTGGAAACTAGTTTACATCGTCGTGATTGAACACACAGTGCTTTGTATTCTTGACGTGTCCTAAAACGTAGAAAAGCAAGTGCATAAATCCGAACTTTACTGCTTTTTCTGAGTATGAGTCATCTTAATTCATTCTGTTCAACTTTTACTTTATTTATTTTGTCTTAAAGTTAAATGCGTTTTTTTTTTTTTTTAAATCTCTCTGATTCCAGGGCTTTGCAGAAACACAATTCCAGCCGCAACTCTTCAAGGATCCAACTCTGAAATGAAAGTTTGTGTTTTTGAAAAAAGCTCGAATTAAAGCGGCCTCTTGTTCTCCGCTTACAGATGAGCCTTTCCTAGAAGTCTAGTGAAACTGAACTGTTTTGTGTATGAATTTTACTACTAAAAAAAGCTAACTTTCTTTATGTTCTTCTTGAGTTTACTACCTAAATCTCGCTGTATATCAGTGCTGACGTCCTTTTCGTTTGCTATAGAATATCACAAATAAAGCAAAACAAAAAAAAAACGACTGGGAAAGAGAAAGATGTCGTATTGAAGTTGGAGAAAACTTTCCTATTTTTGATTGCGTTTTGTGACCAGATGCAAACGTTTGAATCGGATTTCATGAACGAATAAGCAGCTCCTTAAACGCTACTCAGACAAATTTTGTCTTCTTTCTTTACCAGCAAAAACCACAGTGAGATTTATTTCCTCTTAGACATCCAGAGAAATTAGACACATTTCCTATGCGCCTGTTTTTTTTTGTTTGTTTTGCCTGAATGCTCCGGTGGCCTTCAGCCAAAAATAATTGGACAAAACGGCGCTAGCGCAGGTACTGAGTGGGAGGCTTTGTTTCAGAAAAGTTTTGCTTTCTGTGCGTGACAAAGAACTCCCAGATTAAAGCAGCCATTCCACAACTTCATAAAAAATATCTATTGTTTTTTTTTGGGGGGGGGGGTTTTCCCAGAACTAAAGGTCAAATAAGAAAAGATAGTTTTGTCCAGAACAAAACCATCTAACTGGTTTTGTTAAATGGTTTTGTTTATACCACTTATGTGTGGTATTTTTCTTACACCGTGCACAAAAGAAATAATGATAAATTGTGTATTTTTCAAGAGACTCCATTGTCTTTTTTTTCATTCAGCTTTTGCAGGGAATAATGTGAGCAATGCACCAATTACTGCAAGAAAAAAACCCCCCAATTGTAGCCTTTTTCAAAAACCGGATTGCATTTTTTTAACAATTAAGAATATAAAGAATATAAAAGCCACAGTTTGCAACGAGGCGTTTTCCACTGCGTATGTAATCGTAGTTTTCTGACGGCAAAGAAAGTCATCAGGAGGAGACAGAGCTGATCAAAGAAATACTTTGTCAAGAAATTGTGAGAGACAAACCAAGCCAAAAAAAAAAAAAAAAAGAACTTAATTTATGTGAGGCTTTGCTTCCTGCCAAGAACAAAGAATAAGTGATGGAGGCTTATTTTGGCCCTGATGTGGGATGTGCAGGTTCAGGTCAATATCCATTTCCACCCCCAGAAATCTGGATAAGCCCGCGCTGCAGCTTTATGGGAGGGCTGGTTTGACAGCTTGAGTGCAGCAACACAGACTGCAGGTACAGTAAACACCTTTGTATTTGGTGTTTGAGGGAAAAAAAGCCTGTAGCCTCACAGTCGATTGTGAATCCTGGTTTTAGTGAGTTGAACGCTGAAGAACTTCACGCAAACTTGGGTCACCAACAGATTCATTTTTGGAAATGGTGAAAAATTCCAATGATGATTATCAAATGTGTCATATGACTTAAGAAACGGACACGGCGCATGTTAGCCTGTCTTAATGCCGCCGTACATAACAGTCACAAAAATATGTTTTGTCCGTATTTGTTGAAACTGTCGTGACAGTATGTCGAAAGAAAAAAAAGCACCGTTAAATGAGAGGTGATGTGCCTCTACAGTCTCTAATCTATTCAATTAATACACTGCATTTAAAATGTATTTATTAAAACACCGGTATTGGTGGACCAGTTCAAAAGTAAGATTTTTTTTTCTTTTCTTTTCTTTATTTATTTATTTTTGCAGAAACAGGACTCATATTAGATCAACATGCATTAACATAGATTAATACAATCAACGTCTCACTAAAGGTCTCCTGCGATTGACTGAAGGAGTAATTCTTGAAAGCACTTAGAAACTGTGAAGCCATTGCCTTGGTTAAGGTTGCGGACTTCATCCCACGCTACAAACACACTGTACGAAACAGGGGGCTGACCAAAAGCAAAACACGTTTGAAAGACGCAACAGAAAGACCTCATGTTCCACGAAATGCAGCTTCTTTCTTAACGTTCGTGACCAACCAAGATGTGCCAATTTTGGAAAGATGAACGGCTGCTTTTAGATTCCCTCTGCTCAGTTTGATCTACTCTTTCTGGTCTCTTTGTGTTTGGACACGGCGTTAACTGCTTATCTGGTATGCAAAGCCTATCTTAATCCTTATTGTGTGCATGGCTTATATAACCGGTTTGCCTAACATCTACATATGTGATAGATCTGCTATTCAGACTTCTGTTTTGTTTTGTTTTTTTGTTTAATTTGGATTAAAATAACCTTATCTGTGCAGTTTTTCCTTAGCGATAGAATAGGAGCCACAGGATTTGTAAACTACGTATATTTCCACTCTTCGCTTCAAACCCCATTGAAACAAAATTTAAAAAAAAAAAGGGAAAACTATCCACTCCTGCCATATATACTTCATTCAGTCACGGGGAATTCCTGTCTTAATGCAGTCTCTTGTGGTGTAGTATTTCGGTCCATCACAAACTGATCTACTGCTTGTGTGTTGTTGGGGGTTTTTTTTTTCTTTCTTTCTTTTAATATACAGAGAAGCTGTGCAAAGCCAAGAAATCAAATTACAGACATCAAAACAGAGTAGGCGAGTGTATCAGTGATTTTTGTGTTCATGAAAGCCATAGGCCTTAGAAATGCAGCCTCGAGAGGCACGCATCAAGAGATTATTCAACATTAGATCTTCTTGTTTACCAAGTCATTAAAGTAAATCCTTCAGTTGTGAAAGCTGGGATAAATAGTCACTGTCATTATATGTAGTCAGGCTGAATGTGAATGTATAGGAGAATCACTTTAACAAAGTTTAATGGCCACTCATGCTCATCATCATCATCATCAAAAAAAAAAAAGTATATAATTATTTCCTTATACTAAGTTATTTTATAGATCCTTGCTTTAACCAAGGGTTCAACTTGAAATGTCTGTTTTCGCAAATTCTCACGACTTTCCCGTTACGTCCTACAGCACACAGATGTACGCAGCTCCCTTTTTTTCACTTGCAGTAATTTTCAGTCACTTTTGATCGCAAGAGTACAACAACTAATCACACCCCCAATGAGCTTGTAGGAGGCGTGCTTGACTGCCTGAGCATGTGGTTTGATACAAGGAGATCTGGTGCTTATTGAATCTTGAATTGATTGCTGCGCATCGTTTTTTTCTTCCCTCTCGGTGGCGGAGCTCAAAGTCATCTCGTCTTGAGTCAAAACGTCTTGAGTAAGTGTTTTAAGGAGACTCTCGGTGATTCACAAGATATTTCTGCTTTGTCTTGACTTTCACCGCCACAATTTATATGGCCTGTCACATGGGTGTAAATAGGAGAAATCAAAGCACATTTTTGGGGAACGTCATATTTTTTTAGCTTTTCATCCCCCTGTCTTCTGTCATGTCTCTCAGGGTAAGACATTTTTTGCTGAAATTTGATATCAGTAATATTGTTACCAAACAACACACTCTCAAAGATCAATAAACTTTCAATTCTATCAAACAACGGAGCTGGAAGAGATTTTAAATATCCAAAGTAATTAAATAAAAACCACAAACACATCGAATTATGAAGTCTTCCATAAAATGAGCTTGTTGACATCGAAGCACCAAACTGAAGACTTTTGTTGCCCAGTTTGTCCTAAGAAGAGAGAGAAAAGAGAAAAACAATAAATCATCCAGATGGACATTGTTTTTAATTTATCATACGATTTACTGATTTATCGGTAATCGCGACAGTTCGATGCACAGTGTGTGTTGAGAACAAGTGTGCAGAGATACTTTTGCTGTAAAATCACCGTCGCATTTTATTTCATTTGTTCCCACATTTAGAAATCGACTGATCATATATGGTGGGGAAAGTCCCAGGCTGAATTGATCAAAAATCACATGAAGAAATGGGTGAGTCTTTGTCGGCGTAAACAAAGTGTCTGCATGCTGCAACTTTGCAGTATTCCACTTGTTGCCACTAATTGTTTTTTTTTTTTTTTTTAAAAACTGTGTGGCAGCTAGTCTGGGTTGTTGATAAAATTGCATACGGTGTGTGAAGGAGGACAATGCCGGACAGTTATTTAATCAAAGCTCCATGTTTTCCTTCATCAACGCAACACAATGACGTGATGGAGATATTAGTCTCTGGCTTCTTCGCTGTCCTTCTGTCCTTCCTGTAACATTGCTTGTTTCCGTTCCAGTTTTTCCGTTTCGTTTGATTCATGTCACCAGTTTCATGATGTCTGGGACTTTGACTGCCCGCCCCGGTTGCAGTTTCTGCTTGTTCGGTAAACAGCTCGGTTCTTTTCATCCTTCCCTCCTCCATTATTGATCCCAACGACTGATAAATGAAAAATACGTTGCCGACAAAACGGGCCCCGAAGACATTGATTCTCTTTCATCTCCTTTGTAACATAATTGAGTCTTTTTGGCTCCTTTACACCCTCGTACCCTCTAAACAAAACAAATAAGAAGTGCGGAATTGGAAAAATGGAAGTTGTCGTTTCAGGATCGGACAACACATAAAGCAGATGGTAGAGCGAGCGCCCCGAGGAAATCTGGAGGACGTCCCGCTCGACAAAAAAAATTAAAAAAATGAAAAAATAAAGGGTAACTTTGAAATGAAAGCAACTCCAGTGTTTTCCTCTTCCTCTCTCTTTCAAAAATCTTCACCAAAAACATGGGAAACAAATTTCAAACTTTGCTACTTTGCCTTGAACACTCACCAAGCCGTTCAATGTCACAGCAGCTTTTCTGTGCGAGTGAGTGGGAAAGTCCTCGCCTGGACTGGATTTTGTGTTGTAGTATGTGCAGCATGTGAAGAATGAGCCTGATGCTGCGGGAGGCCTGCAAGCTCAGCAAAATGCCGTGAGGATCAAAACAAAAGTCATTTTAATACATAGAGCCCGCATTTGGAAAAAAAAAAGAAAAAGACAAGTAGATTCTGCTAACTCAGTAAAGACCCTCCGATGTTTGGGGTGGAGGGAAGGCTGTGAATATGCTGATCAACAAATATCCTGAGGGGGAAAAAAATGCATTATTTAATGTAAATTCAATTCAATGCACTGAAGACAAATGTGGACTTTGTGGACCTGTCAGTCAAAGCGGTAGCGAGTCACTGATGCCGCAGGATGACGGTAGCTCTTTAGCTCTTTACACGGTTATATCTTTCGAAAAATGCTTTTCACATTTCAGGAGGAGTTTAGGAGACGACCCTAAACCCAGCAGCGCACAGCGAGGTTGACGACTGGGTGGCGTACCGACTCCTCGGGAGTCGGATGTACATGTAGGTGAACCCAGATGGTATTTCGATATTGAAGCACTTGTTTCAAAAATAGCTTTTAATTACGCTTCATTTTGTTTCACACATTTAAAAGTCTGGCTGCTTCAACGGAGATGATCGCCCCGAAGAAGTTTAGACCTGGGTCAGTGCTGTTCTCCATGTATGTGTTCAGTCTTTCCAATGTGTAGAAGAAGAGCGACATGCATCTGTTACTTATTTTGCCTACGGGGCTCAGCGCTGCCCCCTATCAGTGCAGCACAGTACTTTCTACCTCACCCTGATCAGTACACATATTCATCAAACATATTAGGCAGGCTATGGAATGGCAGCATACGATACACGTACAATAAAACTGTGTATAATGCCAATTTAAAGACATGATGAACAGACAATGCAAAAATTCAGCAATTCTGACTATAAAAATGTTGAAATTAGCGAGCGCATTTGTTGCTAGGCCTTCCCCTAAAATCCAACATGGCTGCCAAGTGTTTAAAAAGCTAGTGATAGTTATCTAATTGCACTTTGAATGCTTTGGATTTTCGCAAGTCTCATACACAGACAGTATGACACAACATGTTAACACATTACTTAATTGTTTGAAAACAACATGAAAGGAAATGTTGTCTTGTTAGCTTAGCGTAAGTGGTTAGCTTGTTGCTAAACACAGCAACTGGCCAACTTCCCCTGTATTTACTTAAACCTTAAACATAATTATGTTGCTTTTGATCTTGTAATTCTCAGATCCATGTTTTGGCTTCAAAGCTAAATAATTAGCCACTAGGCCTTCTGTTAAAATTTGTAGTGCTCTAACTGCTCTCCACTCCAGTCATTTCCTCTTTAAGTGGTTTTTATCCAAGGAAGATACACGCTTTTCTTTTCTTTTTTTCCCCCCCAAGTAAAGCTAATCCTCTTGACTGTGGCCTCCTAAACCTCTTGTGAATGCAACTGTTTGAAAAACTCAATCTTAAATATTTTAATATTGCTTAGTGACAGACTCGTCTAAATTCATCATTTCAGAAAATGTTGGGGAAGCTCAGATCTGTACGTGGTCCTTCAAATACTTCCACAAACAGCAAAATTAATCAACATAAGAAAATACAAACCTGCTCTGCACAGCTGGGCCTGTGCAACATAAGTGGAATAAATGGATGAGTAACAGGCAACAGCTTTTTGCTTTTTGAGTCACCGAAGTTAAATTTATACTATTTGAAGAGTTATGTACATTCTGTCAGGATGCTTGTAGCAAGCCTAATGAAGAATCTTATCATAATAATAACAACAACAACAACAACAACAATAATAATAATAATAATACACTTTTTCCAAAACAGCAAATGTTCTATTAAAAAAGAAAAAAATAATTAAAACACTTTGAAAATACATAAATGTGACTAACGAGGAAACATTTTTTTCTGTTTGTATGTAATCACATCTAATTTCTGAGTTTTCATAATAATTAAGTCATTTGTTTACTAGAACGGCCTTGTACGTCTTATAAGCAGAACGTTACACTTCTGTCAAACTGTGAAGGCGCGTTTTGTACTCGATGAGTGCAAGTATGTCACAATTAAAGGTGAAGCTGGAGACGGAGTACCAAAACGCCGGAGGCCAGGACACGATGCAGAATAAAAGAACTTTATTACACGCTGGAACCAGAGACGAGATAAACACAGGCTTGGCAAAGCCAGCCGACATCAGAGGAGGGAGGGGAAGCGCTTTGCCTCGGCACAAAGAAGACAAAGAGACTTGAACACCGATTGAAGTTAAAAAGAAACAACCAAAAAACTGTGAAAACTGATTCCGTAAAACGAAACAATTCAGTAAAGCTGTCAGTACAACATGGACCAAAACAAGTGATTTGAAAAATCAACTCTGAAATCAAGACACTCTTGATACCTGCGTTCTTTGTGGTCTTTATCTAGTAAAACCTTATCAAAATGTTTACACTGCCAGCATGTTTTCATGGAAAAACATATTTATATTCATATTTGATATTTGTAATTTAGCAATATGTTGTTATGGCTTATTGATGCTGTACAGCTTGGGATGAGTTTGTCTCAACAAAATAATGAAGCCTGGATTTAAATTCAAACTGGAAGACTCTCTAGCCCCACCTGCATCGTCCAATCGGTGCGACTCGCTCATCGCCGTCGACCTATCAACGCCAGACCAAGCCAATCACCGACCACGCTCCCGCTGAAAAGGACCTCCATCCATGGCATCTTCTGCTTTCCAGGTGCCACAACCCACCTCTGCCCCTTCTACACTTCCATTATCCTGGCTCTCCAGGCACCCATCCTTCTCCGACCTCCATCACCAGTGTCGGGCCCTGGGGGATGACATTCCTAATCAGCATCGGGAACGCTCATCCAAGCTTATTGCAATTCACAGCTCGATGTCCTCAGCCGGGGCCCGAGCGCCAAAGAACTTTAATTCATGCATGTCAATAAACCCTTTTAATCGCTGTCTTTCTCCGCCTGAGTCTCTCCAGATTGAATTACTTTTACAACTGGAAGTAGCCGACTAGCATCTCAAAAGCTCAAGTAATGCCTATAACGAGGACTGGCAAAAGCAAATGAGGTGGATAAGCAGTGCTTGTCAACAGCTGATGGCTTCATCCAAGATATATTATAGTGGAACGACGCTGCAGTGTTTTTGTTTATGAACGATCCACTGAACTGAACGAATAGTTTCAGCGAATGAACTGAACCCAATCATTTCATTGACAAATTCTCCCAATGAGAAGTGACTACCACAATCCCTTCACGCTGATTGTGTTTTGCTAGGCTACATAGTTAGAATCGCGGTTGTTCTTGTCCTATAGCAAGAACAAACCATTTCACATTGGCAGTGTGCTACGAATCAGCAGTTAGCGTTGAATCAAAGCAATATAATAATTCATTTGATAGGGGTGTGTGTGTGTGCGTGTGTGTGTGTGTTTTATGTGGGTTGACACAACATTATAACTCAGCTTGGGAGAACAGAGATAGGAATCCGGTATAAATTGATCATTTTTAATATAGGGGTCCTACAGAATCGGTACGCTCAAAGTGAATTGAATCAGTTGTTTGCAGCACCACTCTGCAGTCTGGAAATGGAGCTGTGAGCACGTCACAACACTCAAAACGCGCTCACACAGCAACTGTCTTCAGTCAGAGGCCTCTTCAGATTTGCTGCAAGACTGACTGCTGCTGAAGAGCCTTTCTGTCTACAGCATCATCATCATCATCGACTGAGGATTCTTGCAACAGCGTCTTTTTTCCCTTCGAGAGAAGAAAAGCATTTTTGAACTGAATGATAATAATCAGCACGGAGCAAGAATCTTCCTCCTTACATGGCCAGCTGTTTGGATTTGTCAGATGGCTTGCTGCAGTAAAAAATAATAAGAAGAATAAATCAGTAAATTAGTTGTTGCTTAGCAACATCCATATCATTGTTTTCCACAGTGAGGCACTTAAACGCTTTTTAATTTTCAAAACCTTTAACACAAATATGGGACACTGTGAAGTCCATTAGAGATGCAAGGGGGTATTGCCAGCATTATTACTGTTTCAATATGTAAAGTGTGTTCTGTCATATGGACTGATTATTTGCAAGTGTTACTCATAACTTTTGGCAAGTAGAACAACAATTGAATTTGTCACATTGCAGCGCAAGCTGTAAGTCAAACACACGACAGGAGAAAAACATTTGCAATGCCTTTTTTGTCTTCATAGTCTGACAGTTAGCTCGATAGCCTTCAGCCCAGGAGAAATACTTAATGCACGGCCTATGGGTCTCTTTTGGGTTATTATCTGGTTAACCTCGCCTGGCAGCGGAACCCCAAGCTCCAAGCGGGGGAAATGAACAAATGAGGTTTCCATCAATACTGCAATGAGAAGGGTCAAAGTGGCACGATTTGCATACAAAACAGACCCACGTTCAAATATGCAGCTCAGAAACACGAGTTAATGAAACACTGTATGTAATTAAGAGACAGTGTTGTGTCGAGAAGGATAACGTCTTTCAAGGATCGTCACATTTCTCGTGACGGCAGCGGCTCGTCGTGAGCCATTTACGGTGGCTGATGACGAGGCACGTTTGTTTTTTGTCTGTTGGGTTTTTTTTTTTTTGTGGCTAAATGTGCCGTCTTAGAAACAGTTTCGAATCACCTTTTTGTCGCAACACAAATGAATTGCAGGGGTCGCCAATAAAACTGCGCAGCTGTGTGTGTAGCGAGTGCATGAGGTGCTTGACTGAAGCGTCTCAATTTCACTGTAGTGTTTTCCCCAGCATTTCAATAAGAATCATTAATTTGTGCCCCACAACAATCTGACTGCTGTAATTACTTCAGAAATCCAGATAAAAAATAAACAAAACAAGACAAAAAAAAAAAAAACCTTTAATAAGCAAACCTACCCAATGGCAAGAATACGAGCTTATCCTCTGCTAACTAGCATTAAAACGCCATTTAAACGCTAATGACTCTACAGATACAAATGACAGCCTAACCTAGTTGGTGCACAGTGTGCAAAATATGAAGAATTTCATAAAGAAACATGTAATGATGAAAGAAAATGTTTCTGGAGTTGTTAACATGGCTTTCTGCTCAGGATGGCATGGAGTATTGGATACCACAAAGAAAAAAAATAAATAAAAAATGAAAGTTACTTATCACAGGTACAATGTGTCCCTTGTGACTGGGTTAAGTTGTAACAGCTGAATAAAATATGAATCGGTATCTGTGAAAAAAAAAAGAAAAAGATCGGTGAGTTCATTTTAATTCTGTTTCTAACAAGTGACAGGAAAAAAAAAAATCTTTTTTGTATTTTTCCTGCCAAAAAGTTGTTCAGTTTTGTTTGGAGGTGGTAGGAACTGGGTGCCGTTGATGTAGGGATTGCCAAAGACAAGAACACACACACAAAAAAAAAAAAAGAAAAGAAAAAGAGATTTAATCTGAGCAGCATAGGAAAATTTTTTGTAACTGTTTATGGTGACAAATAAAACCTGGCTGGTTTTACAAATGAACCAATATAGGCATAAAGAGTCATATTTCAATACTTGTCAATAATTGATGTCTGGTCACATATTCATTTTCATTATAAGGTACTAATAGTTTTATTTCTTCTTTTTCTTGGATTGCCTGTAAAAGAAAAAAACAAAACAAAACAATCTTTGTCCTTCGTTCCCTAACTCTCAGCAATGCTCATGGAGTTGGCCGGAAGCAACCCGTTTAAATAAAATCCCGCTTAGAGCCTCACACCACCTCGGGTCCGAGGTGGTGTGAGGCTCTGCTTAGTCAGAGAATATTCAATCATTTCTAATATAAAAGAGAAATAGACGCTCTGATCATTGCGGTGCAAGATGAATTATATTATCTTGCTCTATAGACTCGTTTAGCTGAGATAATGCACGCTTAATTGGCAAAAGGACACCAATCAGAAGCCATATGCTCACAGGCTGCAGATAGTCATTAATTAGTAAAAACGCGATTTGAAAAGCCATTTGTGAGCGAGCCCACCCCAACCCCAAGACGGCCGCCACGCCACTCTGCTGTCTTGAAAACAAGGCGCGAATAACAACCAATTAAAACAGTATGACTGCTTGTATGCGCTCGTGGCAAGCAAACAACCAAACAAACGACTGCACGTGCGCTTGTCCACACGTTTTATTTCTCAACAGGTCCACCCTCTCTCTCTCTCGCTCTCTTTGCTCACTCCTCTCTCTCTCTCTCTCTCTCTCTCTCCCCCCCGCCCCCCCTCTAAAAAGCCGCCGCCGCTGCTTTCTGCCGCGCGCTCAGTGATTATTCCGCTCGCGCTCAGCTGAGTGTCGGCAGCTTCAAAGCTCAGCATCACTTTCTTTCCCCGTCTCTTTCCCAGTCACCGCACTGCGATTCCGCGAGGTGAGGTTCACAGCTTCGCAGCTCCACAGCTCAGCACCTGACGAGCAAAGCAGCCTCGCCGGGACACCGAGACGGGTTTGAAGAAAAAAAAAAAAGAAAAAAAAAAAGGTGGGGTGTGGAGGGGGACGACAAATGCTCGAGACCCGCGGCAGGTGGCCCCAGACCCGGCGGGGAGGGAGACGAGCGCGGCAGTGATGGGACAGTTTTCCGGAGGATGCTGCTGGAGTTTTTCCGTCCTCGTGCTCCTTGGTCTGCGAGTCCCGGCGACGTTAGCTCGAGGTAAGCAGCACGAGACTTTAACGAGCTCCAAGTCTGCGAGAATAAACTCAAAGGTGTGTAAATGGAAATGTCGCTTCGTTTGGCGCTGGCTGTAGTTACCTTGCGGGGGGGGGGGGGGGGGAAATTTTTTTTCCTACTTCTCACGTGCGAGCACTTCATTATATGTTCAAGGACTGGATTTTAATGACTGCAAGTTTTTGTTAATGGTGCGTAACAGTGACGTGGGCGTCTGCTTGGCGTGATTAATTACATTAATTGATGCTTTAGACTGTTTCGACATGAAGTTGAATCATTTCTGCTCCTCTTCGGAAAACAATTGCGCATTAGTGAGTGAAGAAGCGCTAAGCTGCGTATGTGCGCTATTTTTATTTATTTATTTATTTTTTTTTTACATAATTTTTACATGACAGGATCCTTTAGTATTTTAGTAGAAAGTAGTGATGTTCAGCAGGTTCACATGTATCCAAAAGCGTGGGCAGTTGTTTTCACACATGATGCATTGTTCTCCTGCAGGCTTGGCGACACAGAAAAAACAAAATAATTGCTTTTAGTAGCAAAATTGTCCAGAAATGAAAACGTGATAATTAGATGTTATGTTGCAGCTTGCAAGCCTTGGCCGGTGGAGTAAGATGACCATAAAGCCTTTCTCTCCGGGTGAATCCATGCTGACCCATTGACTTCCATTTAACTTGCATGCCAGTGTAACAAAGCAGCATTTGCAAGTCAATTAGTTAAGTAGCCCTGAAGGTTTTCATCTCTTTGCATCGCAAGTTTTGAAATGAGCTTCGACTTGGAAATTTGCACTGCATACATATTAGATTCAGCGTAAGTATCTTAAGTGCAGCTTTTCATGCAAGGATTAGGGTGCTTTTGTTGTTGATATGTGGAAGGTCCTTTAAAGATGACCTTTAATAAAAAAAAAACCAAAAAAAACAACAGGCTTGCAATTGCATTTTTGTAGCATCTCCACTGTGGCCATGTTACATTGGTGAAATGTTGCTGCGATGTTCAGAAAGAGTGACCAGGGCTTGGCAGGAAAACGATGCCACAAATGTATGAAAGTAAAATGTGCCTCTGTGTTTGAGGAGGCAGTTTATATAAGCTGCATAGGTTCTTTTTGCTGGCTGGCAATGGCTCTTACTCAGGCGGTTTGTGATAAATATTTATGTTTTTCAATAATATAAATGTCAGCAGTCAAGTACATTATGCAAACATGAAAGGGTGCACAAAGGAAAAGCAACTCTAAGGGCAAAGAAATAGGAAGAATTGCAAAGCACTTCTAAGTTATGGCTGAATTAAAAAAAATAAAAGAAAAAAATTACCTACATACATTTTGCGTTCCCTGCAGATTTCACGTTGGGTAATCTGTTGCGGATTTTTTTTTTAGGATCGATTACTATTTTCTGAAAGAACAGCTATGTTCCAATTTTGTTTCTCTCCATTTTGGTTGGTTTTTAATGCACTTTCCTCGTTACTTCTTCTTGTAAGCCTTGTTAAGAAAGTGACATTTACTTTTCATGAATCATATTGCAATTTTCAGTTCTCTAACAAAAATATGCATTTTAGGGAGAAAAAAACACTTGTTTTTCTCGCTTCACGCTGCTTGTACTTGCAAATATATATATATATATTTGTTTATATATAAATGTATGTTGAACCAAGATATATTTAGCATCGACTCTCAGTATGATGCTCATAACATGTTTATGACAAAATGTAACTCAGCATTTTCTCCAAGTTGACAGCTAGCTTCTTTTGTGTTGGAACTGGAGCATTAACAGTTTGAGGGTGTGAGCTACTGGTGTTCTGGCATCGACACGTTCTTCTGACACTGGAAGCAGCCGTTTTGGTATCTCCAACGCTGTGGCCACACGCAGACATTCTGGCAGGCTTTCAGAGCCTTCGTTTTTATTCATTTTGGATGCTAGGAGAATTAGCACTTGTCGGGAAGCCTTTTTTTTTTTTTTTTTGCACTTTCATTCAGCAGACACATTTTTCTCAGCCTATAAGTGTTGTTGTTGTCACCTAACCTGTCTTCCCTGCTGCTCCGCTCAGCACTATCAGATACCCAAACACAGTAAGGGGAAGCGCGGGCGAGGAAATAATCCCACTGTAAATAACAGAACAAGTTGGATGTAATGCTCACGCTGAGCTGAAATAGAGTGACTGCACATACATTTGCAGACTAATGTAATTGCACACCTTTCTATTGGTTTTAGAACAGTGTGAATCTCATAAAGGTTGTTGTTTCCTGATGCAGGCTTTACTTGTCATGTAAAAACTTCATTGTGTTTCAAATCGTTGGGAGGAAAGTTAGTGACTTAAAATTGAATCGCAAAGAAGAAAAAATGGCAACGCCAAGAGAGTTGTGCAGCTTGGATGGTGACTTTCATGCACAATATGAGCTGCCAAATATTTTAGTATCTAATAAGCAGTGTCATTGTATATATTTATTTATATTATACATATTGGACTTGGTAAGCGGAGTTTTTTGAGCCCAATTTTGGTTACTGGATGAATCTTTAAACACAATATGTACAATAATGGAGAAAACTTCAGATCTCAGTTTAGTAAAAAGTTGAACTTCGTGGCTTTACTTTTATGCTGTGACTCATCCAACCACACAGATCCAGATTCAGTAACATTCAGAAATGTCTGAGTGGAAAACCAGGGCTTTTGCATATCATATTTTTCTAAATCTTGCAGCTATGTTGGGGATGACGGATAAATACGTCTATACTTTACAGTCACTTAGTTCTAATTATGCTGCAGGTGTGCTACTGCTCTCTACATCTCTTTATGGTCACTGCAGTTTAGTGGAAATGTCATTTTTAGATCCTCTACATGCAGTTTATTATTCTCTATACCTCACCTCCCAGCCTTGAGGCTGTAAAATGAACCAAAAGCTAAAAGTATAGCATAACACTGACATGTTCTGCTGTTTTTTTGAGGGAGGGGGGTTCCCATTGTTGGAATGCACCATTGTTGATATTGTTTGGCTTTAGGCTTCAAATGATGACTCTATGAGAAAATTAACGTCTGTGAAGTTTACTTACTAAACCCAGTTCTTGGTGTACTTTAACTCCAGTTGTCCAGCAATGTTTAAAGCGAATGATCTGGTCATTAAACAGGACTCTCCTTCCCTCGGTCCTCGTCACCTGCTCCCCGCCACCAGCCAAACACTGGAGGGACAGGGAGCACTACGTAGCTCACACATCATTATACATTGCATTCACTTGCTCTTGGATATCAGCTATTTACTCATTTCAGCACTCGTTTGGATGGCATTTGGGTTTACATTCCACAATGCAATTTAATGCATTTTTAACATGTTATTTGCTCTTGTGTTATACCCCCTATCTGCCTTTCATGCTTGCCACCGGCATATTTTTTGTGGCTGAGAAGCAAATGCTTACGGATAGTGTTGTGAAGCTGTAGATTGTTTTAGAAAATGTACATTCGTATGTCGTTGAAGTGTTATCGAGGTACCGATGAGCTTAGTTTCATGAAAGTAACACCTCAGTCTGAAATGTGTAGCTTGTTTGCCCAAAGCAAGACACCAGCATCTCCAAACGGAGGAGCAGCAGCTGCTCGGTGTCCTTCCTCAGCAATGCCAAATTAACCTTAGATCACGTTCAGCTGAATAAACACCACTTTCAGCCCTTTTGTAGCTAAAATGTCTTCGATTGCAAATTTTATGTCACAACAACACAGCAGCGCTCCAAAGCCCAGGCACAATACAACAGATTTCATTTTGCTGTTTGATCAAAACAATTCAGCAAGCTCTTTGTTGAGAATTCACATGGCAGAACATGTAATCCAGACAACCTGCTGGTAGAAAAGCCTCATGGTCTGGCATGGTTAAAAAAAAAAAAAGACTGTTGGAGAGAGGCAAGAAGAGAGCCAGAGAATGGAGAATAAAGGGCAATAGAGTCATCGCTGACATGTTTTATTTATCTCAAAAATGACTGCTGGAATCTTGCTCGAGCTTCGAGTTTGATTTCACTGACGTTTCTCACGATATGAACCCAGTGGCACAGTTGGGAAGGCATCCGCTGTTGTGTTGTGGTGGTCATACTGCCCACTTCGCTTCTGCATTATTCAAAGGGAGTCCATTACTTTATTCAAACCTATCAAGCCCCTCTCCCATCATTTCTTCTCGACATTCAAAGGAAACCAGGCTCACCAAGAGCCAAACGCGGGTAGGGGGTGCCGCTTATGGGAAACGGACTTTAAAGCAAAGCATTTTGTAACCTTATACTGGGAAGCTTTAAAGTACAAGAAAATGTATTCAGTAAGATATGAAAATAGAGCAGTGAAGTGTTATGGCATACCTGCATGGCTGTTTTGTTGAGGATTTCATCAATGCTTTATCTTTAGCTTGTTCTATAAGGAAGAAGGAATTAGCCTAGCGACCATTTGCTTTCTCCTTAAAAAAATGTTCTGCTTCCAGTCATAAACATTTCAATGGCTAAATTCTGTTGTGTTTATGTAAATATTGTTGGACTTCCAATTTCCTATTTTCTTGTCTTTTTTTCAGTTTTAGATCCTTAAATTGATCTGACATGGTACCTCATTTTTTTTTTTGTGTAAAATTATCCCGTACTTGCAGAACTGTCACGTAAAAATGGTTTGGTACTGAACCCTCAACATGAGTAGATTCATTTTAACATAACTTTAATGCTAAAATAATAAAGTAATATTACCTGCTTTTGAAAAAGAGAACAGATGCGTCTCTCTGAATCCTTATATGGTTTTCCAAAAACGACACTCTGGACTGCATCAACAAAAACACGTACGTGGATGCACACTTGCCTAGGGATCATATTTTAACTAACCCCATCAGTGCTGTGTGTTGCCATGCATGCATCGTTCCACACAGTGCTAGTTTTTAATGTTCCATGTATGTCAAGGCGTGGAGACAATGACAGGGTGTCAAGTGGGGCCGTTTGTGGTACCTCTTGCAGATTTGCCTTGCAGCCGCTTCTCCTCAGCCTTGAGGCTTTCTCTTCAGCAAGACCCGGCATTGCTGTTATGTCTTTTATACCACTGAAAGGAAAGCCTTGGAGATAACTGCCCATCCCAAATGCACTCTTCAATGCCTCACTGGCCAGCTCAAGGGCATTGCCACAAATGTTAGATTCAAACCATACACTGTTTACCTCGATGCTAAATGCTGTCCACACATCTCTCTTTCGTTTTTCTGTCTTCCTTTCTTTCTGAGCTTCCAGTTTGTGCCGATATGTTGCACTCTAGTTCCTTCTAAAGTGCATTTATTTCATAAATGTCCCAGCCCTTCATCCTTTCTCGTTGCCCACTCTTCTCTCGCAATTTCATTCAATGTAATTTAGTTTCAGTGGATTGTAGCTCTGACAAATGCTTGGGTTGTGTATCATTTCTCAACTCACCTGACTGAAGAAGAAAGGAGAGCTCGGTGTGGAGCGGAGGAATAAAACCACAGGGAGAGCGAAAGACGAATAGGAAGGTTACAGTGCAGAATCCTTAAGCAGCTCATGTTATCAGTAACTGCCACAGCATTTTGTCAGTAACAGCGAGGGCCTGTCACTGCTCTTCCTGATGAATTAATTTCAAGAGTAATCAAAAGCAATACATATTTAATGACTTTGATCCTAAAGAGAGGGAGTATTTTTGGCACCCAGTAGAAATAACGACCATAAACGAATCTTATTGTTAAAATTAACCTTCTTTAGACCTGATGTACCATATTCCTTCACCATTAAGGCAAATTTTGGAATAAAGCTATGAATTTTACTTTCAACATGCATGCGTATATTTTCAGTTTTTTCCATTCAGTTGTAAAAACATAAAGTGGGCTACTAAAAAAGTAAAAAATTGATTCTCATAAGGATTAATTATCAAGTATTGGACTCTTGTGACCATCAGAAAAGACATGCTTTAGGTGGTTTAATTCAGCCATGATATTTAATCTATTCTCTGGTATAAAAAATTTTGGGCGGGGGCATCTTAAGTGTGTTTTTAATAATTTTATAACATGACAATTTAAATGAATCTTTGAGTTGTCATTAAAATTATTTGCCCCAGTGTTTAGTTGTCTATAAATGACATATTCATATCTGCCAATCACTCATCCAGATATATAAATTATTTTTTTTTCTTTTCTTTAAGTCCATAAAAACTACCCTTGGTTGGTGTATAAAAAGTCAACCATCATGATTTACTCTGAAGCTTTTTTTTGTTGAGATTAATAAAAATTAAACATATGCTTTGATGGATAGCCGATAATATTATTTCTTTTCCACTGGAGCTAAAATTTCTTCTTGCATCAAAGTATCTGCTGCACATTTTTCCTCTTTTATGTGTTATAGTCCTTGTAACTAAAAAATAAAAAAAATAGCAACCCACGTCAGAGCTCAAAGAAAATCATAAATTAGTATTGGCATCTGATGATATGACCACGATGGTTGATACACAATATTTACCAATTCTATAACATTATATATGTTTCTCTAACCTTCTGACACCATAAAGATGACCTCATAGATGACGTTGCTTCCCTGCCTCAGTCAAACATCACACAATTCCACGCTGTGGTATTGTCACATGACCAAACAAATAACACACGGTCAACACTCTCCCATCCTTAAGCAAATGCCCAAACATCTACAAGATGAAAATACATATCAGTAGTTAATATTGACCCAGTTTTACTGATGGGATCAATATCGACGTGCTAAAAATGGGTAACAATGACCGATACCGACATTAAAGCTGATATACTGAATGTTTCTCATTTTTATACTAAAGCATTTGGTTTTCTTCAGATGCAGGGTTAAAAGAAAAGACAGAAAATATCTTGAAACAAATAAAAAGAAAGGTCAATGTAATGTGAACATCCCTAATTCATGGAATGTGGAGAAAAAGTTGTTTACACCAACTTACTTCAGAAGCGTACGTTTCTGTAAATACAGCGAACATGCCCAGAAAGTAAATTAAATAAAAGTAAAATTCTTGCTTTTCCCCACGTTTAAATGATGAAAATGTTCACATATTCTATTTTTCTTTTAAAATTTATTTCAGCTCTCACTCTTTCTAACTTGAGAAAAAAAAAACATTCAGTGACACGAGTTGCAGAAAAAGAAAGAGGCTCAGGCTGTATTTCTTTCGGCACTATATGTTCTCAAATTCTGTTTGGTTCTTTTGTAGGTGTCAGAAATACAAGATGAGGTTTAAGAGTCCCTCTTGGCATATGAAACCTGCATAATAACTCTCTGAAGTCATGCGTGGCAGCGTGTTGTAAAACCAACAAGGCTCTATCATTCATAAATTGAAGCACAGAGCGCAGTTAGGTAGGTCCTTGATGCTTTCTCTTCAGAGTCTTTCAACCTTCTATCAACAGAGCGAGTGTTCAGAAACACTGTTCTAAAGAAGTGCATAAACCAACGTGTGCCTAAAGAAACTACCAAGGATACAGCAGAGCAAGGAGAACGAATACTGTGTTCAAAATTAGGTGGCTTCTGAATGCAACTTGATTTCATTTAGAGGTGTCACAGTAATTAGAGTCGAGCTTTCTTTCAGAAAAAATAGAATAACTTGCATCATTGTTTTCACTCTACAATAATGTGCTACTTCAAGTTATTGTATTGCATAAATTCCAAATTAAGTACGCCGAAGATCGTGATGGAAATGTGAAAATATGTAAATGCATTTGGGGCTTTTACACAAGTTGGGGGAAAAAAGGGAAACTAAAAACCAGGAGAGCATCACCAGCTGCTAATACTCCCAGCATTAAAGATGAATTACTAACAAAATCAAGTAGGAATAGAAATGCAGCAAATATTTTAATAAAAAAATAAGTAAGTTGGCCAGTGTGTTGGATTATTTCAAAACTGAATGTAGATTTTGTAAATTAATAAAGTTGAAGATAAATCATAACTTTATTGTACCCAACGGGAAATCCATTTGCAGCAGGTCCACTCATCAAACGTCGACATAAAAAAAAGAAATAAAGCAGAAACAACCATTTTTTTTAACGTGGCAGCATCAACAAAGAGAAATAAGTTATAGTAAAGTAATAAGCAATAGTGTTGGAAACGGTGCATAACAGCAGCAGCAGGCATAAAAGAAACTGTATGGTTTTAACTACAGCCAGTTTTAAAGATAAACTCTTACAGATGATCGATGGTGAGATTGATTATCCAACGATCAAAACCACTAGAAATAGTTAACATTATCGCTTAGGAATTTTTGAATAAGACTGTGGATTAAAATATTTCTTGTATTTACTACCAAGTTGTTTTAATACATTAAAGACAATCCAATCAATAAGTTGTACTTGAATGATCTATAGAAACCACCCGATTGTTGAATCACCACATGTTGGCAAATTCATAGGAATCGTCTCACAGGCTCAGTACTCACTTTTTAAACCAAATTGACTCCCTATTACATAAAAATTAGCATATATAATCCAAATTAGTAGCATTTAAAGTGAATGTGCTGCCAGTAGATTGACAGTAGCAGCACAGTAGCAGAAAGATCAGTGGTGTGAAGACTCACATGCTGTGAAACAGCAGCTTAGCCAAATGCAGACAACACACTCGCCATGCTACCCGTGTGACTCAGACTCAAACCCTCTCAGGAATGTCTCAAGATGTTCCCACATGTCATGTGTAAATTAGGACATTGTTGATATGACTGCATCGCTGTTGCCGTTCTTTGTGTGTGCGTACATGCTTTTTTCTTTCTTTGGCATCTGTGGTCATGCTGATATTTTAATAAGTTAGAATTTTAATCAAAGGACTTCTATTTACATATCTCTCCATCTCTCTTGTGTTTGGAAACAGTTTCTCATAACAGGGCTTAAAAAGGCAATGCTAGAATATACTGGAGATACAATGTTGCATAAAATTTTGTATTCATGTTTCTTTCACTTCCAAAGCATTTCTAGTAATTGTGTCATGTTTGGTTTCTGGTGGAGCCCAAAAGCAGGCAGAACCAGAGGCAGAAAGGTGAAGTGATGAGTTTCTAGTAATGGAAAATAAAGTCTTGCAGAGCTGCTGTGAAAGGAACAGGGCATGGAACGGGTATGAGTATGGAACAAAACAAAAAGCAGGAGGTTGAATAGAGGTGGAAAAATGACAAAGGAACCAGATGAACCGGATCAAAGATGTGCTACAGCTGTGGCAGAAGGAGACCAAATATCCTGAGGGAGGAGGATAGCTAACAAAGTGATATAAACTAAAACCCAAAAGGAACTACAAACCAAGAGTAAAAAAGTTGCCCAGATTTAAGAGACTGAAAACGAGAAAAAACGAAGGACCTCAACACAAAATGCTTCACTAAGTCATTGATTGCCTCTCAAAACAACCATGTAAATCTTATTGGTATGGCGATCAGTGATATTTTGAGATGCTAAGATGTTATTTGAAAGACACGAACAAAACTTGAAAATACAAAAGCTCAGGGGTGGCGTTAGTACTTTCTCTGCACCTGACTGAGCAGAATCAGGATGATGTTGGAATCCCTGCAAATTTGCCTCATTTTCATTACAGAAATTTCAGCGGTTTTGCCAAGAAAAAGAAAGCATCCTTCTTATTGAACAGTGAGAGTAATCTTTAGGGGACAAAAGGCACATCTATGTTTAGTTTGATTCTCAAAGTCTTCCTTTTCAGCTGTTCACCTCTCTTACGTTGTTTTGTGTTTGTATTCAGCAGCGAGGAGCAAGTGAGTTTAATAAAAGGGTAAAGCTTAGACAGCACAACGTCCAGCATGCCTGGTGTATTGTTCCTTTTTAAAGGTGCTCTGCATCACATCTTAGACCGTTTTGACTACGATCAGCAAATAGTGTCTTTATTAACAATCACTTAAGGCATTTCTTAGCTGCTCCTTTTACTCATCCAGCGAGGGCGGCTTAAACAGGACTGTGTGATGTTGTGTAAAATAGAGTTGAAAGGGGGATGTGTCTACCGATGTAACTCAAAAATCTCAGCATTTTCTCATTAATGTAATGATAAACTGATGATTTGTATTTTGTTTTTGGCTGCTTCCTATCTTTGGTGCCAGTGTTGTGAGAAAAAGATACATTTAAATGACCTCTTGACTTGGTTTAATCTTTTCTTTTCATTCTGTATGAACTTTGTTTGGGTTAATTTAAAAGCTTATCTACTCATGGGGTTGAATGTTTTCCTTTTTCTTTCTGAACACTGATGCAAGGTTATGCATGTGTAGCTTTGATGAGGTTCCCCTTCAGCCAAGGACTCCCCTTTGTCATTAAGACAGATAACATCTATCCGGCTCATCGATACATTCATTTAAAGAGTACTTTTGTTTCAACCCGCAGACAGGGCAATCAATAAATAGCTTTGCCTATTTCAGCCTCATTCTGTCTTGATTCAGCCCCCGTTGAAATAAAAATAACATTTTGCAGGGCTTCACATGTTACATATGTTAAGGTCTATTATATAAGTAGAAATGTTAAAGTTTTACACGGACAAACTATAATTAAAACCCCCCTCCAAGAAAGCAGATGTAATTACACGCAAATAAAAACCGGCTGAAAAGAAAAAGAATTGAAGCAAATACTTTTTGCAGCTAATGGTTAGCTAGTTGTTGTATTCTCAAAATTCCTCTGTATCTTGTTTATTTGCCAGACTGTCAGTTTCTGTTTTCTACCAGATACCAGAAAACTGTCAAACTATTAGCAGTGGCCGAAGATCTTTCTAATTTTTGAAAAAGCTTTGGATGTTGTTAGCCAGCCCACTGAGAAAAAGGACAACTGGTTCCTTTCTGAAATAAGCATAAGAGTCTCAAACACAGATACGACGGGGTGTAAAGCTTATCAAACCCATTAAATATCTCCACCAGAAGGTAACACATGTTGACATTAAACCACGCGATACCAGACACACTTCACTTTAACAAGAAATATCTTCTTTCTGATATTGCAACATTATTGCACTCCTGCTGAACTTCACAGCTTTGCTGTTTTCCCCACATCCAAACAAATCAAAAAACAAAAATTAAACAGCTTCCTTGTTTAATTAGAAACAGATTTTCTAAGTCTGTTCCTTAGAAAATCAGCACAATTTGAGGCCAGATAGTTGTTGCAGCATGATAGTTTTTGTAGGATACGCAGCTTTTCACAGTAATGTTATGACAGTTGTTCCAAACACTCCGAATACTTTGAGTATGACATGATGCTGTATCTTTACTGATCAGAAAAACGCTGCATTTGAAATTCAACGAAGGTCGTAAATTCTCAAGTGTCGATTGCATTACGCTAACCCGGCCAAGCTAAAAGAGAAAGTATTTTTTTCCCCTCAATATGTCTTACTTTTGCAAAAGAATCAGTTCTTGGTGTCAGCAGACAGATCTATTATTTGTGCGAGAAACTGCACATCACACTGTTGCATAGCTACAGTATTTCATCCGGATGATTTTTTTTTTTTTTCATTTTTTGGGGTGGGGGGATTGTTCACCTGTCATGGTCTTCAGCCTACGCATACATGTGCTGACAAGACCCATACTCAAAGCACTGAAATGAAAGAGCAACTGAAATTGAAATGTCAGCTTGAAATGAGCATGCCATGAATTAGAATGTAGACAAAAAAAAACAAGCTGTTATGCAGCAGAATATTGTTGCAACTTTTTTGCCGTGCATTGTTTATCAAGTATGTCCAACTCTTTGATTAGAAAAGGGATATACAAGTGTTTCCACTGAAAGCTTTCCTGCTGCCGACTGTCACGTTGAAGCTGCAGCGACGCTTTTATTCTAATTCCCCGTAAAGCTTCTAGAGATTTGTTAATATCTAGGTATTGCTCGCATTTCCCTTCCAAATTCATGCTGTATTTCTGTAATCCAAACAAGTCCAGAGAATGTGATTATAAAAACCAATTCCAATCGGCAGTCCACGTTCACCCTGTATTTATTTCAGACATTATCTCCTCAGTAAATCTCTTAATGTTGATTTGTATGGTTTGCTCAGAAACCACCCCATCTGATTGGAATCTTTACATGGAAAGAAATGGGATTAGAAAATGTAAAGAAACTGATTAGATAGAGTGAGCTAATCGATGCAAAGCAGTTTGCACAAAGAGATCCCTTTTTTTTTTTTTTTTCTCCTCGGGGTAATCTTCCAGTTTGATGCTGTGAAGCTTATATGCGGGGGGAGGGGGGGTTCCTGGCGGGGAACAATTACATCATGGTGGGGCTCTGACCTCCGACCTGGACCGGTCCTGATTCACAGTCAGTAGATCATTTTCTGGTTTCGACCAACCAATGGCAGCAATCAGATCTTGCATCACAAGAAAAAAAAAATCGTCATAGCTAAATTTGTGTTCTCAAATTCTCCTAATGTCTCCTGAGACAACCCTGACCCTGATTTTAACCTTTGGGGGGGAAAAAAAGTTTAAGAATCCCCTATTAGTCTGAGCACTAAGAATACGATATCAGTACAAGTATGTAAGTTTGCATTTAATGTCCTTGCTGCAGGCTTTTTTCAGTGTAGCTACCAGATAATGGAGTAATGCACCCCTGACACTCAGTTCTCTCTGCTGACCTACAAGGTGTATGATAACCTACAGAACTACTTAGTTTGTTTTCAGGGCTAATAGAGAACTCTCCCAAAGGCACAACAGAGCTGGTGATGCTATTACCTGTCCCACAGGGATTCCCCCGTTGGTGTGGAGTCTATTTTGCCATTTTCATTAAATAACTAGGCATCGTAGCTATATACAATATTCCATGGTTACGCCTTGTTTTCTATATTAATGTTTTATGAAATCCATAAAAATCTGAAATAATGAAAGCTTTTTTTTCACAAGGTAAACATGTATGCACACTTGACACATTTATTAGTTTTCAGGGGGAATTATTTTTTTCTCCTGCCAGGATGAAGCTTCTTGAAAAGCTGTTGAGAAAAAGGACAACTGGTTCCTTTTCTCAACAGCAATGATTGTTATTTCTTACGATCATTCAGCCTCTTAAAGTTTGGAATATCACTGTCACGGTTTTTTTTTTCAAAAGTATTTATCATGTCTCATATAAAAATGAGAATAAATGTGCCAAGTACACGTAATTGGGTTGTTCTTGCAGTTTAATTACAGGTCAGTACACATCTATTCCACAGGACAGGTCTATAATTTAAACTTAAAATTGAACTTGTTTGGAATTCATTGTTATACTAACAAGTTGCACTATGTTAAAAAAACACATCTAATTTGTCATTATAGTTTCCATACCACTTTTTAAAAATAACTTTACCATCTCAGATACAAAAAATATATGCATCTAGGGAAAAATAAAGACTGTCAAACTGCAAAAAAAAGTATTTGGGACAAGAGTCAGCGAACAGCACTTCAAATGTTATCATCAAACTAATAAGGCATGCAAGCATGATATTAAAAATTAAATATTTCAATTACTTAGAAGGTTGTAGTTTGCTGTTCTGAAGCAATAAGTTGTATGTAACGAGAATATTATACTATTAGGTATTTCTAGTATCACAATGAATGTGTAAAAAGTGGAGAAATATGTTTGTTCCCTTCAAGTGAGCTGAAGTATTTTAAGGTTGTAGAAAACTTTTTGAGGTGTCACTTTACAGCCAAAATCTCAAGCATTGATATCAGTAACATTAGTGTTGAAAAGACATAAAGATGCTGTTCTTTGCCATCTCACTAGCTAAGCCATATACATGTACACTTGACACGACAGATTGATGACTTTTAATTTTTAATCAAAAAACAGCACCTTCACAAACGGATCCCATTATGCAGCAAGTTGTGCAGTAAGTCATCTGATTACTGAAACATATAGAGCTATATTTATGCTGTATGGAACAGTTCTTCCTTTTTTCTCTAAAGATAGTTTTTTTTTCTCTTGCTTTTGATTGTTGCAGTTGTTTTCCTACTGCAATTGCCAAGAAGTACAACTCAAATCCTGCTGTCTGGTCTCTAAGCTGTCTAATTTGTAGTCGATTAGAAAATAATTCCTGTTCTGGCGTCACCAACACAGGAAGCTCTTCATTAGAGATCAAACGAGATCTCATGGCAAACGTTGCACAACTGAAAGGTCACTTTTTTTTTTTCTCAACAGGAAGTTTGTTTCTTGAAGAACTTTTCAGCTGCAGTTAGCATAACTTTCGCCAGTTAAACTAATGTACCTGTCCATGTCTGTGATTGCGAGGTGGTTGGACTGCTCCGACAGCAACTCGCACAACGGAGCTATTTTCAGCCATAGAATTTCATTCAGGGACACAGTTTTCTTTTTAAGCCTAACAAGGGTTGATAATGCAGTAGAAAAAAAAAAAAAAAGACAGAATGAAGTGAATTTTCTTACCAGGAAACCAATGTAGTTTTGTATTCCTTTTTGGTTTCCAGGAGAGAAATACTCCAAGCGGGAGAAAATAGTAGTTGTTTTTTTTACCTCTACGTTGTTTACTGTTCCCTTAGAACTGGTGTATTGCTGTCACTGTCAGAAATGTCACAAAGATCTGGGCAACACATAGACATTCATGAATAGCCCTAGCGTGCCGCACCGTGCAGACAGACATGACAGAATTTACACCGCGAAGGTGGGAACGGACAGCGGAGCTGGGACTTGGGGGTACGAGTAGTCCTTATCGTTTAATTCCTCACCACCTTCAGATTGTTTATGACGTTGACAGGCAAGGTGAGAAAGTTGTGCAAACACAGGAAGCAGCAAACATCGGCTTGCTAAAAACGTTAAAGTTGGCATCCAGTGTGAACTTAAACACTCGTTGATGAGAACTCAGGGAAACAAACATTAATGCTGGTCAAAGCAACACTGTTTTTAACAATTTACTGTTTGTGTTAACAAAACAGATTTGATTTGGTTTCATAAATTAAAGCTACATGTGGTGTAACAGACTGAATGACATGCTTCTGATAAGAGAAGAGTGTATATTTTAGTCATTAGAGACTTGACTTGGACTTCAAAAAAAAAATGACATGTGAACATTAAACCTAAATAACTTGATTGGGTTTTTCTGTTCCACTTGATATTTAGTTGTAACAATTAGGTATTCTGTTTTCCTTATCAAATACCTTCTTTGCATTTAAAACAACCATGCTAATTGGGATTATAGCTATAAGTCGCTCAACTCCTCAAACAAGCCCAGACTTTGGATTTCCGGTCTTAAAATTAATGAATGAGCTCAACTCGATAAGAAGTGCAAACTTAGGTTATGACGCTGCGTTTTAATAAGTGGCTGCTGAGGAATATTTGCTGTTCCACCTTCTTTCCAATTTCAGCCTCTCTGTGGCAGCATTTTAACCCACCCACTCAGGAGGCCCAATTTTCCTCTCCATGACTCATAAGAAGGGCTGATCCGTTATATTGATAGAGATTTAGAAGAGTCCTTTCTATTTGCTTTTACATCTCTACAACACAGTAGAAGGTAGATAATAAAGAGCTTTGTTTAATCAAAGAAAATGGCAGATATGAATTACGGGCCTGACCACTTTTATTGGCACTCCAGTGAGGATGGATAAAAAAAACCTTTCGAATAATATCCTCTTTTATTGCAGACACATAAAGCCAACTTTAAATTTGAGTATATTCATTCAGTGGCACAGTCACTGCTACCCCAGCTGTCAATACTTCCTGCGATGCCCTTTTGCTAATAAGGAAGCATTTAGGATGTCTTAACACGATAGTTTGGTAGACTCTGTTTAATTTGGGACCAAAACTACAACATTTGTTACATTTTTGTACTTTTTCTCCCACTGACTGATGAGAATGAAGCAGTAAATGTCATAAAGCAGACATGACATCAGCCTGCCTCTACCAAGGCTGTTTCTTTGGCGTTACCTTGGCGCGCTAGTGAAATGCACAGGAATCCTTATTGCTAAGTTTCATGTTAAGTTTGATTATTTAAGGGAAGAAAAAATTAAAGTTTACACGCCTGTTGTTTTTGTAGTCACATTTTTTCCTGAGCATTTCTGTTTCTGTATGTGTGTGTATAAATATTAATGTGATTTGTTCCCAGAAGGGTAATGTTGGGAGTGAAGTGAGGGCAAAAAGATCCTTTGTGGTCTAATTGTGGTTTTTAGTGTCATTGATTTGTCTTTGTATTCATCCCCAACCACACAGCATGCAGTCGTACTAATTTATATCTCTTGCTCATTCTCGTCTCTCCAAGATTTCTTTTTATGTGCAAAAAAAAAAGGTTTTTTGGTCCTTACACGTCGTATGTTTTATATCCATAATGAGGAAAAGTTGCAGCATTATGTAAATGCAAATGCATGCACCTGTGCAATGTTAATTTTCCAAGCCATCAAGCTTTATCAGCATAGGTGAGGGAAAGTGCAGGTTGTGAAGAATACGTATCAGAATATTTACTTCACCTTGATTGCTGACTCCTCTGACTCATCAGTTTTAAAAATATTTTTTCCTTACAGAAAATCTTGTTTTTTTTTTTTTACTTGCACGCTGCTGAGAGTTCTGCATTTCACTTTACTTGCTTTTCATATATGGCATCTACTAACAGAACAGGTCTATAACTGAGGCTACATAGTTTGTACCATCATGGCGAGTCACTGAATTAGTTATTCAGCCTCTCACAAACAGACGCAGATTTGACCTACAGCAAAGCCTTGGGTTTTGTCCGGTGTCCAAAATTAAATAGTTGACTCACCTCTCAAGGGGAACTGGGAAATGATAAAAATAACACAAACCAAGAAATTTTTCTAAGCCAAGCAAAAAGAAAAAAAAAAAAAAAAGTTTGAAATGAACAA
The DNA here is from genome assembly GCA_010277015.1 of Poeciliopsis turrubarensis. NCBI lineage: Eukaryota > Metazoa > Chordata > Actinopteri > Cyprinodontiformes > Poeciliidae > Poeciliopsis > Poeciliopsis turrubarensis. The sequence goes on from VMRN01000062.1 coordinate 1,243,830, forward strand.
ACGGTGACCAACTTTGTGATTTCTGCTGACCTTTTCAAGAGACCTGAAAGCAGTAATTTATGTCCTATAGAAATACAAGATGCTGTTTTCTTAAGTTGAAGGCCTTGAGGTAATGATGAACACTCACACAAAACAGCTCTTCTATTTAAAAACAGGAAAAACACAACTATATTGCATCAGGTAGCTATCATAATGATATTTACAATTGTATTAAAATCTATGTGACATGTCTTCATACGAACAGAGAACTGATACAGAGACGTGTTGACAGTCATTGTGTTTAAAATCAACCACCTGTTTCATGCAAATCACATGTAACTCACTTCCTTTATACTGGATTTTATATGAAATATTTTTACATAAAACCTTCACCCTTAAATATTTCATTAATCTTCTGATATGATTCGACATCTAGACGCTTTTCTAATGATTTAAAAGGGTTGAGGTAATGGCCTTTCGACGATCCTAATATTACCTCTCTTTATTCATCACCAACTCAATTTTGATGTGCGGTGATCATTTTTATTTTCGAGCGCCGAGCTTGAATAATTTGGAGGCAGTCTTCCTTCATTATTCCACCCACTCTGAGCAGCGACAACGTACCATTGATAAGTCTCAGAATGACTCTACCACCAACATGCTTGCCAGTGCGTATACTGTTCTTTGAGTGAAAGCCTCACTGTCCACCTTCTTAGCATAATTTCTTTTTTTCCAAAGAGCTTTTGGAATGGCCCCCAGTTAAACACTACTTAGCATGTATAGACTTTTCTTAAAAGCGAGGTTTGTGTCAGGAAAGCAGAACTGGTTTTAGCCCCAGCTTTGCTTCAAGCCTGGAGCAATCTTTGTGAAGGGTTGTACAGAGCAGGTGGAACATGAAGGGGAATGGAGTGACAAAAATACTCTGGTCCAGCTACCATTCTCCCTTAAGATGTTAAATTAAGTAAAATTACCCTTTCCTACTGCTGAGAGCTCTGATATGAGCCTGTGATATTTTCTGCAGTGTCGAAAGGAACATCAGTGCATCCTTTATTGCATGCCTCAAAATATGACAAATTCAACTGTGCTGTATTTACTACCACATCTAGCATCCACATCATGGCCAGTTATACTTTGTACAGTTTTTCTTTTTGGGATTCATGTCGAAAAAACATGAAAACTCCAGAGCGAGTCCATTTACGACTATTTTGAATGTGACATTATATTTAACTTTTCATGGCTTATTCTTCAAATCTTCTATTGATGCAAATTACAACCTTGAAGATGAAGTAATATTTTCACAGAGTTGGTTGCCTATTTCAGCAGCCCGCTTGAAAGAACAGTACGAGAACCCACAGGGCGATGCAGCTGAAGTGTCTTGTATTCCATCTTTGTAAAAGTTATACTTTCACCACATCTAACCCATACTGACGCCCTGTGTAAGTGCTTTCTTTCGTGTCATTTTCAAGTCCTTGAGACTTCTTGTATTTCAATTGAGATCAGTGACAGGTATTCAGGAGAAGCTTTTTTTCCTCCCACCTTTAAAAGTCACATACAAAAAAGCCCAGCCACTGATATAGTTTTGGCACCAAATATATTCTTTCTCCAACATAGAGAGACAAGAACACAATCAATTTTCAGAGCCATTTTTCAAGGTTAAGCCAACAGGACACAAGCTAACCTTCTTCCTATAATTACATCTTTTCTTTATGTAAGTCTTGTTTCTCTACCTGAGATCAGCTTGAAGCTTATTAGATGCTTGTTCATTGTTTCTTCTTTACAGGATAACAAACAGATGTTTAAATGAGAGAACTATTTTTGGAGCTGCTTTTGGAACATATTTGAACTAGTCTTAAGATATTTTAATGTAAATGTGTTGCAAGAGACGCTTTAAAAATAGCTTTTTTCCCCTTGATGGCTGGTAAACTCTGATTGCATGGCTGCACTTCAGTTGTCACATATTGCAGTTTAATTTCTTGCTCCCACTCAAACATTTTGCCTCAACTTTCCTGTAGCTGCATGACAGAATTTAGCAAGTTTCGTTTGTATCTTTCATAGTACATACTTCCTTTGACTGTTTTCTGATGTAAAACCCAGATATTGTTCTCTAAGTATCTGCATGCAAAATTGTCATAATATTTTACTTAAGTTTTATATATATATATATTTTTGGAAGTAAGAATATTAAAGCAGACCATTAACCCTTCCAGACTGAACGTATTGGCAGCGATCCGGTCAAATTTGCAGTACCGTAATTCTGCCCACTTCGCTCTACTTGAAAACTTCCAGCGGTTCCTGAAAGGGGAGACGTTGCACTTTCCAGCCAATAGTGGGTTATTACAGTAATATCGCCTCGCCATATCAGGAAGTGAAATTAATCTGAGGGGCATTCTTTTAATACAAAGTAACTTGCTAGATATTGAAAGTTTCAGTTTTTATGGCTAAATGAGCAAATATATTTTTACTCACAGGACAATAAAAAAAACTGCGTACTAATAAAATAAGCAAAAATATCTTGGCAGAGATTTGAAACTTACATCTTATAGGGTTAAATAAACATCTTAATGCTAAAATGTGGGGTCACTGAAAAGTTTACCTGAATAAATGTTATTTTCAAAAGGTATTTTTGAGCCGACAAACAAGCCTCATCAAAATGCACATTCCAATTTATTGGATGTGTCTGTATATAAGGTTATTTAATTTCTTATTTAACTGTTGTAAACTCAGTTAAATAAGAAAAAAAATGAGTCTTTTTTTTCCCCCTGAAGCAAATAAAAACTTTCTGCCTCCTTTTTATTATTTATTTCCATGTTGGTAAAAACAAATCAATGAACAGGAGATGTAAAGACTCTGTATCAGTTTTTTCTAAAGTGAGGACCCCAGACACATAAAATAGGCATCCTCATTTCTTAGCGACCTATCAGATTTGACCTGCAGCATTGCTAGTGATAATCAGTGGAGACAGTCAATCAATCTCTAATTAAACCACCTAGATCGCTGCTTCTCAAACTGAGTTGTGTGTACCACTGGTGATATTTAGGCTCTTTGGAGTCCAAAGAGGCTTTGGTGTCATTTAATCAACAGGAAAGCAGATTTTTGTGGTAAAACACAGAAGTAGTAAAATATTTAGGGCTTAGGAACATTACAATCCCTGTGACAAACTATAAAACTCCTGGAAATCAAACTGGATACAACTTGGTGAACCTAAAGTGGCAATGAATCAGCTGAGTGCTATAAAGCTAGTGAAGTACAAAACACTGAGAAAGTTACTCTGATGGTATATAATATTTCTATTTACTTGTGGGAGCAGGAGAAGATTGTTTTTTTTTGGGTGGAAAACCTGAGCGAAAGCAATCCAACACAAGCCAGTGTTGGTGAAAAGACAAAACAAAAACACAAAAACCTGGCAGATTATTAAACATTAACTGTTTTTACACCCAGCATGATGAGAAAACCAATCAAATTTGAGTCGCCTGCTTGCTTATCATAAGTGGCAGTACAGATATAAGAGGTAAGAAAAAGTCTGATAATTTGTGAGATGGCATTGACTCATTTCATCATCCAAAAGATTTAATATGTTCATTATTAGTCTTTTTTATATGAGGCTGCTGTGCATCAGGGCTTCTTACCACCATCAAAATGTTTATATTTATGATGTAAATTCAGAGCAAAGTGGAATTGAACTCAAATTCTTCTTGTGAGCACAAACTTGGTGAAATAATCAGATTCTCATTTCCATTTGTTGTAAAGTTTTGTAGTAAGAAGTAAGTTTCAGTCAATTCTCTTTGAGAATCATAATATACAATACAAGCTAATATAAAATATTTTAATAATTCAACATATGTTTTGGTTTTCCTGAAGCAAGAGGTTATTAGTTATGTTTATCTCATGTCAAGGAAAATATTGCCTTTTTTTATAGAACTTCTTAAATCTCTATGCTTTCTTTTCATTTTCAAGCATCTCACTCATATCAAAAAACACTATCTTTAAATGCTCTTCACTCAGTCACAACATACACACTGCAGAAAGTTGTCAGCTGGAGGCGTTTGGACATAGTTTGTCTGGATTTCTAGTTTTTGATCACCAGGTACAATAAAGCTGAAAAGTGTTTGAATCCGGTCACAGCTGATATCGCCGTGTATTTGCATTTACTACCGATTCAGAAAAGAACAGTTGTCAGGTCTACAAAAAGAGTCTGATGCTCGACCCTGCGGTGTGCACGTTTGCAGAGGTCTGGTTGTTGGGTGCGAGTTGACAGCTAAGTACTGAAAACACATAGCAGCTGCAGCTCTGGGGTGAGTCATATGACACCGATCAAGCTGCCCCCGGCAACAACAAGAACAAAGGCACTTTGACTCAGTAGCCTCAAGACCTCACACAGACATCGCTTATTTTCTTACTAAAATAATTTTGCTATTGAAATGTCCCCCAATGATTTTTTTCCCCCCGTCATTGTGCAGGCATTAGCTTGAAATCCCCCACCACTTACTCATTATTTTTCACCTAAACAGCCTATTTTCTAGTATTTTTGCTTTGCAATGCAATACTTTTTGTGCTATTTATAGTTATAATAATGAGTTTGTGGATCACATACCTTAAATATTTCTGAAACTCAGCAACTTTTGCTGTTGCACTTAGGATCTATTCCAATAAATACTGAGAAACACAAGGTTTCTATTCCTATTCCTCACCCCTAAAGCCATTTTAGGAAAATGTCTAGAATTTCTATATGGTCTAATTCGTCTTTTAGAGAAATAAAATATTGCCTTTTCAGCTTTTTGTCCCCTGTTGTGTGGTCCAAATTTCCAAAATGGAAACGAATGCAGCGGATACAGTTACAGATGCAGCTCATTTTGCTGTTTGTTGTGGCCTGTTTTCATAAGAAATATGTCATATGGGACCAGAGGAAATATGTGTCTGCTGTTAATCCTAGACTCTCTGGAATGATTCTGTCTTAAAAAGAAGCTGTCATATAAAGCTTTAAAAACTCATAATATTTGAACCATAGCTGGATTAAAGCTTGACAAGCTACAAAAAATAAATTGAGAAAATTAGAAACACTTTTGAATGCAAGGTGAACATTAGAGTTTATTGTACAGTCTTGGTCTATGTTCTTAAAATGAGAGGTGTGTTGAAAAAAAAAAAGTAACAGGAAGTGGCTACAAATGACACCTCAGACAAGTGTAGTAATATTATTCAGTGAATTGTGATTTATTTGAAGGACTGAGTAAATTAATGCAATTAATTTACCTAACCTTATTCAGTCTGTTTGTGGACTTTGTTATGAACATATTTAAACTACGTACACACAGCCTCGCTTGCACTGTTTCAAACGTTTACTTAATTATGCATCACCTTCGCTGATTAAGAAGCACGCAAGAGTATGAATGACCTTAAGCCATTTTTTAAATTATAAACAGAAACCAATTTTGCTCTGCTGCTCCCTCAGTATACCTTTATCCCCACAGCTGCAAACTTAATAAATATTTTTTAATAAAATGTTTTACTTCTTCCTTTAATTTAGTTGTTTTTTCACTAAGGAATTTATTTTAGCTCCCCCCCAAAGAAAACACACAAAGGAAAATTGATGAAAAACTGGAAAAAAAAAAAACAAAACACAAGTGTGGAACAATCTGTGTTTTTGACTTGTTTTAAAAGAGTTTCAGTAAATCTCATCTTCTAAGGATAAATTAAACTGTAGAGTCACCAAAAGGTACAACCTGAGAACTTAGGTCTCCGTGCTTGATTTTCTTTTTTTCTCCCTAACCCCCTCAAGCAGCAGAGCATTAACCTTTAGACGGTGCTTCTAAAATAAGGGCTGGGGCGGTGGGAGTCAGGTACCCTTACAGTACATCCCCAATTTCAAAAATCTCCGCTTTCTACTCTCATGAGCCTTCTTCATGCAGGCAGAACCAATGGTTCAGAAAAAAGCTCTAAAAAGGTGCCTGACTTTAATCAAATGTGCTTCTTCAGTGTAACCCTTCATAGCTAGACAAGTGCAAAACCATAGTTGTGAATCTGTTTGGAAGTGTTGTCAAGTCTTCAGATAAAAATATCCTGTTTTGGCCTTAAACTTTGAAAATATACTTCTTTCATAACTTGCAATCCCTCAATAAATTATAAATGCGTGAGAAACGCTACAAATGGCTCCCAACACACTCGCTGTCGCAATAAATGCAAGCTTGACTCATAGAATATTATTGTATTCTGGCATACAGTTGTGTTTTATATGTGTTAAAAATTTAAAATGAAATTGCTTTCATTTTTTCCTGATAAGAATTTCGCATCAAATGTTGGGAGATCTGTCGATGACCGAACCCTAGTATTATCCAAACAAGTCAGTATATATGCAGAAATGTTGGTTGACCAGTTTTATTATTCACAGCACTATCTGTGAGGTAGAGTCAGAAAAGTGTCAAGGAAGTTTGTAGATACACAGCATCAGCAGACATTTCAACTCTCTTCTGGGTGGATTTTGATACATTGTTATTTTAATTAATGACATCTCATCTTAAGCTCCCATTTCCAAAACTTTTAGGCTTTACATAGAAGTGGAATACAACAACTATAAAACTGAACAACAAAATTAAACAGAAAGCAAGAATACAATTAATAATCTGAGGTTATTAATTCTATTAATACAGTACATGTATTAATTAATATGTTTTTAATGTATTAATTAAGACATTCATTACTCTTTTAAATCACAAAACACTTGATACAGTTCAGCTCAAAAGGTGACGGTACTATACAATAAAATCATTTGGTTGTACCCAGTGAAGCAATCAATGACATCATCGACCTGTACAAACAGGAAGTGCTTGGCCAACCCCTCCCAATAGCTGTCTGGATATGCAAACATAAACAAACATTAACAGAAACAATTTGCCAAAACATATCTTTAGCAGAAGTAAAATTCAGATTAATTGAGGATTCAATACTGTTTTCTTCAGAAGCAAATGCTTGGATATGAACTTCAACATAATGCTATCACTAACAAACCCAGGATAACATGTGAAGCAGAGTTACAATAGCAAAGGTCATCTAAAGCATCAAGGCCAACTATAAAATAAGATGGAACAAATTTATAAGTTTAAGGGACAACAAGTTATGTATAGATACAATCTCAACTACTTTGGTAGATACAGTTATAACTACTGCGGTTTTTTCCACTGTTATATGCTTGTTTGTCAAGCGGCGTTGCTATGGAGTTGGTCAAAACCAAAAACACAACAGACTTGTTTGTAGGAGGACATGCTGCTTTTATACATGTAGCTGGAATAAATAAATAAATTAAATTAAATCCATGTCTAACAATTTTATTAGGAGAAAATAATGCTGCAGTTGCTTCCTGCAGGTCATCTCAACGCCAGTGTAACCTTTGGGTACGATTAGTTATAGTGATAGGAGCTCAGTGTTCAACAACAAGATGGGTTTATATTATCATATAGATGTACATAAAAAAAACTGGAGTTCTGATTTTTTCTTTTACAGAACTTTTACAAAATTAGAAACAAATATTACACAAAATAATTCAAGATTGCACTTGAAATAAGTGCAATCTTATTTCACTGCAATAAGTGAAATAAGGTCAAATAAGGTAACTATTCTCTTCAATTGAATCTTAATAGTCATACTGGTTGACCCATTATGTCTAGTGATCTGTATTTGTCCAATTGCCTGTTGACTTGAAAAAACTATGTGTTCAAGCAGGTCGAACATTTCTCCACACAGATCTGTAGGTTGTGGCTCGCCGCCCAGCCAACTAGGATCCATGTCATCCACAGGGCTGAATTAAACATCAGTTTATCTCATTTAAAAACATGGATTCAGATTGAAGTCATGGTTGCTAAGTGACAATCAGCAGCCAGATTGTGGCCGATAGGCTTAAAGGTGAAGCGAGGAATATTGACTGCTGCTCTGGTTCGACTTCCCTCCAACCAACCACGCTGCTAGCTGATAAAAACTTCAGTCAAATAACAGTGGATACTGTCCCAAAATGACAATATTTCAACTTCTACAACATTTACCTTCCATGAACTAACACACCGCATTCCTTGCATCCTAACTCGGCCACCATCATTTTTACAAATCATCTAAAGTCCATTCTACAAAACTAAAACTAAACCATCTTAGCAAAAACAGTCCAAACAATTTCTTGAACAGGGCAGGTCGCTATGAAAATGCACACAATCTCCAACAAATAGAGGCCATTTGGACGCAAGCTTACCACTTATATCAGTATTCTTATAGCAGAAATTAATCGGTGCAAAATATTATAGTTTACTGTTTTAACCGTTTCACTATGAACTAAAAGAACCTCATTCTTTCATTTATATTCCAGGCTGTAAACGCGTTTCGTATGTGAATCTTCCAAGTTTATTTTTTGATAAACGAATCCAAGAGGGAAAAGGCTTGCCGTTCCTTGACGCCGTCTTATATTCCTTTGCGTATTTCACAAACCTTACATTTCAGTGGATTGAAAATGAAAGGTTTTACATGTCAAGACCTGTAGGGGTTTTTTCTTGCATTTGTTTACTCTCATCTTAACGTCAGGTTATTTTTTAAAAACTATAGAAAAATGTAGCAAAGCCATCTTTCATGAACCCCATTACTTATGTATGCAGGTGGGAGCAAGATTGGAAATAGTTGATTTTAAAGTCGTGTTTTTTTGTTTTGTTATATTTTTCCTGAGTCAGAGCCATCTACATGTCTTTCATTGCTTTGTGGTGAGTCTATTAAGGATGTTGCTGCATGTAATGGGTATTTTTGTTGTTTAATTAAGTGACTAAATTCTAAAGTCATTCATCTAAATTGGTCATTTCCTGGGTTGCACAAGACATAGACGATGAATCTTTTTCCATCAAAAAGAGCTTTTTTGTTCATTTTCTGCAGTACAACTTTGGACATGTTGAATACAATAACATAAAAGATAAAAACTGCAACTGCCTTTCTACCTTGCCAAATGCCTAGCCTTTAGCAAGGCCAGAAAGTGATGTCACTGCAATTTAATGTTTCTCAGTAGTTTTATATTATCAGTATCTTACCGGTCACAAGAGGCCATAAGCAATTTAGTCAAAAGTTGCATGGTTCAAATTTAGGATAAATGTCCCATCGCTGGGTAATTGCCTCTGAAACCCTAATGTACCACAAAAGAATTAAAAAGCTGCTGTAAAATCTCATTTGGAAGAGAACTGGAAGAAAGCAGGATCATAACTATGTCACAGTTGAATGACAGCTCGCATTTGATGTGAGAAAAGGAGACTTAGGAAATTAGGATTTCAACTCGCCAGACATGTGCGGATCCCTCCACTTCAATGTCGCCCTATTTGTGAACATGCATTTAGAAAGGTGACGGGCAGTGAGTGTGAAAGCTTAATCTAACCTTTGGGGGGAAAGGCTAAGAATAAACACTTCAATAAACCATTTTTGATAGCCGGTAACTGTTGCTGCTTGGACATTCAGGCAGTGCACCAGTGTGAAAAGGTCAGTTGTCACAAACATATGGGTAATTGGGCCTAAAATACCACCTTGCATGATTTTTCTTTCCCCCGTGAGGTGTTCTAGACTCTGTCAACCTTTGCAGACGTACGTTTATGACTTGTACCTTATAGGAAGGAAATGATGTTGTGTCAAATCCAGATTAAGGAGCACTAACTTAATTTGCGCGTTATTTTTAAAGTTAACGAGAGATTTTCTTAACCAGTTTCAGTCTGAAAGTACAACCCTTTTCAGGGTACGATGTTTGAAACTTTAATTCAAACCAGGCAATATTCTTTAGATTTAAGGAGCTCACCTTTAAATTTAGCATGAAAGAAATCCATGATATGAAAATGAAGTCATGTGAAGTTTGTATTTCTAATTAAAAACCTGTTTTATTATGAAATCTACAAAGTTGCTACAAAACTAGTTTTGTCTTAATGTAAATAGTTGGGTATTATTTTTCTATAACTGGTTAAATGACATCAATATTACAATAAAAGAGCTGACAACATAAATGAAAGCATGAAACTCTGCAGATTGATCACTTATTATGTTATGTTCTATTTCTGTTTGTTGAAATAACAATTTATTGTCGCTATGGAATATAGCGGTAATACGCCACCCACTTCACACCTACTCCCCAACTTGGCTGTGTGTTTTTCTCCTTTGCCAGCTTAGATACAAAACAGCGTGAAGTTTTTCTTTTCTGCATGCAGGTCACAGTCAAGTCAAAGTAACTTCTTTCGAATTATCCTTTTGCTTTGTGACCGACACATTTATGCCTCGTAATCAGCTGTAAAGCTCCGGTATGGTGCGAGTAGTTAAAGTCCCTACGCCCCGTAATATGATCCAAACAACTATAAAGTGTAAGAGACAATATGGGATTGTGATAGAAATGCGAGGTAGTAATGTGATACAAAGTGAAGACAGCTGCCAAAGCAGCAGGAGCCCCTGGTCTGTAGCGGGAGCAGATGCATCGCATAATTTTTCCGAAGTACGTCTGATCTGAGGAATATGCTGCCCGGCAGAGTCCGATACAGATAAAAACAGGGTTTCTTGTGTTTGAAGCACTGAAAGGATTTGAAAAGCTCTTTGGGGAATTCCTCTGTGGGAATCTACCAACACCTCTTATTCATTACCCAGGTGGATCCTGCAGGTTGTAAACCACACCCTTTTGATTACAGAATCACAGAGCGTGCCGTGTAAAGACTCAGGGTTCATGATCTGGAGAAGCCAAGTTGTCTGATGTAATGGAACAAAGTTATTCTTAATTGGGGATTTAATGTCGGGTGAAAATATAAAAAATGGTTAGATAATTTCATTTAGTCAATAAAGAAGTAAGTTGGACCCTTTGAAATATGTATTTTTGTTTCAAAATGTTTTTATCTCTCCCATCAAGAATTACATGTTTTGTTTTATTTTTCTTAAAATGTATCCCATAGTGGTTCAAGTGGAATATTTAATGTATAATTTCATAGGATCAAATTAGTGTTTAGAAATTTCCTGAAAAGAAAATCAGTACAAGAACAAAAGTTTCTGCTGATGAAACCTATAGCTAAAAACACACAATTAGATGAAAATATATCCAATCAACAAAAGCAGATAAATTGTATCTGATTGCAGCAAAGTGTCAAGGGCTGAGTTTCTTTTTTGTAAATTTGGAATCCATGTGTATTACAAGCTTAATTCCCAAACACTGACTGGCTGTATTACTCGGTTTAATCATTGCCTCCAGATTCTCATTTACAACAAAGCTTTTTGAAATCCATCACTTTTGATGTTATTCACTCTTGTGGAGGTGGGCAATTGCTGTTCACTCAGAAATGCCAACACCGAGGGGAGTTGTCGAGCTCTGATCTGCGTTAAGGGCATACATCGATCTGACCCGTGCTTGATAGTCCCGGCGGAATAACCGCATCCAGGCCTGCTTCCCACTGCTAGCTGATGGGTGTGGGAGACCGCGAGGTGCCCTCTTCAGCTCATTTCTCCTTTATCGGGCTTTCCAACTCTTGTACTTTTTTGTTTTACTGTTTCAAAGATGAGGAGTGGGGGGGCTTTGTCCTAGAGGCATTTCACTCCATGCCCTTTGCGTTTCTGCTTCCTCTCGCCTCCTGCTTCCCTGCAGTTGTTCTTTTTTTAAATATTCAATGGGCAAAGTTCCCATCTTGCCTCTCTAGGTAGGTTTGCACTTTGTCGTAATTTGAACAGTTCTGTTTTCATCCCACCGTTTCAAAAACAGCAGCGTGCTCCACACCTACGCCACAGTCCAGCTAATTCTTGTTGTTTGAAGTATTTTATTTCCTATTACAGGCTGCATGTCAGTGTATTCATGATCTGCACTCCATGAAAAAGAGGGTGGTCACTGAAAACTCGCACTAAGACATGAAGACCAGATGGTTTCTGAGAATATAACAGAATGTATCTATCCAACGCTACCTCGTTATGAGAAAAAATGATTAAACTTGCATTTCAGGATGATTAAAATATAATCTTTTGGCTAAGATTTTAGACTGGTAACACATTCAGACACTTTTTCTCTAATTTTCATTTTTATACACTCAGATTCTCTATTTAATTTTGTTTGCAGCTCAGTATTTTCTTTTTTTTCTGTAGGTAATTGTTTTATATTCAACTACAACGGGACTCAGATTTCGATATATTTGGTCCTAATTTTTCCAACATATTAGAGAACCAAAATCTTCTGACAATAGTCTCACACAAGAGTTTCTGCCTTCATTTTTAAGTCCAGTAATCAAACTTTAAAGCGTGATGAAAGATGACCATTTCGAACAGCAATTAGGTGGCTGCGTTGCTACAATGAACTATTTTGTTTATTCTTTGCTTTTTGGGTTGCAGAAATGTTGTGCTCAGCAACAGGAGACCAAATTGACCTTTTTAAAAAGGAGATATGTTTGCATTCAGCAATTAGGCTCCGTCAAACCTGCCGTTTTTCTAGGGCAGTCGAATCGCGAACAGGTGTGACCGCACTCGAGGCAGACCGATGATGGCTTTGCTGGGATACCATTATCTGTTTAAGTGAAGGAGTCTGTCTGCTTTTTACTGTGGCACACATTGAGCAAGAGAGTTATTGAACAGATGCCTCCTGGATGAGAAACGCACACACGGAAAAAACTTTTAATGGCATTGTTAAACTCAGCTGCCTGCTAATTGTCGAAGATAATCTGAAAACTTTTCTTTCTGCTGAAGGTTTAAAACTCTTGACTGATATTTTCTAAACTTCTCCAATGAGAAAAAAATAGGTCTTTCTGAAGATGTAACATTTTATTTATTTGGAGCTCTCTGTTAACCCATCCAATTATAAATGAGTCAGTCAGTATCCATGTTTATGTCAAATCTGAAGATTGTGTTTAACTTTGAGGTGACAGAAAAGACATATTGTACACAATTCTTTAAAAAATAATTAGAAACTGACACTTTTTCTCCAGCGTTTGCTTCGTTGCTGTTTTTGTTGTGCAGGTGTCAATGTTTTAAGCACAAAATTTACTTTATAACTTTGTTAAAATTTTCTAGAGAGGGTAGAACAATAGCTTATAAGCCAATTCTTATACTGTGAAAAAGCAGGGATGTTAAATGGAAAGCTATTTCCATGTCGTAGCTCTATACTAATATGTTTAGGCTCTCTTTTTTCAGAGATGAATTTTAATGCACTGTAATGACGGCATGTCACAACAGAGGAAACACAAAGTCCTAAAATAGAATGAAAATTCAATAAGGGCATTGTTTTTTCTCCATTTGTTCTGCTCCAGAAAATCTTCAAGAGCTAATTTAAGTGATTAATTGCGACAACAAAGTGTTCAGCCCTGGGAAATACTTGCTCATGGTAATTATTTTACACTGATTCAGAAAAGACTCAGTCAGTCAAAAACTAATTTGGTAAAATGCACTGATTTTCACCACTTCCACATCTGATGGAGTAAGATTGTTTTTCCCTAAATGGCATCTTAGCTTGCCTGTGGAAAAACATTTTATATATTGCATACTCCCTTCTTCTTTGTTGTTCTTCATTCCTGTGTTTGTAGAATACAAACCATATAGAGTATACTTTAAAGACCAGCAGAACACTCCAGCTAAATACTTATTTATGTTTTTACTTGTAGTTTCTTTCTGCACCTTTTGCCAATTGTTTTTCCAGAACGATCTGAACAACCATTTCAGTTTCTTCTGTCGTTCTCTGTTTTATCCGTTTTGTCACTATGCATACTAAAACCCATCTATCCATTATCTAAACCTGCTTATCCTTGCAATGGGGTCTGATGTCCATCATTGGGCGAGAGAAGCCGGGTTCGCTCTGGACGTGCCACCAATCCAGGATGCTAAAACTTTCCATCCAAAACATTTGCTGTGAGATACCAAAAAGAGTAAAAGACAATTGAAACCATTTATAGTTGGTCACGATTCTGCAAGAGTTGGAAAGTAGAAAGAAAAACTTTTTAGCCTGTCAAGCCTACTGTGCTACATTTGTCAATGTCTGTCATTTTGACGGATGGGGACAAATATTCCATCATGATTTTCTACCTGTCGATTTGAAAATAATAATAATAATTAAATTGCACTTAATTTTCTGGAGTCAATCTCTTGATTTGATCGCAGCTTAAAACTGGGTCAGTCTTTTGATCAAAGCATTTTCAAATCTAGGTATTTCTGACTGTTGCTGTCAACAGCTGCTGTTGTAAGATGTGTAATGTTTTTGTTGCAGTGTAGCTGAAACTTCAGATATTATTATGGGTGCACCGATTGCAGTTTTCTTGTCAATTGCCGATTACTGATCTTTTAAAAACCCTAACTTACCGATTCCGATAAATCAGTGCACCCCTCGTCATTATGTTGTTTGACACTCAAAGCAAAGTTTATGAAGCTAAATTTAAATGTTATCAGCATATAAAAACTGAGCAAACATATCAAACACCTTGACTTTGAATACATACTCAGTAGGAGCAAGAGATGCGTTTATTGAGGAACGCAGCTGTATGTGTATCAGCCTCCTTTCAAAAGAACAATCACTGCAGTATTTATCACAATGTCATTGATCGAAGGTTAGCATATAGTCTACATGACGTTGACTTTAATAAAGTATTGAACTGGAACACTGTATCAGCATATGTCTAGCCATAAATAATTAAGATTGGCATCAGGGACAAAAATCCTGATAAGGGCATCCGTAATTAAAAGAACTGTATTGTAGTCCTCGTTAAACTGGGAGGAAGTTGATTTCTGCTGTCAGTAAGATTATTAATTAATGATTATAGGACAGTTGAAAGATTTTTCTCAAAGCCTTGCTATTAAAAATACATTGTAAAGATTTATAACCAGTATTTCAAATAACATAGTTTTAAAAAGCAAGAACTTGCAACTATTTGATGTTTTCACACCCATTACTGTAAATCAATCAGACAGATGCCATTCAAAATTATCTCTCCTTAGATTAACAAAATGCAAAATATTTGGAGATTAAGCTGTGAAAACGCACCGAAAGAATATATTTTGGACTGCATTGTTCCGTAAAGTAGGACCTAGAATGTAAGCAGACAGAAAGAATCTGCAGCATCCTGTTTAACTCTGGTTTATGCTCCTGTGAGCCTCGGGGTCTTCAAGTGCAGTGTTTAAAGTGCTGCAGCTTGACAAATGGAGAAACAAGAGAGACAACACCAGTGGTAACTGTGCAGAAAATGTGACTTTTTTTTTTTTTTTCGGCTATCAAAAAGTAAAACATACATCTCCTAAACTTCCCGAACTTTTAACTAGTAGAAATATTTTTGGGGAATTTGAAGATTGTGTCTTCAGTACAGCACTTTGGTAAAAAAAGAATAAAGGAGGTTTTGATTGTTAAAGTGGAATGAAGTGTTAACACAGAAATGGGGTTTGAGTCTCAGCGTTAAGTTTGAGAGCGCTGATAGATATGAAAGTGTGCAGGGGGATGTAAAAAAAGAAGAAAAAAGGGGGAAAGCCAGTCTTGTTTGAAAGGAGCAAGTGCTCAGCTTTCTTGAGGCTTCACACAAGGTTTCTTGGTAATTGGAGTGTCAGTGCATAAAGAAAACAGATGAAACGCATTGAGTCTGCTTCGCTCTCATCCCGCCGTAAAAATGTAAGGGAGCGCTTCAAAAGGTAATTACAATTACTTCAAATAGCTGGAAGCTTTTTGAGCTTAAAGGCCCTTGCCCCCAACAAACACAATCCCAAAAAAAAAAGAAAAAGTTTTTCTGCTTTAGTATGTGTGCTCTCATATGTTCGCTGTGGGTCAGGAGGCTCCGTGTTTGCCTTGTTTGAATGTTGTTCGTCGACTCGTCTTCGACAGGAGCCTTTATGCATCAAAGAACAAAGGCAATGTATCCAATTATATTTGATTTCGTTTGGTTGATGCATTGTCGTGGCTGCAGACCTTGACAGGTGTTGTTAGTTATAAAATATATGCATTAACTTCCACTTTTTTCTTCTTTCTCCCAGTCAGGCATCGCTGAAGGCTGGGGCGGCATGGGGTTAGAGGGGGGAGTAGGGCTTCTTGTTTCCCTGTCCTGAGAGACGGCTCCACCACTCTGCGTATTTTATTCATTACGCATTAGAAAAACCATCAGTACCCTCTCCTCCTGGGAGTGTTTTGTTCAGGGCTGCTGTGGCCTTCCCTGTTCATCTGGCACTCCTGCTTGAATGGTAAAACGCTGAGAGTAAATAATTGTTAGTGAAGGAACGGCTCATCTCGGGTTCACAGATGTGGAGTGATGAATATCAAATAGAAATTAGCATTCGGGGCTGGGGATAATGACACTGATGGTGACAGCATTGACAGTGGCATTACTGATGACTGGCAGTGGTGGAAGTAATTGAGGGTGTTGATGACCCTGATACTAATGATGATGTCGGTATTAATGAGGCTGATGGGCCCAGTTGTCGAGGTCACAGGTGTTCGTTCCGACGCAATTCCAACCTGATCTTACGCGTGGTTAATCAAAAACTCATCATCCTTCAGAGCTAAAAACTAAGACAGGGAAAACTAGATCATAATTGTGTCCTTCTATATTTGACCAACCATATAAAGAGGCCCAGTAACCTTGAATGGCAGGAGCGCAGATTGAGCAGTGTCAGGGGTAATCAAGCGGTCTATTTTTCCCCCGCGTTCTCATCGCTTACGGAAACTGGGCCGCCGTGTCCCTTACCGGACCCATCAGATGCGCAGACACTTTACAGCCCAAACAATTACTGAGGAACTGCGTTGGGTCGCTCGTGCAATCAGCAGGAGTTGAGATAAAAAAGTGAAGTTAATGATAATCCTTGTGAAAGACTCATTGGGCCGAGTTCAGACACCGGCAACAGGTTAAAATGAAAATGGGCAAATTGTCAGTCAGTGTGCTCCACATTTTGTAAAAGCAGATTTAAAGTTGTACTTGCTGTGCTATCCATGGCCTAACCCACCAGTCTGAGTTAAAACAATAGGAGTTAACAGAAAACCTTTCAAATCATTTAGTTTTTATATTTTAATTGAATTATAATAAGGATAATTCTGTTGAGCTCAATAATCAGAGCAAGAATAAGTTGTGTAGGTTTGACATTACAGTGCCTTGCAGGAATATTCATATGCTTTGTGCTGCTTCACAACTTTATCACGCTGCAGCTACACACTTCACCGTAAGCCATAAGGGATTTTATTCGGTAGACTAAAACTAAGTAGTACATAATTGTGAAGAGGCCAAACAATTTTTTAAAATGTACTGTAGAGACAAAAATCTGGCACAGAAATATGACATTTTGTTTTCAGTCGTTGGGTCCATCCATGTTCCCTGTAACTCTGACCAACACTATGTGTCACAGTGAGGCGTGTTCAGGATGATGCACATTAATAGTTTTGGTTGCACATACTTCTGCATATAATTCACCTTAGTCTCCTCTGATCAGGGCATGAAACTGTCATCACCATGTTATTTTTTTTTCTCAATATTATACTGAAGTTTCGTTGCGTTGTGCAATAATAGTTTTCTGCCTCATTTTTTCCTTAAAGGCCAAAAAGTTAAGGCTTGATCTCCTCTTACCAAAGTTTGTGGCAAGCTGTAAATGTAGATTTTAATTTGGGGGCGAGAATATAAGTTCACGCCACATTTTTCTGAATTTCAGGGGGTGTGAATACTTTTTCAAAGCACTGTGACTGTAGGGAAAGCACTCTGGTTTCCTGTTTTATAGCCACCTGGTTGTTAATTTTCTACAAACGTTACACCGATCATATGTGTTAATATCACCACAACAAGCTAAAAACTGTTCTGTGGATATAGCCGCTGTGATAAGCTTTGAATGACAAATCAGGGTCAAAATTACATGCAACTTTATGCTGCATATTTAATAGCCTTCAGATTAGCGATGTTGTTCTGAGGAAGAAGAATAAAAAGTCTCAAAAGAGCCATGAAATTTTCTCTAGTTTTTCCCCCTGACAGTAGCAGAGGGGAGAGCTGTGAATTTAAATAGAAATGTCATTTAAAGTTTAGCTCCATTCTCTTTATCGTCACTTCTGCTCTTTCATTTATTGTCCTCAGCAAAGCTTAAAACTCCTCTGCTGCTTCACAACTGGCCCTTCCCTGTGAAAGGGAACTTGTTCAATAATTGAATAAAAAAAGCTGAGTTCATGTTTTATAAATGCCCTGCCCGCTTAGAAGAGCTGCGCTTCAGTTCTCGCTGATATTAAAATGTAAGGTGGTTGAGTTTGGTTACTCCATCAGGTGAGTTGATGACCTTGCGCTTTATTATTCAGTTTACACTTGTTTTTATTTCTTTGTGCTTATTTTCCGGTGTCGTTTGTGTTTACAGGCTTCCTGCTGTACATTTCTCCATCCTGACAGCATTATCTGACTTGGTATATTACTTCCACTGTATTTTCTTAGCCATTTCCCACCCCACACACACTGCTACACTCATACAGCATGTGGAGTTAGCCGAGATCCTGTGTGTTATGACCTTAGGGTAGTGCAAAGAATCAGAACTCAATCAATACTATTAATTAATCACATTCCCTCCTGCACCGCATGCTCTGTAGGCAGGTAGTGTGTTAAAAATACATACAGCAGAAGTGCTTACTGGACTGCTGTGTGTCTGAGATGTCGGGTTCAAAGTTGGAGGTTTAGCCTATAGCACATCAACCAAGCCACTCATTACTGTCCCAGAGCCAGTCTCTGCACTCTTCCCCTCTCTGCTGTCGGTCTGCCGCTTCCCTCTGATGAGGAAATATTGAGTGAAGAACCACAAACCTCGGGGTTGCGTCTCCAAAGCCTGCTCATGTGCCTGAGCTGTGGATGAGAGAGAGAGAGAGAGAGAGAGCGAGAGAGAGGGAAGAAGAGGAGGGTAAGGAAGACGAGGGGGAGGCCATGGTGTTGTGGTAAAGGTGGGAGACAGGGCAGAAAGTTCTCATGCAGGTGGAATTGTTTTCCAACCACTGAACTGGAAAACATTTTAGAGAAAATGTGTGGGAGGTTTTATAGTGAAATGCCAAACCTCCGTGCTGAATAGTAAAGCTTCAACATGCAGCTGAGAAAAGTCTGAGGAGAGCAGTGCATCACCAGTGAATGCTGTAATTATCGATCGCTTCGTTTAGGAATTATTTGTTTTTTGATATAAATATTAAATTGAAATTCCAAAAAGCCAGCGGCAACATTTAGATGCCATCATTTCTCCTGTCAGAAGAACTAATAAAACTTATTAGATGATGATATAAACTGATGAAAAGATACAAAAGAGAAGTCAGTGTACAACAAAATTTGGGTGCAATTCTCCAGATGAAAACAATATCTTACTTAAAAAAAAAGGCTGTAAATAATTATGTATATTGCATTTCATATAAATCTTGATAAAAGGTTATCTTTAAATTAAAATAGACGAGGTCAAATTGACCACTTACCCACTTTCATCATGGTGGTGGCTGATGGGTAAAAATACACTGTGGGGGAGAAACTGTAGCGCAGCAAGACGTAGCTATTCTTTAGGGAGCTGATTGACAATTACACCATGTTCCAAATTATTATGCAAGTCATATTTTCTCAGATTTTCCTAAGTGGTCAATGCAATGATGGTCAGTATGATTTTCAAGTCATGAACTCTCACAGTATAAATCAAATTTTACTGAATAAAGATCCCCATGAGAACAGTCTTTTTTTTTTTTTTTCAAAATAAAAAAACTCAAAATGCTCTGGTCCAAATTATTATGCACAGCAGTCATCAGTGAACAAGTCTGTTTGAAAATTAATCTTCATGTACAGCAGGGCCCACTGCGATTTGTATTAAATTAAATTTGTATTAAATTTAAATTTAATAGCACAACAAAAAATATAATCTTTAAGACACTTTAATCCAATTTGCATAATAGTTTGGAACACGGTGCATATGCTTCTCTGCTCGCCGTAAACATATATATATTTAAAATCTTTTGCTTTAAACTCGATATAGAATGAAAACCCATGTCTACTAAACTAAATTACAGAATCTAAACCAAACTAAACAGAATGGATGAGTAGTTTTGTTCGGAGCCCCTAAAGGGACGCTGAAGGAAAAAAATAGAATAAAATAAACCATCTCATGTGCAACAGATATTGCGTACACAAGATGCTGTCAGGTGTGCATGAGATTTAAATTTTTTTCCTTCAAAGTCCCTTCAGGGGCTCCGTACAAAACAGCCAAACTGATGCATTCGATGTTTCTTTTGTTTTGTTTTTTGGACCCTGACTTTGTTGTTCCTGCAGATTTTATAAGTGGCACCCATCTACAGATGTAGTCTCAAAATTTGGAAGCAAAAAAACACAGCAGAGAATTGAACAGATCTAGAAAGTTAATCAAATGCAGGATTTGAAACATTCACTTTAACATAATCATATACGAGCCGAAGAAAAACGCCATCGCCTGAATGTCGAGTAGTTTAATCTAGGACCGAAATTTGATTCAAATTGTTCAACATGAAATAATTCTTTCTCAATGTTTACTACTATACTTCTATTCCTTATTAAAGGTAAAGTTACCCTGACTGTATCTCTGTCTTTCTTTCACATTTTGTTTTTTTTTTTTGTTACTTAATTCAGGCAGGAAAATCAGTTTCCTGTACCTGTCAAGTAAAAAGTGCAACGAAAGGACTGCATGTCAGCCAGCGGACATCCCTGAGGCATTTCAGATAAAATGCTGATTTTATAACCACGGTGCTCTTTCTCAAAATCGCTCTTAAAGACAGCGATTGTTCTGTAATTTTAACAGACTTGCTTGTGGGGTGAATACAGTGTGAGAAAGTGGGAGGTAACAGACTCAACAAAAAAACCCCCCAAAAAAACAAGAATAACTTTCTGCCTACAATACCTTTCTTGGAAGCAAAATGAGCTCGTTTTGAAGATTGAACAACAAAAAGTAACTCTTAAATGTTCATGTTTAATTGTGGAAAATATACAACTAAATATGTGCGCAAGAATATAGTATGAGATAGCACAAGAAGATACAGAAACGGCATTAAAAGCTGAAGGTTTTGTTCTCTGATTCTCTTGCAGCCTTAATGCCACTTCAACTTTATCTATAAGGCTCTTTAAAAGCAGTAAGCAAGCATATAAAAAGAGAAAATTAGAAATAAGAAATAAAGACCTGCTGTGTGAACAGCTAAGGCTACGTTCACACTGCAGGTCTTTATGCCCAGTTCCATGTTTTTATTAAAATCTGATCTTTTTTGTGCTGTCGTTCATACTACTAGTTAAATTTAGACTTCTGTGTGTATGTTCTGTGACTGAAAAGGATCCTGCAAGTTTAAAAATGAAACATTTACCTTAACTCAAAGCTCTAGTGCTTAATATTTGCCATCTTTCTCATTCCTGTTTGTTGTCTTTGGTTTTGTTTCTGTACGGTAGAATCAATGTTTCTCAAATGTTCTGCTCATTTTGTCAGATTGTTTTAAGATCTAAGGTTCAGTAACATGAATGGTGATTACGGCACTTTGCGAATGAGGAAGTCGACTGATATTCTAACAGAGAATCAGAAGAGGAAGTCGGACCCTGGAAGACAATAGCAGATGTATGTCAATATATGTGAGTGCTATTGCTACTGAAACTGCTCACGTTCATGTAGAGTTTGGTAGTTGCGCCATTGACATGTTTGTACAGGGAACAAATAAAGTTTAATAACCAAAAATCATTCAGGAATTGCTTGCTACTGTTCCAAGGGTGTTTTCAAACCTGGTAGTCTGGTATACTTGGTTCGATTTGGCACCAAAGTGGCAGCATCGGTTACATTTTCAGCTGCTACTGTTGGCTTCCACACTGCACTGTGTCAAACAAACCAAATCATTTGATCTCTCATCGACTACGAAGTACTTCTTCCAACTGTGCCGTTGTTCACTTCAACTGAACTGACATGTTGGTCTTCATACGGACCAGAGCTCACTTTTCTGCTCATCAGAGTTCGATTGCATAATCACACTTTCCGAAACGAACCGGACGTTCTAGACGAACAAACTAGAGTTTAATTAAAGCAGACTGAACAGGGCAGGTTTTCTGTACTCAGCATTGTGTTAAACTCTACTAAGAAAAATAGAGTGACCTGCTCACAAAGAGTTCTGCAAATTTATGAGGTGTATGCATAAACAATTACTGTCTTCAATTATAGAATCAGCTTGTGATAACCTCAAATGTCAGTCCACGCTCTCGTTGCTCTTTTAGGTTTACGAGGTTAATTTAGAGTGGATTCACAGTGCAGGCTCTACAGCACTACAGCCGCCCTTGGAGAGAGTCACCTCCAGCTATGTGACCGGTGTATTGTGCTTTCCTACATTATTTGTATAAACAGCTATTGATCCTTTGGGGAGGACTGGCACTAGTCAGCAACTTTATCAACAGCTGAAAAGAAATGAAATTACATTTTTTTTTGATGGATGCTCCTGTCAGGCTAAAAGAAAAGCAAATGCCTACAGCATCAGGGGTTGCCATGCACGCCAAGCAAGAACTGTGCAGGTGCACCAGGCCACACCGCAAGATAACATGGGAGCCCTCTGATCCAGCACGGCTCTTATAATTTATTTATATGACTAGAGCACCTCTGACACTCTTGGAGGTTACTAATTTGTCTCTTTTTGGCTGTTGCACCTTTCACATTACTTTAATGTTGCCTTGTTAACTCCAGACTTGGTGATCGAAATGCAATTCCCCAGAGCAGAGCAGGCTTGAGCAGCAGCCCTTACACTGAGGGCGCTAATGAGATCCCAGCGAGCTCTTTCATAATGAAACAACTTTGAGGCCAATTGTCCATCACTAATAATCATATGGTAATAACCGCTGCTAAAGCCTCCACTGAGGAGCAGAGTTACAGTCGTTTACTCCTTTAAGTGTTCTCTCGTCTGTGGTGAGGACAAAGGAAGAGAAAAGGACAGTGACATAAAAGTTGAAATGGAAGAAGATGACAGCCATGAGGAAACTGAGGAGCTTTACAAGGAAGGAAAAATGTGTAGGTGGAATTTCGCAAGCCAAAAAACTTGGAGGACATTTCGTCGAAGGTAAAGAAAATCCATCAGAAGCAGCAAACAACATTCCTCTGGATTCTCGGAAAAGTGTAAAATTTAATTGGTATTTTCCGGGTTTGGCTTTCAGGGCTCCACTGAAAGGAGATATCTGTCATAAATTCATAGAAAACACTAGCCTGCTAAAAACTATCCCCTTGTTCTTTGTTTTGGTTCGCTACTCTCAGCTCTTGTGTAACAATTGCTTCCCGGAGGCATTTCAGTTTTACCCAATCGCTAATGATTACGTGTGACGCATGCAATGTGCCAGTTTGATGCTATGAAGCTTACCAAAATTGGCCTTCGCTGTAAACAACTCTATTCCACTGCGAAGAAAGAAGTGGAGAGCTGTTGATGGCAAACACAGACTGAACGGCTTCATTCACTTCCTTAGCTGCCGTTACCAAAACGCAACGTAATCGTTCACAATTTCTCCTCCTGTTTGCTGATTGGCCCGGTAGAAAATCTAGTGGAGGCACAGGGAGGTAATGACCAATCTAAGATACTATATTCGTTGTGTATTTACAGAGCCCTGGAGGAGTTATTGCATAAGTTACCAGTCAAATCAGTTGGTGCATGAGGGCATGGAGAGTGTCTGCTAACATCATTGTAACACAAGTGTTAACAATCCATCATGACGGGCTTCTATTATTTACTAGAAGCTCAGCTTGGAAGGACTACATTAGTGCCACAACAGGGACTTGGAAGCTGCGACTGTAATAGAATCTAAATTGATGGCTTCAAAAATGAGGCGGTGAGCAGACGGTGATCAAAGAATCAAAGAGGGACGCGGAGCTGCTTCTGCGGCCCATCATGCAGCCTCCATTCTGCTGAAGTGACCGAGTCCTTAAAGAAAAATGGCAAAGAAGCCGGCTGGGAGTGTTATAGTTTATATCTGCGGTAAAAAAAAAAAGAAAAATTTTGTCCTCAAAGGCTAATCAGAGATGGAAATCATTGCATCACTTCAGCCACTTTAAAAGAATTGCAATAACGTGGCCACGGACGGAATATCTCGTAATTTTTAAAAAAGAAAAATGTAGAAACATCAAGCACAAGGACCTCTGTGGCGTTTTTTGTTCCATCTCCATGGTTACAAGGACAAGCCTTATGAATGGTTTTGTACTGAAAGCACATCACTCTGCTGTCATCCATGTAACACTTTATTTTCCAATTTCTCTTTCAGCAAGGTTAAAATTACACAGAGAACAAATGGAAAAGTACTTAAAGCTATCTTTTCCTATTTACAACCGATCTTTTTTTTTTCCCCTCTTTTTGAAACAGTGGGCGTCTCACAGAGCAACAGAATATTTTGGATGATTGTAATAGAAATGTCTTTTTTTTTTTTTTTTTTAGTCAAAATTCCAGCTATAGTAATTGGAAAAAGCTCAATGTGCTTCAAATGTCAGTGCTTTGTCACACGGTTTAAGAAGGATCTCTCGGATTTGGTAATAGGGCCACAGAATAAATGGAGAAGAAGAGCGGCTGGATTAAAAAAAATAAAAAATAAAGCACACAATTCTACTTGGCCCGGCTCTGGTCACGCAAACATACACTGATACTTAGGGGAAAATAAACATACAGACACCGGACTGCTGGACCATGACAGAATGCTGGTCTGCTGATCCCGAGGCTAAACACAGCAAATAGAGGTGGCTCTATGCCCGGTAAACACATGCATTACAATAAAACGCAGCCATTCAGTGGAGGAAGTGCAACAAAGTTGTCTCCTTTCAAATATGAAACGATTTTGTAACGTGCGACTAGCTGCAAGTATGCATCGCATCAAAATGTAATTCTTCCACAGACCAGTCATCAATTAGGAACTAACCAGCCTAAATTAAATTACAAAGAAGACAAGAGCGGTATTAACTTAGGTCCTTAGGTTAGTATTGATGAACTCATTTTGTAATTGCCTTCTAAAACAGCAACATTAATCAGTTAATTAATCAGTTCTGTCTGCCCAGGGGTTAATTTCAGGACTTTGTTAAATCATATTGTTTCCTACATTGCAAGAGTCTTTTTTTTTAACATTATAACATGAAGGTCAATCAAAAGATTGTTTTATCTAGTGGATTAATGAATTACACAATGTTTGGAAAAAGCAGTGAAAACCAGGCACAAAAAAAAAATAGCAACAAAGATGTTCATTTCTGTGCTTTCTGGGAAACGGGTTTCTCGCTTTTATTAAAAATAACTCCGATGCTAAAACCGGGTCTGCTGAGACATGCTGAAAAACCGAGATCTGAAATCAAAAATAGCTGGGTGAGAATATTTTATTAAACCATATGCTCTTCACAGATCAAACATCTATAAAACTGGAAGCGTATCGGAATATGGAAGTTCACTGTTTGAGGGATTATATCTGTGCATCACGACTCATAAGTCAAGGTATAGGGATTTCTACAACACCTCAACATATCTAATAAGGAACTCCATAACTTCAGTTTATAAGCACAGAGCAACCATGATGAACTTGGTAAAATATACTTTTTCCCTAGGATTTAAAAAGAAAGCGTTACGATTTTTGTCCAAAGTGCCGTCTGGCCGACAAACAGCTGTCTTAGTCAGGCGACGTCATTGAAACCGACATAATTTATGCAAGGAAAAGATTAAATGTCTTTTTTTTGTTGTCTTTTTTTTGTTGGCTTATCACGACAAACTTACAATATTGTCCCAGTGATGTTGATTCAAGTTTTGAAAGTTAAGCATGTGTTTGAGAGGATTAAAAAATGTTTTGGGGATTAATCTGAGGCATTCACTCATATTTTCAATTCAAAGAACTTAATCTTGGATACAGATTTCTTTTTTTTTTTTTTTTTTTTTTAAAAAAGAAAAAAGCAAGAAAACAAAAGTTTGAAGACATCTGCAATTTTCCCTAAAAAGCAGCCATTCTGCATCTTAATCACCCGACGACTGATCACTGAACCAGTCACACTTTTCCACCAGTTATTAAGGAAGCAGTAAACAGTAATCTAGCACCTGTTAACATAGCGGCATAACCTTGAAGAGTGTGTGTTTTTTACCTCATTGTCTCTGAGCAAAGGCAGTCATTAAAGCCCGAAGCAGTTGCCAGGAGCTGAGAGCTTTTTCGCCTCATTTACTTCTTTGTTGATTCTTTGTGTCCAGCAGAGGGAACTCTGCCGTTTTAGTTTGCCCCTGATATTTGGGATCAAAAGATTTTCAACTGGTATCTGTAACATGAATATTAAATAAAAAAGCAAAGTAAAACAAGCGTACCTCTCTACTCCACCAGGTAGTCCACCAGCTGTCAGGTTTAAGTTGCAGGGCGTAACTTTGATTAAAAAAACAATAATTTTACCTATTTGTTAAAATTATTGTTATATTGGGACAGTAAGAACTGTGAAAACATCTAGCTCCTCTGCTTTCTCCCAGTGCTCCCAATGCTAACTGCAGAAATACACCAGTCAATCAAAAACAACCCATCAGAGCAGGTGGTGGGAGGCCACGCTACTGGGATAAGGCTAATTAGCATAGCTGCCGAGCACAGCAGATAAACAGTTTTTCCACAACTGCCACATTGAGCAGCGTACAGGAGGATGATTGACAGCGCTGAGACACGCCTGGCTCTGATTGGCTGTTTTTGATTAAGCTTGGGTCAAGAAGGACTCGTCTTTTCTTACTTCCTATCCATACCACATCCTCAATGTGGTATGGCAGCCAACGAACCTCTTGACAAGTTAGCTCAATTTCTGCTCAGAGACGTAAATTAAGAAAACACCGTTTAGATGGTAGTGTTAGACTTGCTTTTCAAAAATATTGTTCAGCCTGAAATACAGAGTCAGGCCCAACAGAATTCAATATTCAAATCTCATCTGAACATTTCAAGGTTGGGATATGTTATGTACACAACAATAATAACAACTAGCAAACAGCAACAGCGTATCACCTGATTACACAATGTTTTGCCATTTCAAACTGAATCACCTCTCTTGCTGTTCTTTAATAAAAAGCATAACATTTAATGCAAGGATCTTCAAATCCAGGCATGAAGGACCAGTGTCCTCCAGCCTATGGACATGTCCCTTGTCCAACACATCTGAATGTATTGGATAAATTACCTCCTCAGTACAGAGTCCTGCTAGTGGCCTCACTATTTAAAGTAGAGGTGCATCCAAAAGTTGCAGGACACCAGACCTCGAGGCCTGGATTTGAAAAATCCCTGAATCCATCGCCCTTTTCTTCTTGGATCGTCCATATTTGACTCTTGAGGGTTTGCTAACAGCTGGTTCATTGACTTCCATGACTTTGAAGGTCAGAATTTCCTTATCTGTATTTTGTTAGACATGCCCTAATTTGCATAGATCCGTATCATGAGTGCGCATCTCATTGGGGGTGTTTATTTTGTCCCTTGAATATCTTAAAGCATTCCGTGCCTCTTTTGAAGGCCAGTAAATCATTTCCATATTAAAGACATGGTGTACTAGGTGCCTTTGAAATTACATACAGGGACTCAGAAACTTGAGAAAATTACAGAATAACCAGAGGAACTCTGAAAGACGGGAGTTCCTTCATGCTGCTTTAATTATTATATTTAATTTTTTAATTGGCTGACATTAACTGAGTTACGATGGATTAATGTAGCACACCAATAGAAATTTAGACAATGACTGGTGTTTTTTGTGTCCACAGACCACTCAAATGTCTGACAATCAATATTATAGGTTCTTTTATTCTCTTGTTGACATATTATTAGGCAAAAATGAACTAAATTGTTAGTGTCTGCATGGTTATCAGTAGCAGCACTGTTATCAGTGCTGCTATGCAGTAAGACAATCTAATCTCTATATATGGCTAATGAGAAGAAAGTTCAGAAACCCAGACAAAGTCATTTGCAGTTTTCCACAAAAAAATTTGGAGACACGTGGAAAAAAATGATCTGGACAGAGGAACCAGATTTAAGTTTTGGCCTGCATGTGAAACGTTGTGGGTGGCAAAAGAAAGAAGCGGGTTAGAGTTCATGGACAGGCTGATGTGACCAAATACAGGAGAGTCGTGGAAGTAAACGGTCTACGTTCTTGAGTTGCACAGTCTAAATACGGAGTCGATTCCAAATGACAGTCTTTTGCTAGACCTAAAAATTGATGCTCTGTTAATTAGATTCAATCTGATCTGTGTTGCACAGGAGACGGGCGAACATTTCCCTCATGTTTATTGTAAAACAGTAGGACAAAATCCCAGCGAAATTCAAGCAAAACTTGTAAAAAAGCCAAAAATAAAAAGTAAAAAACAAACTAACACGCAAACAAAACGTTGGAATAATTGTGGAAGATGCTTCAAGCCACAATAATTTTGTCTTTAACCTTGACAATGTGACACAATGCTATTGCTAGCATTTGTTTTTGAAGAAACTGTCTTTATAAAGAAATTGCTGCTATTTCTGCCAACCTGGAGATAAACACATTTTTCTACTGCAGCAGTATCACTTTATTTCTGCATCCCTGTTGCTGCATTGAGAAGCGCCAATGTAAGTGTCTGGGCCACACACACACTCACACACACGCGCTCACACGCACACTCACACACAGTGCAGAAAAAAAAAGGTGCATACCCAATTTGGCACTGCATCTTAAATGAATGTAAGCAAGCATCTGTATTTGACCAGCTCATTATGATGTGGTAATTGGCTAGGGACCATCAGACTGTGAGATGGCAGGCTCCAACCTTGTTAATTCAAATTTCTCGTCTGCCGCACCGTTGTTTGTTAGTGGGAAATGGAGAGAGCGTTATCGTGTGTTCTTGTTAGCAATTTCCATATCTGTTCCGGTGAATAAGCTAACTATCCCCATAGAACATTACGATAATGATTTAGATCATTTCCTCAATGGAAGTGAT
Organism: Poeciliopsis turrubarensis; assembly: GCA_010277015.1. Classification (NCBI taxonomy): domain Eukaryota; kingdom Metazoa; phylum Chordata; class Actinopteri; order Cyprinodontiformes; family Poeciliidae; genus Poeciliopsis; species Poeciliopsis turrubarensis. Next base: position 1,272,646 of record VMRN01000062.1, read on the forward strand.
CGTAGTAATGTATTCAATTATGCAATATATGTTTCTGAAAGATTTCGCACCATGTGTCTGGATGATGACCTGTCCACAAAAGTTCGGATGCCAAGCAATTACAGAGAAAAGCCTTATTAGTTTATCTTGATTTGACATAAACTGACATGTTTGGACGACGGGTGAAACTTGGCACCCACCTTCACTTTCGGCATTATGGTAATGCAAACACAATGCGGGCTCATGTTGTTTGCTTAGCAAGAAATCGAAAGCTACAATGGGGTAATTGCGTGTGTATAAAAACATGTAAGCGTGCCTTAAATTACCACCATAATTGTTAAAACTTGTGTAATGTTATGCATATCATCTCTTCTATTTATATTAGATTTTAGAGAAAAATATAGAGATAAACATCCACTAAACATCACTGTCTTGAAACGATGGCTGGTGTTCCTACGACTGTTTTTTGTCACTGTGACTTTGTTTAATCCGGTGCTGAATAGAGCAAAGAAAACATTTTTGCACTTTATTTACAGAAATTTCATTCATCAGACAGTTGTTCTTCATCATTCCAAAAATCCTCCGATATGCTTATGCAATGTCTTCAAGCTTGAGCATATTTTAGTGCCACATCTTGGCCTGTCACAGTAACACAATTTGCTGGACGATAAATTGTACCAGAAGTTGCTGCAATAAACAATGTTGTTTTGAGACCATTTTCAAGGAAAATTATGGCAATGGCGTAATTATTATAGTGCAAGGGCACATTCTAAAAGATCAGCAAACTTTAAATTCTAATAAACGTTTAACACTGGAACTGGAACTTTTTAAATATACAAATTGAATAAGAAAAACAAGAAATAAAATGAATTTTGAAACTTTTCTAAACAAAATTGTCCCTCGAAAAAAGATATGTTGAGACCAAAACACCAAACTGAAGACTTTTATCATCCATTTTTTGGAAAAAAGAGAAATAAAAGGGATGAATGATAAAGTATGCCAATGGATATTATTGAGTTTGTATTAATGTTCTATGTGATTAATTGATTTACTGATTATTGTGACAGGCCTCGTCACCTCGTTATCTGAGAAATAAACCAGCAATTTTTACAAGAACATGTTTTGTATCTGCATTTCCATAAAGCAATTTCCACATAGGAAGAAGTTGCTGTGCTCCACTAGTCCACCATATATTTCCGTCGTTGTAATGCAAGAAGAGTCGGCCCGGGCCTTAAAATATGACTTCTAGGTGAAACGAGCCAATCTGCTTGTAATGTATCAATCCCCAAAGAAGCAGAAAGCGAGAAACACGCTGGAGAAAACAAAGAGGTTGCAGAAGTGGGGGTGGGAGATTATGAATCAGGGGTCTTGCCTGTGACAGGGTCCCTAAGGCTGCATGACACCTGACATGTTTCATCTCCAGCCATGTCACGATGCCCCGCCGCAGTCCTCCAGCTAAGGATGCAGCCGCACACGGAAACAGAAATGACAATGTGGAACGAAGAAAAGGAATAATACAAAAACCAGAGGCTCGCAGCCCGGACTGCTCGGAAGGAGAAACCGGGAAGCAGACGTTTTTGCCTGGGATCTATCCCTATCAGTGATGCAAAGACGACCCCAAATCCATTACAAGCCAATTATATGAGCTGGGCCAGGGCTGGGGCTGGGCACTCACTCGTGAACTTCAGTGCTTAATCCATAAAGAGGAACTAATAGGAAATTTGAAAATAGAATCCACACTTGAGTAACTTCGGAGGGATTTGGTTGGATTAATGAACTGTCAGGCTCACTGTCAACACGCTGGGGAGTACAATCCTTTACTAGCCTCTGCTGTTCTCTTTCTAGTCTCAATCTTTCCAGTTTTTCTGTGCATCACTCCTTCATGCGCCACGTGCTTGAACTGGCACGGATGTCGGAACAAATGAAACTACCCGCTGCACAACCTGCGTTTAAATCTGTTTTGCACTAACGTTTTGTTGCTTTAACGTTTTTGTACGTCCCATCTATCATATGTTCAGAAATGCACATACGTAGACACACACACACACACACACACACCCGCACACGCACACGCACACAGGAAACATCCCACTTCCATCATGATTGAACAGCCTAAATGAGCTTCTCCTCTCTCAGGAAAGGAAGCATCTGCTTTCGTCCGAAGGGACGAACACTGCAATCACAGTCAGAACTTGAAGACGCTGAAAGAGAAGTGGGAAAAGAAGGGGATCGAAAGTGAGACGACGAGAGGTTAAAGCGTCTGAGTGGATGACGAGAATGAGGAAAACGCCGCGAAGAAAGGAGTGAGGTCGAACCTCACCGTTGAAACGGTTTGAGTTTTTGACGAGGATGCACAGAAAGTAATTCAAAGCCAATGGATTGCGTCCAAAGCAGCACATCTAGATTGGTGTGAGCAACATGTGCTGGTAGCGCTGGTGTTCATGAAGCTGGATCGGCAAACATGCTGGCCACAAACTTGAAACTTGAAGAGGAAGCTTTGAATTTTCCATTGTTTTGTAATGTAATCAAAAAGTCAATCTACAAGCTAATAATTCTAATTTCATTTCATAAAACATTTTGTTGTGCTTTTACACAGAAAAACTGTTTAGTGCTGAAACAAATCAACCTTAAGATTACTTTTGCAATGACGACAGGTATTGACGTCAATTTAGCAAGAGATGGATACAGCGGGTGGGTCTCCGGTTGGAATTTAAAGAGCCTAAAACTTTTTTTTTTTTTCTGAATTTATGTGCTTCATTTGATTTGTCCCTTTTCAGACTCGTTTCGTGGTAACGGCGTCTTTGTGCGGGAGAAAACATTTCAGGAACCAAGTCACCTTTCAACATATGATGGAAAATAATGCAGCCAAGCTCCCTGGCAGTCTGTATTGCTTTCAAATATTTATTTTTGCTTCAGATCTGCTGCTTCCTTTGCATTCTGCCCCTGCTGAGTCGACACACGTACAGGTGAGGTTTGTTCCTCTGTCCTTCGTTTGGAGGTTTTGTTCCGTATAACGTCTTTAAGGATGCATCTGGTATATAAATCACTTTCTGCTTCCTAACTCATACATGCTGAACTGGAAACACTTTTTCTGAGTGATTAATTTCCTTCGAGCATTTCCACAATGTCGCCACATTGAAGCCGTGGACTCCTTATTGGAAATTCATTATAGGGAACAAATTGTGGAGAGAAGTAAAAAACTGGAAATATGATGATTGCGGTATGCATTTGTTTCGACGCCCAGTTAGCAATTTAATCTCCTTTGCAGCTGCCTTTCCATTATAAATGTGTGAGAAAAAAAAATTGGCGTGAAAAGCATGAGTATTTTTGAAATCGCCGTGTTTCCATTAGTGAATTTATTTTCGGCTTTCCAGTCTACGCAATTTCACGGTCAATTTAATATGACCGGAAAACAGGTGGTTTGTGAAGGCTTTTTACTTTTAGAACAAAAGTTGACATGCAGGTTAGGTTACGAAACTAAATCTGGAGCTTTGACCTTTTCGCCGATCACCATCCACAATTGGAGAGCCAATGGCAGAGCTGCAAATCTACCAAGACTTGGTAGATTTGCCTGAACTAAGATCATTAAATAGCAAAGTAGTCAAGAGAGTCAACGCATCTGGCCTTTATATGAGAGTGGCAAAAGGAAAGTCAAAATTAAATGAAATCCATTACAAGGTCATCTGACCTGATCAGAGGAGACCGAAATTTATACTTTTATTCTAGACATTGTTAAAACTGTTTGTGGTGGAAAACTAATATTTCCTATTACCCTGAACATCACAGCTTGATGCATAGCGGTGGCAGCTTTATGCCATTGGACTGCTTTACTGGGCTAGTGAGAGGGAAGATGTCTAAGTTTTGTAGAAAATGAATGGAGCATTAGTGCAATCTTTGACAAAGACAGTAAAAATATCATCAGAACAACACTGACTGAGATCAAAGCACAATGTGTCCTAGTCAAAGTCCAATTGGGAATATGTAGCAATTCTTAATGCTTTGTTTTTCACAGATGCTCTCTATACACGCTGATGGAGAATCAGATGTTGCACAATTAGAATTTAAACAATAGATTTTCAAAATAGCAAAATTTGACTTCAAAACTCATGGAATACTAATGCATGCCACACTTTTCAGAGCGTGGCATGCACCATTTTGTGTTGGTCCATTTGAAATACATTCCTAAAGACTTAAAGATTAAGGCTGCACTGGGACCAGACATAAAAATCTTCAAGGGGTTATGGATATTTTTGCTATTTGCTACGTGCAGTTTAGCACATTTTTAAATTTTTTTTCTACAACATGTTTTGGTTTTGCTAATTGGCTCATCTTTTCGAGAGTTACTCCAAGACACCACTTATTACATTTTATGTTATTTTGTCAAATAAGAATTAGTTCAGCAAAACATAACAGTAACCAAGTTTCTAATTACTTACTCAGTCTTGAGAATTATTTCTTTCTTTCTTTTCTTTTTCGTTTCTGGCTTCACAGAGCGAGATATTAAAACAAGAAGCAGTGCCACAGCTCTCTGGGATCACGATCCTGTGCATCTGTGTCAGCATGACTACGCGCGCGCGCGCGTGTGTGTGCGTGTCGAAGATAATTAAGTGTGCCATAAAAGATTCAGTGCTTATTTGAGGCCTTGTTGGGGGCGGTTTTGCATTTCTGAGTAAAAATTAGCTTTTTCAAAATAAAAGTCCAAAGCTTCTTTCATGTTTCCACTGCAGGCAGAAACTGGCTGGATGAGGCAAATAGATGCGTTCTAAGTATATCAGCAGATGTACACTTCAGAGCCCTGATTTTACACTGAATATTTCAGTGAGCTGAAACATCATCTCAGTTAGACTTCCGTGACAGAAACCGGATGGTTTTTCCTTGTTAGTCACACAATATTTTGGCAGAATGAGCTGCAAGCAGCTAAAACAAAAGAACAGCACTCTGCTTAATTAATGTTGCAAAGGATTACTTTACAAACTCAAAAAGAAGGAAAAGAGGAGAAATTTGTGTGCAAAAATATATCTAATATATGCAGGATGGTTTTTTTTTTTTTGTACCAGTTTTAGACATTCAGTTTTTCTTTAATGCACCCATATCAATTAGCTGTGTTGCTTTTATTTTTTTTTTCTATTTTTAGAACTCAGAACAGAGCGAATCCATTTTTATTTTTTTTTTTACATAGTGAACTTGAAGTGAGCACCTTGGCGTCTCTTAAAGATTCTCTATTTGGAGTTGAACAAAAGATCGACTCTTTTTTTTAAAGGGCAAACTGGATATTTCATACAGAAAAGAGCGGGAACAACATTTTGCCTCGAGGCAATCTTGGTGTCTGTTCAGTGCGCACACAGCTGCAGACGCAATTTAGTTGTTACACATTTACAGGGTTTTTTTATTTTATTTTTTCAGGCCGATATTGATAATATAACGTTTGGTTCTCTCTTTGCTTTAAACTTGACTCTAATGTCTTCGATTTCACTATGATGGATTTAAACTGAAGGCTCTTGCCCTGACCATCACAACTAATAGATTGAAGTTCTGCGCCCCAGATTTATTATTTATGGTGGGGATATGCTGTAGAGGCAAGCTGATGAAGCTTGATGTTCCACACCACGGATAAATAGCAGCACAGATGTTGCCTTCAATTTTCATGACTGTAGATTTCGTGAGCTAATGCGGTTAAACATAATTAAAGCGGAACCTTGTGTTTGAGTTTTAACCCTCTTTTGGCCAAAAATCGATGGGCCACTTGTGGATTTCTTTGGCTGTTGAATGATCAGAAAGGGCGGTGAGTGGGTATGCTTTCTAAGACAACTTCAACTTTCAGGATGCTGTGTGCTTTTGACAGCACTGCATCAACTCAACGGGCAAAACAAATGAACTCCTGCCAAATTCTGTCTGTCCTGACTTAAAGGTGATAAATGTGACCACAGTTATAAATATGGTGTAATATGCATGACTTTTAGAGCAAATTTGCAATTTTTCTGTGATGAGGAAAGCACTAAAACATGTGAATAAGAGCTGCTGCTTTGGTAACTCAGCTATTGCGAAAGCTGCTTGGCTGAGTGAAAACAAAAGGAGAATAGAGAGGATGTGTTGCAGGCTAAAAAGCCAGCATGCTGATTGACGAATGACATCATCACTTACATGACTTGTTACTTTTGAAATGTTAAAAACAGCAAAAACTCCTCACTTCTTTAAATTCCCATAATAAACCTTTTCTTTTTTTTTTTTTATGGCGGTAACAATCGAATTATTTGTCCTCTGCTCTTTAAAAACAACTCTTTTATTTATTGCCAATAACAAGCCTTTACAACCATAATTATTACACACAGCAATATTATTACAATATTGCATTTGTGTTATATTCGTGTTACACAGACAGCTTTACAGCCTTGGACCAAGCTGTATTATAAACTGACTTTATGACTATATTTCCTCAAGGCATTGTATCGAGCTGTTGCTAGTCTGCAACAAATTCCTTGAAATGGCTTTCGAAGGATAAAAACGGCATTTCCCTAGGAATATCGGAGAAGCCAGCTCGCTAAATCTAAAATAACCTTTTCAACATGACTTTGGGATATTTTCAGGGGCCAAAAACAGTTTTTAAAGGCCATGCTAATTGGTCGCAGTGTTAATTTAATTCCTTCTCACAATTAAATCACTTGTCCAATTTTCCCTTCGATCCTCTTTCAAATCTACGCGAATTTCATTTACCAAACTAATTCCGCTCTGTCTTCTCCGCTGCAGCTATTCCTTTTTTATTGTCTCATAACTATTCTTCTTCCTTACAGTTTCTCTTTTTTTTGACCTTCATACTTCACCTCAAAACACCATAATCACCTTTCCATCCCACTCTTTTTCATCCTCCTCCACTTCTCTTTCTCTTAAGGCTAGTTCGGTGTGCGAGTGGGTGTAGAGATGCTGCTGTGCTCTTCGCTCAGTTTTACTTGATTGCCTTGCATATAGAGCACATCTGCCCGTACCATAGGGAGTACAGTGTCTCTCGTGTCCAATCAAACTGTCAATCCATCTGCGCAGATCTAAGCAGATAGAAGGCCCGGGGCAGAAGGAGCGGGGGGGTTTTTTTGGGGTGTATCTATGCGATTGGAAAAGAAAAGAAAAAAAAAAAAAGAATGAACAAGGGTGCCATTGATGTTGCACATGGAATCGCGACTCTATTAAAGCAGTGAGATATGTTTGGCGTTCTGCCTGAAGAGATGAGACACGAAGCCTCGCGCGCGCACCAAACACCGGCCGCCACATTGCTTGTCTTTATTATTGATCTTTTTTTGTTTCTTTTTTTTTCTGGACGTGATCCATGCGTTTCCATTTACTTGTCAGATTTTTATGTCCTCAAACACAATAGTGATCTAATAAAACACAGCCGCGGATCCATTCTCGGCGCGCCCCCACCAGCTAACGCAAACGTATCGGCCCATTTGCGTCGGGAACTACGGAGCGGCGCGGCAGAATAAAACACCCGGCGGCCTCCGGCATTTTGTTTGCGTTTGTACGCTCACGAAAGAGAGAGGTGATGTGTGTGTGCGTGTGTGTGTGTGTGCGTGGGTGAGAGCGGGTGGCAGCACCAAGTCACTGCTTTTTCAACTGTTAAAGATTCACAAGCAAACAAAGTTAAATGTGAAAGTGCACCACGTCGCTCCTCTCTTGACTCAAGCCGTGACAAAACAAAAAAAAAACAACTAACAAAAAAAAAAAAAAAAAAAAAAAAGGAAAATTTAAACTGCACTTAAGTCAACAAGATGGTTATAAGCCTGCCTAAACACCCAGGCCAGCTCTGCTGTGTCTTGACACGTCCAGTCTCAATGCATGTTCTCTGCCAGGATGATACGGTGAGAGGATGAGGCTAATATTTGCTATGGGTTGACAGTGGAGAAACAAACAAGTCAATTTATCTGGATATTAGTCCAGTACGAGGTAAAGCCTGATTGATGCAGTCATTACTATTCCTGGGCTGGCAGCAGCATGCTTTAAACCTGTTTAATCTTGATTAAATACAATGTTAGGGGAAATGAAAAAGCATATAATGGCCGTCACGGTGAATTGTTTCTACATCGGGAATTATTTGCGACTCGATTTTCCTTTCATTCATTAATTTAAACTCTAATAAAAATCAAGCCCGAACTAAAATGCCCCTTTCTTCTCTTCCACTCCCCACCCTGTGTGGTCAGTCCAATTATCCACCTCTTTTGTTCTTTTGGTATTCATAAGGCGGCGCCGTGTCCTGCTCGGGCTGAAGTTTTTCTGACGTTACTCCAGAAAGAGATAAATATGAAATATGAGAGCTTTCAGTACTGCTTAGGCCTGCAAAATAAGTCAATTAGTCACGGCAGGCGGCAGTCAAATGGAGATTCTGCATGATGGTCTTAACGAGGGCCGTATAGGACAAGCGTCCGACAGCTCGTTAAATTAATCCTTCGGGTCTGCTGCGAGTGGAATGAGGCATGTGTCTGTGTGACCTGCTTATGTCCTCCGCGTTACTGAATGGAGGAAACGCGCACGCGCAAACCCACGCCCGCGCTTTAACACGCCAGGGCCCGAGCTGCAAATGGACTGGAGAAAATATTTCCGATCAAAGTTTCTTTCTGGCCCCGTGGTCGCTCAGATTACACGAAAGACGCTGCCAGCAGGGAACTTGGGAGTCTCTCTCTCTCTCTCTTCCTCTCGCTCTCTCTCTATTACTCACTCTGTCCCTTCTTTTAGTTTTTTTCATTCTGTTTGTGTTTTCCGACACGTCTCACTCGTTACGTCGCATAAACACAAGCACGTCTCACCACGTAAGATCTAATGTTTATGTTATGCGACAGGCTGATTCAGAGTCCGAGGTTCCTTTAATGCATGTGTGAATCACAGATTGCATCTCACTGTGTTGTACATCTGATATTGTTTCTCGGCAAACATCTATACTTGCTCATTGAATCGTTATGTGGGTTTCTCTCATTGAAAAGGAAGTTGCTTAAGTTCTGAATGTGCCAAAAGCTTTATTCTGCTTTTGTACCTGTTGTGGTTACAGCCTAAGGCGAGACCTCGATTTTTGATATAATCATTACTAATGTCAAGGAAGTAGAGGTGCACCAAGAGATCCGCTGGCCACCAGAAATGACTGATTTAGATTTTTCTGGCCTGTTGAAAACACACATTTTTCACTCTAAAAGTCAGACTGCATTGGCCGCTGCAGCTCTTTGTCTCTGTGGGATGTCTATCCATGCTTAATTCACTAGGGGGGGCTGTTTTACTGCAGAACAATATAGAAATAAGTCACCAAGGATCGTAATGTGGACCGTCGTTTTTTGATCAAATGAAAGGCTTTCAAGTTCGCCTCACAGTCTGGGAAGCACAGCTAACCTGTTAGTTTGTTTTTTTTCAGGATGTTTTTATGCTGAAGTATCCTGCATCAATCCCCATTTGATACAGGAAATGGGGAGGAGAGAGAACGGGAAGACTTGCAGCAAAAGACCTGAGACTTAGAACTGAAGCCAGGACAAACTTTATGAAGATTTTTCTGACACGATTAACTCAAAATATGCTACAAGACCAGTCCTTTATAAGTTGGATCAAAACATCCAAGCATTAGCCCAGCATCAGTACGGAAGCATAGATGTAGATTAATGTAAATCCTAATCGGTTCATTTATTACAAAGGTCATGCACACCTTTATTTTTTTTAACTACAGTCTTTATCTGCATTTTTGTGGTTTAGCATTTACTGATTTCCTTACAACTCTTCATGTGGAACATAACTCCAGATTGTGCTTGATTCGTGGATTTTTTTTCGCAGCACATATCTACGGTATTCGAAAGAGAATACAGCTTGGGAAGCTGAAATACTGCAAACATTTGCTAAATATTACGTCTTAAAATATCTTCTTCTTCCCCGTTTGGACGTATATCAAAGTCACAGTCGGCCAACTCCTTCTGCTGCCGTATATCACAGATACCATGCGAGTCCCTTGAACCAGCTCATGAATATCAAAGCGTCCAACATGCTCCATATTGGAGAAGAGGCATTCAGCCGCCCTGGTCAGCCCAGGCTTTGTTCTATCCATCTCAATCTACTCAGTCATGTCAGCTGCTGTTTACCCAACCAGAGGAGCAGGCTGCTCTGGCTCCTGTCCTTTATCCTGTGTATGAACAGAATCCAAGGCTCCATCTTGTTCTTCGTGTCCATCAACTAGCAATTTACGCCTCTGTTCTTATATCCCAACCACAGCAGAGGTCTATAAATTGCCCCGGGGAACCATTTTTGTAACCCTCATGGTTTCTGTTTTCCAACAGAAATCTCTGCTTCGCCCTATTTGACTCGTATGTCTCTGTGACACAATCCAAACAGCCAAAGAACAAAATGGTCCTGAACTGCTTTGCAGAGGTTCAAAATGTACAAATATCTTCAACTTTATTTGATGTTTTTAATCTCAAGAAATGCATAAACAGATTTTTTTTTTTTTTTTTTTTTTTTTTAGCCCCAGACAGTAATGGTGTTCCCTAGTTGGACAGAAGTCTGAGGACAGCTAGGACGGATAATGATTGCACAAGATGAAGATGCGAGGCAGACTATTGAGGTTAGCTAGCGACCACCGTTTGTTTTCCTGGGTGCAGAGATTATCTGGTTGAGTGATAGAGGTGGCCTTGATCAGCCCCTCTCCCTGGATGCAGCTGTATATCAGATGTCAACCGGCTGCAAAAACCATCAACCCTTCACTTGCCTGGGATGTACATATTTACCGTTGTAAATGGCTCCCCGACTCAGTAAATACTCCTGTTTTTCACCAGGCGTCAGCATGCAGGAGCGGATGATGCATCGACCGCCGGTCGTTCTGTGTAAACCGCTCGCTTCTCGCGTGGCTGTGGAGAAAAATGACAAGGAGGAGCTCTTCCAGCGAAATGATCCAGAGGCAAAGCCGAGTTTGAAAACTCGAGACCCTTTCTCTCCACTTTTGATTACGTCTCTTGCTCATTAAGCGGCAGCCGGTCGAAATGCACAAATCCATCAAGACAATCATAACTAGCTGCAGGTCTTGTTTCGTAAAAAAAAAAAAAAAAAAAAAAAACTGAGGAAAGGCTTGTCATGATAGGGACAATGAATCAGCTCAGTGAGCAGGGAGTGGACCTCGAAAGCTCATTGCGAGGATGGAGAGGAGAGGGAAATATGTTCACTCAATAATTAATCTAATAGTTTCCATAGGACAAGCAGAGCATATCTCTGTCTGCATAATGAGTGCCTGAAACAAAGTCATTTGCTGCATCCCATAACAATTATGCAAGTATGTCTTAAACGTGCCGTAAAATTGACTTTTCTGAGTTTTACATCGTGTTGTAATGTAATTTCCTCATCAGAAACACACCTGGAATGTTGACTTTATTCTTTCATGCGCGTTTGAAAAATCCTTTAATCTCCCGTGGCAACCATTCAGCTGTGTAAAACGCCTGTATGGACTTAGCTCCGCCCTCGAGGACACAGCTCCTCGTAGGAGCTGCAGTTTCCAAAGTTTCCGCCTCACAAAGAAACCCACTCGGCTCCTTCAGACTAGCCAGCAGCAATTAGCAAACACCTGATGGAACTGTGCATCTGTGGAGCTCATTACAGGAGCTACTTTGCTGATAAAGATGTTTCTAAAGGGTTAATAGAGGGACACGGTTGTGATGACTTCCAGAAGGTGGAGTTTTAGAAAGCGTAGGAGCTTCTTAAAGAGACGGAGGCCAAATTTCAAGGCGTTAATTTACAAAGTCAAATTTCTTTTAAGTCATTTTTGATATATGCAGCTTGAAGTTTCTCGATCGTGCAATAAAGTGACACAATGTTCCTAGAGAATACGTAACACTTTTGAAGAGCGGGAAAAGAGACAACAAAATATGATGAAATCTAACAGGTTCCCTTTTAGGCTAGATGTGGTTTTGTATTTTGAATGAGCTGGTAACCTCAAATGTTTATATAGTGTCCAATATGCATTTTCTAAACTTTTATGAACTATGAGTGCATCACACTAATCACAAACTAATACATATTAGTTGTCTTGATTGGCTTAAATGTTATGGTGGGTCGTGGTGCCAGGATTTTGAGCGGAGCAGAGGAGTCATATCACAGTTCGCTGGTGCAAAACCGTTTGGGAAGCAGCCTAGATCCTATTGAATTTTAATTCAATGGATCTGTGGTGCGTATGATCATTTAAAAAAAGGGGTTCAGGAACAAACTGCCTTCTAGGCATCATAAGTTGATTCTCTTGATTTGTTTTTTTCCCCCGTGAAATTTTCATTTTGTCATTTTAATCTTAGACTTTTTTTTTTTTTTAACTCACCAAGTTCATAGAAAGGGTACAAATTGTGACACATGAAAATGACTTTTTTTATTTTATTTTTTATTTTAGCCATTGATTTTTATCCACGGACTTCATTTTTACAACGTCGACCTCATTCAGGTCTAATATAATAGCTGAATAATCAGAGTATCACAGCGTTCTTGATAAGATAAAGGACATTATAAATATGTTGTTATTATTCATTCTTCAGCTTGGCTTTGTGCTCATTTGCATATGTTCACCCTGAAAAGGCTGCTGGACTGCAGCAGATAATTATCTCAGCCACAGAAGATGTGATATTTTAAGCAAGTGGAATGACTATTATGCTTTTGTTGTGTGTGTGTGTCTCCAGTGCAACACGAATGATGAAAAGTGTTCAGCTAATTAAGCTATTAAACATGCTGACTTCTGCCAGTTGAGGTCAACTTTTTGTTTCGCTGTGCAGTGTGACAGAAATGAACGGGAATTTAAATGAGAGGTGAGGAAATTCAATGAAATGTCTGATTAGAATAAGATTAGTGATTTGCAAAATTAGTTCTGCAAAAAAAAATTTAAAAATGTTAGAACTTTAAAATCCAAAATATTTCAATGAAAACATGAAATAAAAACACGAGCAATTTGTAGAAACTCAGGTTGCAGAGGCAGAGCAACCAATCCAAAGTAAAGCCAATTACTGTGTGACTTAATCTACTTAAATATGTTTTAGAGGTAAAATGCACAGCAAATCTATTTATGTTTAAAATCCCAAATATATCAGATGCCTAGTTATCAGATCCTGCACAAGACAGGAGTGTTCTGCCCATATTTTTACTGTAGGCTCAATACTGTATTTATTTTCCATTTTAATATGTTTGTTCAACATAAACAGAAGCAGCTTGAACTGGGCAGTGTTTTATATTGTTCACTGGATGTTAAAATGGTCAATTGATGACATCTATCCTAAAAGGAACAAAAGAGGTTTAAATCAAATTGTCTTAAGGAGAAGTGATTCTACTTCATCCTCCTGGTTATTATGTTCAGTCACGATAGCAAATCTTTCTGACAGATCTGTACGATGTGGTGTTATTGTGCACCTGGTAAAAGCTCAAAATTGAGGGATTTTTCTTAGTTTTTGTGACGCCAACACAAAACAATGTGAAAAATAATGTGACATCGCCACTGTATTGTAGAGCTAAAAAAGAGAGAAAGGAAGAAAGCACCATACCAATTCCAAATCAGTTATCACGTCTTTGCAGCTGTGACATTCATTAAACTGTCATGAACCAATGCACACCTCATTAGTGAGAAATTATTAGGCTAAACGAGCTTAAAAAGGCCGAAAACATCGGCAAATATTGTTATGTAAGGTGACGCATTCAAAGCTGAGGTGGATTTTTAAACCGAAACATTATTCAAAGCTCTAGTCATGAAACCTGATGTGCTAAACCGGACAAAATTCTCATCATATGCTGCGTCCACTGAGTCCCTGCATTTCTTACACAGTAGTTCAATTTTGTCCCTCTGAATCAATTCGGTGATATTTTTAATTTAAAAGAATGAAGGCAAATATTAACGCTGTGTGTTTTGTGAGTAGAGCATCAGGATATTTCTGACACTTTCTGATGAACAGATGCAGAAACTTTAATAACTCCAGCTATCATGTTTGATTTTCAGCTTTATTTAAAACAACGGCTTTTTTTAAAAAAAAAAAAATTCGAAATACAGTCATGGCAAACCAGGAAAAAATTGGTGATTGAATAAAAAAATAACAACAACAAGAAAAAAAAAACACACTTTGACATCTAAGTGAAATTTTTCTGAGGCTCCTTTGATACAGATACGTTACAGCAAATAATGTTTACTGCTATTATAAGTGGTTTGAAAAACAGGCCCCATTTATTTAATTATTTCTTTCCAAAGAAATTAAGCCACTGGAATAAATAGCTGGAGGGCAAAATAAATAAGAATCATCTGTAAGATTTTCTCAGAGTGCCTATTTTCTTATGAGATGAAATATGTTGTTTGAACATTTTGAAATGTTTGTGTTTCATGCCACAGAAAAAGCAGCTTTGGCTTTTTTTTTTTTTTTTTTTTTTTTATGAATTGGGTGTTTCTATTTATTGGGTGTTTCCTTGGGGGGTAAAAACTGTTAGATTCATTAAAATGTAATTGCTTTAAAAGTAACCCGCCTGACTAAAGACTTAATCACTTTAAAACAGACTCACAGCCTCACACACAGAGGAAGATGAGCCCGGTTCCAAATTAGTTTGAGAAACGATCACAACGTACTTTTAGCAAAATATACGGACTGGAGAAATTTCTTTTTCTTTTTTTCTTTTTTCATAGGAAAGAGAAAACATTTTGGCTTGCCACGAGGAAGACAGCTGGGTTCCCTCAAAGCTGAAGATCGTCTCCAACATCTCTAGTCTGTTTTATAGTTAATTAATCACCAATCAGCAAGAGATCCAAATCATGCAATTTTTACTTGATCAACTACTGCAATAAACATGCATCCAACCCAAAAAATGACCACAATTTTTGGCTCATATAGTCGTAAAATAACACATAACTTTAATCCACTTTTTACTAATTGATTAACAAAAATGAATAATGTTGCATTTCTTTTTTAATTCAAAACTACCATCTTTATTGGGATCCCACAACTTTGCGGGTTACAGTCCTTAGAAAATCAGAACTGGAACTAGAAAATCAGAGTCAGGGCTCCAAGAAAATCAGAAAAAGCTGAATTGTTTCTTCGTTTTTTGGGGGGGGGTTTTACATCTTTTCATAATATGTTGAGAACTAACTTGAAATTTGTGTTAGTGTAAATGCAAATTCCTTGTAGGAAGAAGAAGGAGACAAAGATTTATCTTGCCTCTGACTGTGCATCCATCTGTTCGGCTGTAGCTTCATATAAACTCTGGATGCAGAGGCTCTGGATGCTGCTCAAAGGGACTCGAGTCCCTGCGCTCCAAAGAGGAATGACGAACCTCAGGTAGCGACTCTGAATTTATCTGCAGTGGCACTTATGTGAGCAGTGACGAAAATAAAGAGAAAAAGAGTCAAGAGGGCTGCTTGTAAACAAGCAGTTAGCTTAAACCAGACAGGATTTAGGTGTGCTTTCACAAACAATTTTTTCCAGTCGTGAAGGTTCTTAATGAAATGACTTCGCTCTCGTGGATTTTCCGTTTTTAGTGAAACCTCTCCTGGGGGCTGGTAAATTTTCTCGCTGGTGAGCCTCTCAGAGAACAGGCCCGACGTATTTCAAAAGCTTATCCCCTCTGAACAAATTCACTTAGGATTCCATTAATTATTAAACCTTTTTTTTTTTTTTTTTTTTTTTTTAATAGAAAAGGTTTATCTGAGCAGTTAGTGACTGCTTTGGTTTCTCTGAAACTACTCAGTGGAGGATTTTTTTTTCTGACTGATATAAATAATACATATAAAATATATATATATATAAAGATTGTATCTCTTTATTAGATCACAGTCTGCAATCAATCTATCATTTCAATGTTGTGCATATTGATCTCAAAACACTATCAACAGAGGGAAAACAGAATCTCAGACGTCGCTTCAAAACGAGCTGCTCCAGGTGTCGCCTGTGCCTGGAGAAGAGAAACAAGGCCCACATCATCACAGGTCCTCCACCGTACTTTAAAAACGGCCATCGTTTGTTGTTCTACGTGTTGGTCTACATTTACAACAATGCTTTTTATTTCACGTCAAACTCACCTGGAGTGTTTGCCGCCTAAAAGCTCATCTGACCAAAGTGGCATAGTTAAAGTCCCAGAAAGCGCTCGGTAAACTCTAAGCATGTAGAGAAAGGCTTCTTCCTGGCACGCCTGCACATCAGCCGGTTTTAATTGCATCTGACGGTTGCTGTAGAGACATGACGGTTCCAACGTGCGACTCTTTGGTGCTGTCTTGCAAGCTTTCCAGATCTTTCTCAGGTTCTCCTAACGTCACAACGCTAATTTGTGTGCTTGTCTGGTCTTGTTTGTCGCAGGTCAGAGGTGACGTTACAGTTTAGCAATCAAAAGTTTTGAAACTTCTCCACTGTTTTCCATTTTCAACACATCCAAAGTGTGAAAATATGCCTCTCCAAACGAGATCGTTTTATAACGAGGATCATCGCGCAGCTTCTCCGGCGATGAGGGTCGAAAATTATTGTTTGACCTCTTCGACTGGCTCCGACTGCGGTTGACGCCTGCGCCCAATTTAAAAGGCAGAGAAAAAAGAAACGGGCAAGGAAATTGTCCCTTTTGTTTATTACTGAAAAATTTATCTCGGTGATGGATAGTAGTTGCAAAACTTTTCTCCTGAGTTCTTTATTAAGGCGGTTCTTGATGTGCTCCAGATTGGGTTTTTAATTCGTTCATCCCTTTACTCCGACTGGGGTTGCGGGTAGGGACGCTCGTTTATGGGAAGCAGTAATAATTCGGGTTATTTAGGTCAGTGTAGAAATCACCATTATTAATGAAGTAAGGCGAAACAACACGTTTACTGCATTAGAAGATCAGCGAATTGCCTGAAGGCGGTGATATCTTCTTTTGTATCAAAGCTTAAATTATTTATCAAGCTGCAGGATGTTACCAACAAAATCAGCACAAATGAATATTGAAAGGGAATTTATTATCCTTCAGCAATCAAACAAAAATGTTTAAAAAAGTACTAATATATAAGTATATATATGTATATATATCATTTATAATGGTTCAACACCATTATAAACACTTTGAACTGCAACAAATAAGAACTGATAAGGTTTTTTTTGTTGTTGTTGTTTTTTCAACCCACATTTCACTGAATTCACCAAAAGATACCAAACATTCATTTATGATTTAATTGCTAAAATCATTCCTTTCTGTGTTGAACACCCCCTGTTTAAATCGTAGGCGGCTGCGCAGGGTCATGACGCACGTCACGCGTTTCTGACCTTCTTCTGTGTCTTTTAAACGTTCCGACACAAATAGACTGTTTGCAAGAACCTTGTTACCGCTTTCCACATGGGTGGTGGTCGTTTCATCCCTCTGGAGCGTCGGTCGTTTCATGCCCAACTTATTCCAGGGGGGATATTACACCGTCTGCCTTTTACTTCATACCAACCAGATGTCAAGTCACGAAGTTTCTTTTTGGGGATCGCTTAGACCAGAATCAAAGTAAAAAAAAAAAAAAATATATATATATATAGTTTCCTGAGGGAGAATCATCAGAGAGGGAATTTGTAAGCATAAAATAAAAAGAATAAAAGACCAAGAAAGGAAGTTGGAGTGTGGCACATTCAGCCAATGGAAAATAGGGGAACGTGGGAAAAAGGAGTGCGAGAAGGGAGGTAATGAATAGCAAATCAGCTCTTTCATAAAACTCCTGCTTGCACTGTTCAATCAGAGTAGTCCGGATTGTCAATTTTCCTCCAGCACAATAGCGCCAGGCCCAAGAGGACCCTGGCCTCGGTTCAGAAAGAGATAGGAGGGGGGGGGGGAATAGAAAAAGATAAAGAGAAAAGAAGCTCTGCCAGTTTCCAACCCGACCAACCAAGCATTCTGTCAAGTTTGGCAAAAACAGTTCAGACAACAGGAGGTACTGAGTACTGACTTGCCCTTTGACTTCTCTCGTTTTTTATGAATATTTCAACTTCTCATTGATGCATTGAGAATGACAGCGAGCCTCTGAAGTATTTTCAGTATTTGAATAGAGGAACTCCCTTTTTTTTCCCTCCTGTGGAGTCCCGCATGCAATAAGACCCAGACAGTAAGAAAGCGTTATTCTTTCCCCCCCACCCCCGACTCTTTTCTAACTTCTTGGACGTTCTTGTGTCTCTAAAACTCTCTTTTTGACACCGTTTGGAAATAGATGCACATTAGCAGCTGGGCATCCGGTCGGCAATGAGTCATATTAATAATGAAGCTGTGGAAGAATCGTTCATTCGTGTTGTTTGCACACGAGACAAAAGCTGTAATGACACTGCGGATGAATGTTGTGCAATCCGTCTCTTTATTAATGCGTTTAGAGAACTGGCAGATAATGGCCATTGTGTGAATACCAGCAGAAAGAGCATTATAAGCTTTCATCAAAAGTAAACTGAGCATGAAAGAAGAGCCACACATAACTAATTTAGTCGAGGCTAATGGGTCACTTGATCATACGTTTGAGCGTTCATGCCGTTAATTCTGCCTGCCTCGTTTTGAAACTGTGGCGGAAACATAAAACGGGGGAAAACAAAAAAAAACAAAAAAAACAAAAAAAAAACCCTAATTGCCTGTAGAAATAGAGATGAAGCACTTCGAAGCAAACGAATGGCTTTGTTCATTCTGCGCAATCGGATGTCAAAAATATCTAACCGAACAGACACACACACACACGCACACACACACACAACAATGACCGTCTGATTTCCGGATACATCCTTACACCTGCATAGCGACGTTTTCACACAAGTCGCAGAATATTGCATACAAAGTGAGGCGAGCTGTATGGCCGACATTAGATGCAACTCTCTGGGGGAATAATTACTCTTGACAGTTGTGTGGCAGAATCCAGATGGACTTGGCAAAGGCGTGTGGAAACCGGCTCACCATGTGCTCGACTCAAACCAGCTTCATTTCTCATTTATACTCCAGGCCAGCCAGGCCCTAAAATGACACATTTCTCTCCCTATGTTAGCTCCCTTACTGCTTGTCAGCAATTTAAAAAAATCCCCCCCAAAAAAACAACCCTGAATGGAAAATCCAACAACATTCTCCTAGAGACAGAATTAAACCAGAAATTAAATTTTCACATTACATTACAAGAAATAGGAATTCAACTGTTGTATTTTAGCTATGGGTTTCATTTTACTATAAATTTAACCTCTTTCTACGACATGTTTTTAGAGATTCACTGAGAAATCATCTGGTGACTGGAGTCAGTGCATTCTTAGCTTGAGGCGCTGACAGCAACACTTTCCAGTGTGGATGTCGAGGTAGACTGAAGAAGACTTGAAATTAGCTACTTTAGTCTCATTAAGGTTTTAAAAATGAACACAGTTGGTAGAAGTTATTACAAAGTAAACTGTAATTTCTGTGTTTTTTTTTTTTTTTTTTTTTCTTTTTGCTGCATTCAGGTTGCAAGTGAGCGACACATTTTGTGCACATTTTCAAGTATTGTATTCATTTTGCAATAGAAACGATTAACTTACTCATTTTCAGGAAACGAGATTTCACGGTAGCTCCTGGTGACTTTTGGCTTTTCCGAAAGAGTCAATGTGATAAAAGGGAGAAGGAAACATGTTCGCCGACTGACACGGTCCAAAACCATGACACTTCCACCTCGAACTTCAAAGTGAGCTGGTTTTCTCTGTGAAAATGTCTCTGTTTTTAAATTTCAATGTAATCCTGCAATAGTCTTTTTGGAATGTATTGTTAAATGTTCACATTTTCCGGACTTCGCAGTTT
The DNA here is from genome assembly GCA_010277015.1 of Poeciliopsis turrubarensis. Lineage (NCBI taxonomy): Eukaryota > Metazoa > Chordata > Actinopteri > Cyprinodontiformes > Poeciliidae > Poeciliopsis > Poeciliopsis turrubarensis. The sequence continues at coordinate 1,292,347 of VMRN01000062.1, forward strand.
GTTTGCCAATGGCAACATAGTCACCCCACTGACATAGATGATGCCGTGCCAGGTGAGTGAGAAAGAAGAAAGTCATTTATTCTCAGTTTGATAAGTTGTTTATGCTGTTTTGTCTAATAAGATGCCAGACCGATGGAAAGGCCATGGCTGTCTTGAAAAACAGAGGGAGAATAATCTTAAAAATTTGGTCTGGTGTTTGTATTTTCTTGCAAGTTGTTTTATTGCCACAACAACTTCTGAAGTGTATATCCACATTTCTGCTCTGTAGATGTTTTATATCTGAGATTAATCGTCTGCTTTTTATCAAAAATGCTCCATCTCTCCAGTTTTTACTAGTGCGCCACGTAAGAGGAGGCTTTTATTCTATTACTGAGAACTTATGGGCGGAACATTTTGGACATTTCTGGGTTTAGACTAGTATTTTTAAAGTGTCTGGGTTTCTTTTCCACTCTGTGGAGCAACAGGCTGAGGAAGGAGAGGTTCTCGTCTCCTGATGAACTGGAAAGGAACAGACTGCAGCTCATTGAGGATTTATGTGTTTGTTTGCTCATGTCCTTGAAGTAAGTCAACTTCAGAGGATTTACCTTTTTCAACAGATCCAGATGTGTGTTTTCTATAAACGGAAGTGAAAAGCTTTTCATGCAAGATTTCCATTTGTCTAGTTATTTGTGAGGCACTTTTATGGGATCTTTTTGTTTTTGTGAATCAGAAAAAAAAAACATGTCGATTTCACATAAAACTAAAGTGAGAACTGAGGAACATAAGACGTTACTTAAGGACATGAAGTAAGGAGCTACATCCTATGGACATGTGGGCCATTCCTCAACAAAGATAAGGATCCACCACTTCATTTACTGATAACGGGTGCTGTAGGGAATTGATCCACTGTAAAGATCTCAACAAGCCTGTGCTACTTACTAAAAACTACGTAGCCGAAGGAGGCGCTTCTCAGGGCTTTTCTGAAGGGGCGCAGCGTTTGCAATTATCAACGTTCATCATGCAGATGGTAATCAGCCCGGGTTTTAGAAAACAAATTAAAATGCCCATCCTGGGGGGGTTTTCCTCCACCATAGGGGGGTTCTTGAGATCTGGATGTCACATAGGCTTGTCAGAATTAGAGCATTACCACTCACTGGATTATCAACAGTCTTTGTGAAGTTAAGTGCTCAGAGACTTGCTTTTACAAGCAAGTGATCGGCTCTTTTTATGAAATTCCAAGAAGTTCAGAGAAAGCATTAATTGCTTTGGACATGGACTGCTGTGCTTTTGGACAGCATTCATTGAGAATTTATTACGTTTCTTCAACTGGACCAGCAGCCTAGATGTAGATGCCACTTCGTAAATCAAACGGCACATAAAAACTGGGGCACTAAGTCTGGTTTTGTAAAACAAAAAACAACTCAAAAATAAACATTCAAGGCAAATATACCAGGTTAGTTCTGTCAGTTTGACTCCTGAATACCTTCTGATAACAACTAATAATGTGTAAGAGTTTTTATTACCGCATAAAAACATCAGATAATAACTGATAAATTGCAGGATGCCCCTGTTTTGAATGGATTCACCTTCACATTCTGGGAAAACAAACCCGGATTGCCTGAATTGTCACGTAATTCTCACCCCGCCAAATTTGACAAGTATTTGTCAAACGATTGAGTGAGTGTTAGAACTCTATATTTGCAGCATGAAGACGACACACCTCGCCGCGTCTCGTCAGATGTAGGCAGTCAAAAGTGGGTGTTTTGTTTTCCGTAATGGAAAGAAAAATGCGGTGGGAAGTTTATGGATTGTTTTGCCGCGTGGGCGTACGTGCACGCGTGCACTGTCTGGCTCGGAGGCGGGCGGTGGGAGGAGGCTTTGTGTAGAAATACAATATGAGACACTGACAGCAAAACAGGTTGGGAATCGCTTCTTTAAAGCATTTAAATAATTGGTGCAGTGCTGTAGAAAGAGGGGATTACTGAGAATGTTAGGATCCTCTGGTCCCTGGTTTTATTCAGCATTTTTTAATCGCTTCATTAAAGAGTTTCTAAAACGGGTCAATTTTAGGGGAAATGATCTTTAATCATATTGCCTAAATTCTAGACATTTTCACTTGAAAATTCATCCAGTTAAAGAGTGGTTGACTGTTTCATACACAGTCAGTGTTTTTTCTTTCAGTCACTTCTGCTATGACTGAAACAGTAAACGAGACAGGAAACACCAACTTGATTGGTTTATGTGGTTGATGTTGAGTTTAAACTGCCCCATGGAGAAGGACGTTACCGCTGTCCGTCTGGCAGTAGAAAGTGCTCCTCGGTGAAGACTACGGTCAAGATTTATCCTTTGACGGAACAGCCAACTACTTATCAACACAGCGGTGAAAATGACGGCTCCGTGTCGAGGTCATAGTTCAGCTGGAGTGACCTGAAGTCTTCCGGCTTGATGCGGTGAAGACGCAATCGTCCTCTTCCTCGTATGCTGCTGTTTTATTTTATCACTCAGTGCGACTATGACACACTAGTTATTCCAGCTTGTATTCAGTCCATGAGTGTGTTGCACTTCCAGCAACACACTCATCTCTGTGATTCATGACAGCCTCCCAAGACAGAGGTTGAGGAAGGGATTCAATACGGAGCTGTGAAATGTTTTACTTTATCTTATTTATTTTTCTATAGTTTTGTTGTTTTGTTTTTTTTTAATCTTAAGGCTTATTGTGTGACAAATTGTGTGAGTTTTATGCAACCTACGGGGAGAAAATCCATACACACTGCAGCGGAGGAAGGCTAAATGTGTAATTTATGTTTCATTGAAATCCAGAGCAGAAAATGGCTTCTGGCCACATACTGTTCCAGATAAAAAGCAACAAACACTGTAAGGAATGTTACTTTCCTTACCATGCTAGTATTTCATTGTTTGTTTTCGACATTTGCTGTTTATTGTTTACAGTCTTATTTTCCTATTTCTCTAGAAAATATTTTAAATAGCTGGTTGAAACAATATGTTAAGTTTGCAGTCTTACATAATTTGGTGTTTTTATCTTGTGGAAGAGCAAAAAAAAACAAAAACAAAAAAAAAACATTAAAGTTTAAAAAACAAATTGACCTTTAGTACAAATTTCTCACATTTTCCTTCCGGCTCATCTTTCTGTCGTTCACTTCCAGTCTCTGATCACTGGGACTCGCTTCACTGGTTCCCTCCGTGTGCACGGCATCTCCATTTATGTTTTGCCCACATGTTCTGGCCCCACGTCGTCGTCCTCTTTCTGCTATCGGCCGTGCCCAGTGTGAGTCCCTGCAGGACGGACTCACAGATGGACACAGTCGGGGTTCCGCAGTCGGCCCGGCTGCCGCACCGGCCCAGCGTCTCATTGCGGGCCTCGCAGACTGGCAGCACATCACAGAGCAACATCAGGAAGATTTCTCCATTTGTGCATTTGGAGGGAAATTGTTTAAATGCTAATTTGCCGGAGCTGTTCATCCGCACTGGTTTTGTGCTTTTTAGTAATTAACATCCAGGGTTGATTTATTCAGCTACCATTCACTCACTGAAATTTAGAGTTTAAGACGAGTAATTTAAAAAAAGTTAAATATTAAAGGGCTATATCATTATGTTTTTTTTTTGTTTTTTTTTATACAACTACAGGTAAACACTTAATTTGTAGAAATAAATGTATCAAGGATTTTTTTTTTTTTTTTTCTAAAAAGAAAAATACAGAATTTTGAATTCATTCCCTTATGAGATGGCGATCAGCAAAGCTCTTGTGCCTACGAACGGAGCTGCAGGGCTAAAACATTCAAAAGATCCAAGATTAGAAAAGTAGAAACTATATTAAACTCGCAGCTCGTGTGCAGTAATAACTGAGTGATCCAATTCCATCTCTGAGAGTTGTGACTTCATCTTTAATTTAAGTTGAATGTGTCCAGAAAAGACAGAGCTGTCAGCTTGTGTGTGTGCAGCAGCAATCCCTGGTTTCTAGTAACTCAAGATTAAATTAAAAAAAAAAACAAAAAAAAAACTGGAAACAAAAGCAGCAGTCATCATCCACATATGGTAAATTATGATTAGCGCACATAAGTGTAAGTGTATAGAATCACAGTAAAAACTGAAAGATTTTTTTTTTTAATAACGGCTATTATATATCCAAAAATCATTTCAGCACAATCTCATTGCATTTGTACAGAAAGCCGGATTGCCGTTCGTCTAAAATACTTGCCGGTTGTGGCTGGAGCTCTTAGTTCCAGATTTCGTTCTGTTAGATGCTCGGAGCGCCAGCTTTCACTTTGACTTGATTATTAGTCAAACATATTCTGCACACTTTCCATGTGCTTCATTAGGTTCCAGAAACTTCCCCTGTTTCGGGTGGGAAAAGAAAAAAAAAAAAAAAAGTACTTGAAATAATCTTTATGAAGTACTCTGAAACCTTAATCATTTATTTATTTTGTTGCTCGGGGCTCAGAAAATTCATCAGCGGGTTGATGTATAGGTGTATTAATTTTCTTTCCCCGTTTTGATTGTTGGGAGGCAAGACATTTATGAATAATTTCTGCGCAATTAACACCCCGCGCCGTTCCGTTGAAACATTTCGCCGAATTATTGGGGATGGATCAAGTTTTAATTATCTTTCAGTTTCCCCTCAAAGCGGGAGTGAAAAAAAAAAATCCGTTCTGACTCGAGCTCCGATGTCTTCGATGTCATTCTGATTTTGAAAAAAAAAAATAAATTGTTGATCACAAATGGTGGAGAGACGGGGCCCCCCTCTATCTGTTCGTCCCCGGATTGATGACTTCAGGCCGAGGTCGTCGGTCCGTGCCCTCAAGATGACCATCAAATTCTCTCCAGAAATTAAGCGCTCGCTCAGTCGCCGCTGCCACCGCCGAGCAGAGGCCACGGCTCTTTATCTAAAAAATGATGACCTTGAGGTAAAGCCACAGTCTCTATCGGGTCCTCTAACAAGGCCAGCGTTTGCACTGGAATCAGACTTTTCCCCCCGTGGGAAGGAGAAAGGGACCAGACCTCTGGCTGTCATGGTAATTGGCGAAAGGAACCTCAATCATACAGAAGCTCTGGCACACTGACATTCATTACCTTTAATAGTATTTTCTCCATCACTCCATCTCCTATTCTCCTCTTCTTCCTGCCGCACTTTTTTTTTTTTCCCCCTCATTTTGTTTGTGCCTTCACCTCATCAGGCCTCCCACTGTCATCCCTCGGGGGGTCACCGTGCAAGGTCTCCGTGCCGCCGATATCCTTGGCACCTCCGAGAGATAAAGTCACTCCCGATGACTGATGACCGCTGGTCCAAGCGGGGGGATGAGGACCAGTTTGTAATGACACAGATATAGCCGTGTGCTATTTATTCAGTCTCAAGGCTGCGTCTGTGCAGCCGTGTCAGGTCACCGGCTGGATCAGCACCGGCATTATGAGGCACATCATAAAGGCCCTTGTAAATACACCAAATGTTCTTTCGAGCCGCGTTTACAGAATAGGCCGAGATGAAGCCATGTTGTCAGGATGAACGGGCGGGAGTTTCATCAGCATTACGAGCGGACATCTGAGGAGTCCTACCTGAGATTAGATATTTTTTTTCTTCTTCTTCTTCTTAAATAGCCGTTTACGATTCTCGCGGTGACTAGAGCAGATAATGACCAGCTGCGGGGCGTCACTCTCTCGGTCGTCTCCGGGACCTCGTCGGCACACTCAAGAATCTCGTTACGGCACTTTCCAGATGCGGCTTGCGAGCTTCGCCTCCCGCGGTATGCTGATGAACTGACGGTTTGGCCACCAGTCCGGGTCCAGTTGGGGACCAGAGGTCAACAGGCGCTCTCAGACTGTGTGCTGCCGCTCATATTCCGCTTGAATTATTCAGCATCTCTGAACTTTCTTCTCCCTCAGGTTTTTTTAAAAACGTGCATAAAGTGAGAAAGCCAACTGCGTCGTAGATGGATTTCGAAGCGCGCACACACAGCATTGTATTTATTCAGGTTGTGGGGCTTTTTGTGACGCCCAGCACTCGTAAAAGGAATCGCTAAATTGGTGGTGCTGTCTTGCGCACACAATGCAGTACCCGCAGTGGCTCTTCGCCAGAGGCATTATTCTAATCATTCGCGCAGGAATTTGTTGAAACCATTTTAAGCATTGCAGGATATTGATTTGCCCATTTAAACCACCTCCATGCAGGGTTGGAAATGTGGTTGTCCAAAGGTTAATCAGGTTTAAAAAAAAAAAAACAACTGCACTTTAAAAAAAAAAAGAAGAAGAAGCCAAAAGCTAAATTTCAACATGATTTTACCAAGTTAAATACAATCAAGTGAATATCGAGCAACGATTATTACAAAAGTAACTCTGGTGATTACAAAGTTTTACATTTTATTGACCAAGTTTGTGCAGAAAAGCATGAAAAACGACGGTGGCCGACTTCGCTCACATTTAACAAACCGCCAACATATGAATGTCTTGCTTCAACATTAGAAGAAGTTCCTAATTGCTTTTGAGTTCGGAAGGTAACACAGAGCACCAGACAGCTTTGATTTCACACTTGAGCTGGAGTAGTATTCCAGGAAGAGAAAAGAAACCGCTGTTTTGATACTGCAACTTTAATAAAGGAGCTATTTTTGAGAACTGCTGACTTGTTTGTGTGATTAAAGGAGAACCAAATGTGGGCCGTCATATAGAACCGTTTTCCGGAGTGAACTTCGTACTTCAAGTCAAAGCAGATTAAAACACATCAAGCTACTAATGAACGAGTTATGAGCAAAATCTCACATCAGAATTTGGAACAAATTCTCATTTCCAAAGAGTTAATTGACTGTTGTTCAAGCTGCAAGTGTTAAACTGTGATTAACACTTGCAGTTTGGTGTTTTAAAGAGCAGAAAAATGAGACTTTCTTATCCTTTACTTCTGCTCAGACATAGACTAAACAGAGTTATACCCTTTATTAGAGTTACACACCTAATAAATGACTTTATTAAAACAATAACCTTTAAGAAACGTGCCATGTCAACTCTAACACACTTTTATAAAACCTGACTTAAAGTAAAACCGCAACCTTTAAGCTGCTCATGTGACTAAGACTCATTTAGCAAGTCAGCAGTGAGCAGGAAAACGCATTTTCTATCTCATGAACAATAAAGCGCATAGTTAGTTATCATGGCCTGTTTTATAGCCTATCGCTTCATCGTGTTTTTTTTACACTTAAAGTGCTGCTGCAAATAAATACGTCACCTTCATAATTGCCCGCTGCAGCTCTTCTACCACTAAGTCATTCTGCATCTGTGCGCTTCGTCTTCTCTGGGAATGAAATGATGGAAAATCTTTGGTTTCGATAAGTTAAGGTTCATAAAACTCGACGCTGCTCGAAACACGCGGACGCATTCTTGAGTTCAGGATCAAGGGAGATTCTTGACTCCCTTGTTCTCAGTCGTGGCATTGTGCTGTGCGGATGACTCAGATTTCAAGGTGTTTCAGGAGAAATAAGTGCTGCTCACAACGTGGACAGTTTTGCAGAAAGAGTCCTTTGCTGCTGTTGTGGAAATAACCAAATTCGGGAGAAAAAGTGGTTTCACAACTGTTATCAGCATTTGATTGTCTAAGCAAAACCGTAAGCAAGGTGTCTGGTCCACTGCTGATTCTGTTATATGTGCAATTGTTTCTTTTTTTTTTTTTACTATGAGCTGACCTTGGTTATTAAAGTAATAACGGGAGGCTCCTCTAAAATCTTCCCATAGTCAAGTGTTTGTCTGCAGCATCATTAGTCACACCAGACAGATGCATTAATGTTGGCATTTAATGAACTGCCTTTTGCGGCTAATTTGATTTCACTGCACGAAAAAAAAAAAAAAAAAAAAAAAACGGGCTTGTTTAGATCACTGCTGCATCCGCGGCATTGATCAATATGATTTTATATTGCCTAGTGTATGAAACAGTGAGCTGCTACTAATTACATGCACTGTAGTTTTTATCAATTCGCAAAAAAAAAAAAAAAAAAATCAACTTTTTTGTCCCCTTTTGTTCGGGGACACGATGCAGTGGATCATTTCTTTTTTTTTTTTTTCTCCAAGAGACGCACCGTCCCAGTTAAAGCGTTGCGGCTCGGTAATGAAGCATGGATTCCCAATGCAGCGCGCTGTAGAAACAAAACATGCCGCGCGCGTTTGGGCCGAGAACATCACAAGAGGCACCAGGATCGAACCGATCGGCTGTCGTTAGTGTAAGCTCTGTGCCGGACGACCCTTCAGGACGGAGCTCAGCTTGGATTCGGGAGCGTTCGCGTCTGCATTCCCGTGTTTTGTTGTCTGATTTTCGGGAATCCGTTCGGTGCTCCCACACGAGGCTCAAGCATTTTGCCGTAACCGTTTACAGAATACTAGTGAAGAGAAGAATTTTATTTAAAATGTGCAAACGAAGATGGAAAAATGTTGGGGGAAACACAAATGGAGCCGTTACCGTCTGGTTAATCGCCTGCTGCCTTGTGTGATGTCATCAGCAAAGTCGTTTTTAAGAGAAGGCCTTACCTCAAGTGATCTTCAACACATCAGCAAAAACGTAAAATTATGGGATTTCATTCTTTAAGTGCTAAGCTGCATTTATGTAACCACTTAAAAAAAAAAAAAAAAAGTCCAGCAAATTTGTCTGAAACTCTAAAACTGTGTTCCATACCATGATGTGAAACATGGAAAACAATATTGCATGCAAATGTAGATATGTGTAGATCAGGGGTGTCGAACTCATTTTCATTTAGGGCCACATCAAGGTCATGAATGCTCTAAAAGGACCAGAATGTATCGATGAAACCTGTTCACAAACCGTTAAAACATCAGTGAATTCTTAAAATGTAATCTTATTGAACACCTTTTCCTCCAGGATTTTGTAATACTTTATTTTATTTTATTTTTTATTTTTTTTGCAATAAAAATCTGTGTTTGCGGTACTAATTTGGAAATATTTTGGAAATACAAAAAAAAGTGCGGGGATTTGTTGACTTTGTTTGAATTTCCACAGTCAAGAAACTTGAGGGACTGATTGACATAATTTGGTAGTAAACAAATAAAAACTGCATGGATTTGATTGATGAAATAATATTTCAGTGCACTTGGTGTTCAGTCTGGAATGCAGAGGGGCCACATAGAAAGCTTCGGCGCGCAGGATTTGGCCCACGGGCCTCGAGTTTGACATGTGGTTCAGGCGGCGCAGGTTAGAGTTGGTGCCTGGAAGAACGTGAGAACTTTTCTTTCTTACAGGTGGAAGTTTAGCATATATTTGCATAAATGCTTCGATCGAACCTTTTTGTTTCGTGTTTTCCCCTTCAGATCCCTTCACCGATTGCAATCTTAAACCGGCCGTCGCTGGAAGAGCATGAATGCCTCGGCGTTCATTAACAATCCTAATTTAGTTAGCGTCTTGGTGTGGCTGAAGTCTAACGAGCATGCTAATTTTTGTCAGTCAACATGATTTGAAGCAATATATAGCTTTTAACCTCACTTTAATGTTCCTTGGGCCTTTGTGAGAAAGCATGCATTTCATACATTCCTCCAAATTAAGCTCACTTAGTTCACCTTGTACCATTACTCCCTATATATATTGTTCTTTCGAAAGTCTCCAGAATTGGTTTTTCTTGCTCTTGTATCGATTTAAATCTGACCCAGTGCATCCTTTGGGAGACACTTAGGAGTCTAACCTTTCTACTTCCATACGCAATTTTGCTGCATCTCCTCAATTTTTATTAATTCCAGACATGATGCGCCCTCTGCAGATTTTCCTTGGTCAATATGGAATGCTCTGAAATAATACTTCTTCCAAAGGATGTCGAAAACATCACTACGTATTAAAAAAAATCAAGCTGTGGAATCATGTTTATGTTACAAACTGATGTAAAAGAAACATGTCTGTTCTGTCGTTAACTACATTTAATGATGCATTTAAAGCGTGTTTCTTAAAAAAAAAAAAAAAAAAAAAAGTTGCTTTAGCGTCTGACTTTACTGCCACGACTTTTAGTCAGGAACGGCAGCACGTTTGCTCCGATAGAACCGTTCAGACATATTTGATTCAAAGTGCTTTACTAGAAAAACAAAACACCAAAAGCACAAGTTTAAAAACCGACAAGTGTCAGACAATCACACAAAGTGATAAGAAAAAAAATTAGGCAAAAATCTAAAAGATTCAAGAAGTGATGCAGCAAATTTCGGAGTGTTTGGGCAGGCTGCGGGAAATTGCAATGTTTTTAGTACTGGTTGCAAAGAGCGAGTAGTTTATCCACATTTGTTGTAGAGTTGTAGCAACTAAATGCTGCATGGTTCAAGCCTGACCAACCACTCTGAATTGAATGTAGACACATGATTCATTCATTTGTCGACCACCAATGAGCTTTTGAATTCTCTCTCTTCGCAAACACTGAGTCGGTGCTGTGATTCGATGACACGTGTCATGTGATGCGTTTTCTCAGCGTTGGTTGAGATTTACAAAAGGGAGGATAATCCAGTTAGTGAACAGAATAGAGAAAACCTCTGATGATGTCAGAGGTCAACAGAAAAGGGTCAGAGTGGTTCAAGAGATTAAAAAGCCAATAGCTCCCTAAGTAAAGCACATTTTGCTGCCAAGGCGATCGAAAGACGATCTCTGAATGACCGACGATGAAGCGGATGATCTTCATCAGCAGAAGGCAAAGGGGTTAAAGTCCTGCTGGCTGAGAATAGGAAAGTGAAGCTACAGTTTTCACAGCCTTGTTGGTACAATTAGCCTGGAAAAATGTTGCTCGGTCTGAAGAGTCTTGATATCTGCTGCGACATTAAGCAACATATAAACTTGGATGCATCCTGCTATCTATCGAAGGCCATATAAATCAACGGTTAACCCTCACTCAGCAGCAGAGGACTACGCTGGAACCAACGTCTTCACCGCAGTTCTTATCTTGAACTGTTTAAAAGATAAAAATCTGCCTCTCCTATCCAACAACAAGTAGCAGAAGAAGAGGACATCAAGGAAACGCATTCCATCACAACGCAACTCCAAAGTTTCTCCTCGTCCGTCTAACTTTCAAGCCATTTTTCCACGTGTGAAAACATTTTGGGATATGTATTCCCTCTAATCATTAATACGCTTGTTAAGAGGGGAAAAAATAGTCCTGCTGCAGATTGCTGCAAAACTGGAGAACAAGTACAACCGGCTGAAATGACTAACCAGCCACGAACTCAACCACAAGTCATTCTATCATGTTGACATGGATTCAAATCTCTGAATAATGTTTCTGCCTACGCAAAAGAGAAGTAAAGCAGTACTCTGTTAATAAAGCAGACGGTGAGCCCCTCTAGAGACTCTGGGTGTCTTTTATTCTCCGTAGGGAAGCGACCAGGAGGTATTGATATACTGTCCCAGAAGCCAACTCTTTTCGGCTGGGATCATCATCATCTTGCTTGTTTTTCTTTTTTATATATATATATTTAGGGGAATAAAATCTAGGATTTCAGTCATGATCCGTATCTCATCTCGGTAGACGAGGGTTGAACCGATCGCCTCCGCGTTTCACAACTTGTGCTTGCCTGACTGATCTTCGTCACATTCCTCCGAACACTGAAATCACAGCTATGACAACAGGTCACATATTGAATCAGAGGAAATATCAGATTAGAGAAGGATCGGGGGATTTTACTTTCCATATTTGATGGGGCCTGGACGACTTGGAGCTACGTGGCTGTCAAACTCGTCGACGGACCGGATCGGGGGAAGCTACGCCGTGGCTGTTTACAAGAAGAGACGGGGCAGAATCGCTGGGAAAAAAAAAAAAAAAAAAAAGAAAGCTTAGGATTTTCAACTTTTGCAGTGAGATGTTGCATATCTTGTATCTTCTGGCGGGGAGTGAAATTATCTCCACAGCCATCTGTTGGAGCAGCAGCAGAGTCGGTTGCTCAAAGAAACTGAACAAACAGATAAGAAAAGGCTGGTTGTGCGCTACGGACGGCTTTGGTGCCCAGACACCTGGCGGGTTGAAGAAGAATGTCGACAAGCCGCTGAATGCTGTTGGCATCACTAGGCAACATAATGCACCGATGGACCAACAGGAAAACTTAGTCAGAGGTTATTTGTTGAACTGTGCAGCAACAAATAACATAGCACCACGGTCGTAGATAGAAGGGCGTTCTTCTTAAAAATATGCTCCTGGTAAATATTTGCAATTCTTTATTACATTACACATGCTCCTGTTTTTTTTTGTTTTTGTTTTTTTTTTTGGAGTCTCTCACAAAAAAAAATAAAGCTTTCACGAATTTCAAACCGTGTTTGCAGGATTCTCCGTTCGATATGGAATAATCTGGCCCACGCTCAATCGAGTTTACGTTGAAATCCAGTGTTGTATAGTAACGAAGTAAAAATACTTCGCTACTTTACTTAAGTATATTTTGGAGTACTTCATACTTTCTTCGAGTAAGAAAATTTTTGAAAACTTTCACTTTTACTTCACTACATTTCCGAACTTAATTGCATACTTTTACTCCGATACATTTTCAATGTGTGGTTTAGTTACTCGTTACAAAAAAGCGAGAGAGAAACGCAAATGTTCCGATCCCACCTACTGATTGACTGCAACAAAGTCGGTAGCCGACTTACCTGGGCTTGTTCAGCACCACCAATAGGATGCACAGGTTTCGCACCTCCCCACTACGTCAAAAAGTCCAGCAAACAGTCTGATTGGTTGGCTTGTGCCGTTAAAATGTTCGTTTGTGCAGCTTTGGTTTCCGAGATATTAAAATGATTTTTTTTAGCCCATCCAGAGTTCACCATCCCCGCATTTTGCTCCAAAACAAACCAAAGTGGGCTGGTTCGTTAATGCTCCGTTTGTGCAGGTTTGTGCCGTGAAAACAAACGCAGCAAAGTTGTTTTCAATTTGGATTTTGGCTCTTCCGATATCCGGTGTGAGCGGCGCCTAACTCGAGGTTGATCAGATTCATGAACGGTAATTTGGGCCAGCCGTTCTCTCGGTCTCCTCCTTCCTCAAGGTGTCGAAGATTCACTCAGGGAGAGTCAACAAATTTTACATCCAAACTCCTGAGAAACTAATGGAAATAGATTTCTTTCCTTGTGACCAACTGACACAAAATTCATTTTACTTACTCTTTAAGTCAGTAATGGATGGCCTAAAAAATAATTTTAATATCTCGGAAACCAAAAACGAAAATTTTAACGGCACAAACGGAGCACTAACCAATCAGACTATTTGCTGGATTTTTTGAGTAGGTGGGTGTCAGCATCACGGAGGTCTGTTTCGCTTCTCCCATTAAACACCAAGTTAACAAAAAAGCTCTCCCTCTTCAGATGCCAAATAAGCTGCATTTGCCTCCCAATTCTTTGTTTCTTTTGCATAATGACCAGTTGTGTGCACCTATAGTTTGTGAAGTAGAGGAATCGTAACGGCTTTTTTTCTTCATGTTGGCCGCATTTTCTGTACTGACTATTTATTTTTCTCATTTTTAGCACTGACCTTACTGAAAGGGGAAACTTAAGGCTTACAAAAACTTTATTTTCTGTCCTGGAAGGTATACTAAGAAGCTGGTTCAGTTGTAAAGCAGGTTAAGTTAACCTAAAGCAGGTTAAGTTAACCTTATGGTTTAGGTAAAGCACCTAATTTTCTTAACTAAATGATGCCTGCAGGTATATCTATTAGCAGGTTTCATTTTGCCTGCACTTGGTTATTTACATTATTTTAAGTGTATTTGACAAGTTTACCAAAATATAAAAAATGTCATTCAAACTGCATTTGCCTTGTTTTACTTTTTACTTGTACTTTTCATTACATTACTTGAGTACATTCATTTTTACAGTACTTTCCATACTTAAGTACAAGACATTTCAGATACTTTAATACTTTAACTCAAGTAACATTTCAATCAGTGACTTTTACTTTTACCGAAGTCATATTTTGGAGCGGTACCTATACTTTTACTTGACTCCAAGATTTCAGTACTTTATACAACACCTCTTTGAATCATTATCATGGTTTTTCAGAACTAAGAACATTCCTTTCAGCTTTTCAAAGCCACTTAGTGCAGGGATTTTTTTTGTTTGTTAAAGAAGAAGTAAAGATATAGCTCTATAATTTTTAGTGGGTGTATATGTAGCGGTGATACAATCAAAGGAGCTCTTGTGATTGATTCCGCAACATTTTAATTTAATATTCGGTACAAAGTAACTGTTAGCGTATCGCTACACAGTCGTTCGGAAAACAAGAGGCACAGCACACCACAACCGTTTTAGCCGCCGTCTCCTGGCAACGGCGGAGGGATATTAACCCCCCTCCGCAACCACGTCGAACTGCGACACAACTCGTAAATACAACACACAATAAAACCCAAAAACAGTATTAATTTACTACAACTATTCCATGAAAGTGGCTTGTGCGCCACACTCTCCCCCTCAATAATAATAAAAAAAATGTCCTCTGACATTTCAAAGAGCATTTATCGTCACCTATTGACCCCTTTACTGGAAGTAATGTTGTAAGCGAGGTACTTTACATGACATTCATATTATTATAATAGTGTCCACTACTAAGGAGGATATTGTCAGTTCAGATTACAACTGTCCAGTAACAAGTACTTCTAGATCTGTTCAGATCATCTCTCTAGTGTAACAGAACCGTAATTTCAGCCACAGTTCTTTCATTCTGATACCAGCCTTTTGTCTTGAAAGCACAGTCACTGCATTGTCTCTGGAGAGTTCATACATAGTCCTTTTCTTTTGAATGTAGTTCTTGAACTTATATACATTGTGTCTTCAACTCTGTACTTCAACACCTGAAACTATCCAGGGTCGCCAAAGTTCTTTGCAGGTTGGAGTCATACTTACAGGTAGTTCTTTAAAGCCTACTTCCACCATGGTTGGCTCACCCAAAGCACAATAGGTCAGCATCCTCGGACGGCGGTGCTCTCTCTTTGGATAGCTCGATGTAGGCGGTGAGACAGCTGCATCATCTTCTTCCTCAGAAGCTGTTTCTACAGACAGCTCAGGAGGATCCTGGTGCAGCTCCACATCTTGGCCTCCATCCTCTTCTTCTGGTATGTTGTCCATCCATGGAGCCTGAGTTTCCTTCACTTTCGGTGCACTGTCTTGATCAGTTTTCACCACTTCTCTGGGGGGGAATTGATCTTGGCTTTTATAATACATGACTCGCTTGATGAGAGGGTCTTTCTTCTGACTTTCTCTGATCTGTTCTGGTGTTAGTGGGGCAGGCAATGAGGATGAAGATGCATCACTTACTAAATCCAGTGTTTTGATGTGAGCTGTGGTTAACCAGCCAGATGGGGAATCTTGAAGCACAGTCACTCCCTGAATTGAAGCACTA
>VMRN01000062.1:1322654-1362202 GCA_010277015.1 Poeciliopsis turrubarensis
GTAACTTTTCAAAGTAAATGATTCCTTAATATTCAAGAAGTACTAGTTCTAGTGGCAGATTATTTCACATAGCATGGCAAAAGTCTCTTATTGAGATAATCGTCCAGCGAAACCGGCCATTTTTAATCAATACTAAAGAATTATTGACCTGAAGTGAAAAGGTGCTTGTCGGTTGGTTTTGTCCTATTCCAAGTATTTGAACTAGAAACTGGACCAAAACTGCATTTTCTGTTTTGCAGTGTAGAATAAGGATTCTCAACAGCTGCTTCCTTTCTTACTTCAAAATAAGAGTCTCACATTCAACCCGTCTCCTGTAGAGACGGTAAAACAGTCATACTCTACGACTCCCATTCCCCGTTCAGTTCAAAATGCTTCGTTAATCCCAAAGGGAAATTAAATAGTTACGCATTCGATGGGCTTTCATTTAGCCATTGGCTCATAGTCGGTACGACTCGCAGTAGGACGGTCGAATAAGAAAATTCGCTCAGAATTTTGAGTCCTCTCTTTTGGACAATGTTTATTTGTTAAAGACAAAATCTGAAAAATGCTTTGATATTGTAATTTATATTAGGTGTTTGCTTTTCATTGAGTCTCTCAACCCTTCACTTGACCGGAGTGATGGTTTTTCTATCATTATTTACATTTACATCGGGTTTTTTTGTTTGTCTGTTTGTTTGGGGTTTTTTGCCTGCCGAGATCAAGAGTCGTTTAGGTTTTGGCACGCCATTTGGACTTTTTCTGAAGTCCCCGTTTATCGCCATCTTGTAAAGTCCTTCATCGTGTCGACGGCAAATAACCCTCAAAGCAGGTTAGCGGTCTGATTTCACCCGACTTGTGGGCAAGATGAATCTGTTTCCCAGATTATTGCCTCTTGCGAGAGGCTGCTCTCGCACGAAATGATGGTTTTCTGTCTCCGGCTTTTAAAAATAACGTCCGTGACTTTTAAGGTTAAGTACTGCTCCCCGGACACACTTTCTGGTAGTTAATAGACAGAGACTGGAGAGATGCCGGGCTTTCATGGCTG
This sequence comes from Poeciliopsis turrubarensis, assembly GCA_010277015.1. Lineage (NCBI taxonomy): Eukaryota > Metazoa > Chordata > Actinopteri > Cyprinodontiformes > Poeciliidae > Poeciliopsis > Poeciliopsis turrubarensis. The sequence goes on from VMRN01000062.1 coordinate 1,323,679, forward strand.
CATTGTCTCAAATAAAAAGCAGCCAGCCAGCTAAAGCACACTTTCTATAATGAATATGTGACTACATGAAAAGCCTTTAATGGACACAGCCTTGACACTGTCGTCGGACGGTTCCAGGCGCAGATATGACCTTGCCTCCCAGAGGAAAGCATCAGACTGGTGCAGCAGCCTCAGAGGAGAATTATGATGAAGGAAAACTGATGGACTTGAAGTGTTTTTGTTCTGGAGGCTTGTAATTATAGCCAAGAGAGCTGAGGTATAATTATGTGAGTCCTATCACTGGATGATAGAGGGGTAGTTGGAGAAAATGAAAATCAGATATTCTATCATCCGACTCTCTAAAAGGAGAGTCGGAAGAAAGGCAGGACATGACCGCCTTCCTTTTTTTTTTCCCTCTTTCCCTTTTTCTTCTGAGAAGTAAAACACAAAAATAAATGAAGATTTTGTTGTTTTTTTTCCTTCCCTCTGAGAGCAGCTTCCCTAACCTTTCAACCTTGTTCTTTCCCTTGTTTCTTTCCCCCTCCCTGACAGTGTTCCAGCGTACTCAGAGCAATCACTATTTAAAATGACAAACTGGAGATCATCGCCGCGTCACAGGATCGACTGAAGTGAAATGACCCACGGAGAAAAAGCCGACGTTCGCAACTGTGCGCCGCCCGTCTCCGCTGTGCGTTTAGCGACGAGCGGCGTCCGACCGCGACGCCGCGTCCCGGCCTCGTTTCTGACCGACTCGCCTTGAGACACAGTCAGAGTTAACGCGGGGCGACAGAAGGACGGCTGTCCCGATCTGCCGCTCTTTTCCCGTCACCATTACTTCCGATATTTTCCCAAACCTGTGATGGCACGCTGCACTTCTCTCCCTGTGAACTCGGCATATTCCTGTCTTCGAAATAGATCTGCATGTGTTGCTTTCTGGTAGTCGGGGTATTTTCTTTTGTGTGATTTCACCCTGTGTCTTGCCACACTCTGATTCCCTTCTGTAGTTTTTCAGTAGCGGAGGGCATCTGATGTAGTCAGATCACACATGCCAGAGGATACTGTGTTTTCTTTGAGCTGGGGAAATGCACTGTTTCTTTGTCAGATCTCAGATTCTTTTCCACGCGTTCTGCAAAAGGTCTTGGTTAATCTCATTTTGGCAGCATAACTTGATGTTCCTCTTTTTTTTAATCGTCTAAAAACTGCTCTCACCTTGGTGCATTTTGACACGATTAAAAAAAACGAGAGATGAGGATCTGAGTGTGAGGAAACGAAGCTTTTTATAATGCGCAATTGTAACTTCTGTGGTAAAAGTGACATTGTGAGACTGTGTCAGGGTTGTTGCTAACAGTGAGCGGCTACTTTCCTGCCGCTCTGAAGGACATACCGAACAGAGCGATTGGTCTGATCCACAATCAGACGTTTGAGATGTTGCAATCCAACAAAAGGATTATTCAGAGACAAATTAAGAATTTCTCAAAAGTCAAATAATATAGGAACATGAGAGCCATGTTTACCTCCGTGCAGGCTGATGACACGGCATGTAAAGTGGTTGTGTACGGATCTGTCTGTCTTTCTGTCAGTTAATCCGGTCCAGCTTTAGTTATAAAGAACTTTAAATTGCTGTACAATAAACATGAAAACATTTAAACATAACAAATACCATTAAAAAGAGACCAAAAACATGCAATACATAGATGTTATTAGCTAAATTATTCGACATTATTAGCTTGCTTTCCATTGGAGCCTCTCAAAAGATCTGGCATACCACAATGATTAAATCTTCATCAGCACAGACAGAACATCTGCATCGCACAAACTGAGATTAAGTAACATGGTTATTAGGGATGGCATTTTTCAGCCTGTGGAAGTGATATCATTTCTTTACTTACGGTGTCGCATCTTCTCAAGCCATCGGGAAAAGAAGACACGAGAAGTAGCGTGAGCAGAATGATTGCCGACTGAGTCAGTCAGTATCTTATCCGCTGAATCCCCCCGTTCTGTCCAGTCCGACCCGGCTGGTTGTGTTTATCTGTGTTTGTCCGGCCCCCGCCTCCTGAATGATACATTTTCTACCTCAACGCAATTATCCCGTGTTTCAACATTTGGATGAAAAAAGGCGTTTTGCAAAAGTTCCAGCAATTTCTGCAAGATTTTTCTTTTGCAAAATTCGTATTTCCAAAAACCACACCGGAAACCAATTTCGCATTAGTCTGCCTGAGAAAACAAAGGTAAAAACCAAATCCGACTTTAAAAAAAGCGCCAAAGATCTAAAACGAGACCACTCAGCGTGTCTCAACTTTCTTCTTCTTTCCTGTCTGCATGCTAACAGGCATAAATGGCTTCAGAGTTTTGCTGTTTTGTTGGGTTTTTTCCCTCATATTGATCAGCATGGCTGAATCAAGGGTTGATTGTAGCCACAATGACTTGTCTGAGAATGGCGTAATTAAAGCCTGAGCATAAGATGTGCTGCTCCTTCTGCATGCCTAAATGAAACTCGTTGGTCGGGATGCCGCGGCGTGAGATAAACTGAGACGAAGTTTGGGTGTGCACAAAGGAACCTGATATTTTAATGGCAACGTTCTAACACCGACCCCTGCAATGTTGCGACTTCTCATTTCCGTGACGCGGCCCCACTTTCTCTTTGCGTGTCGCTTTCGAGCCTGGACGCGTCACGGTTTACTTCACATGTGCATCCGTGGATCTTTTTCTCGCCACGAGTGCGCCCCGAATATTTCCTCGCGGCACTTCTGCTCCGCGTATCTGATTTTCAGCCGCAAACAGAACCACTCTGGGGTATGATGCCGAAATGACCGCGGTGACAGAGTGCACCATTACTGTACCACTCCGATGGGGAAAATAGGCGAGGGACTGGCAGGGGGTAAAGAGGGAGAGTGATATAAAGCGAGGAGGACAGCGGACAGAGGAAGTGCTCGGATGCGAGGAGTGGAAGATTTGTGGGGACAGAGAGCAATATGGAAGAAGATGATTGAGAGAGATGGATGGGAAAAGATGAGACGCAGAAAAAAGGGAGGTGATTTACAGACAGCGGGAGAGAGCGTGGAAGGAAGGGAGCCAGAAAGCGGGGAGAAGAAGTGGGCGGGTTGCGGTGAGGGTGGTGGAGGGGGATGCTAAAGAGCTGGAGACAGGAATTCTATCGAGGAGGTGTCATTGTCAAGGGTGTCTCAATAAGACGCCATAAAACACTCTTTTTCTACCTACTGTCACCGCGTAGAGCCCGGAGCCCCACAAATAAAGGAGGGAGACGCCAGAGGCGCACTGATGCATTAGCATCTCGCCCGCTTTTTATTCGCCAACATTTCTTCTGCGCGTTTGCTGCTGACAACTTTCTCCTTCTTTCTCTCTTTTTACTCTTTTCGGGGTTTTTTTTTTTCTTTTTTTTTTCCAGAGCAGAAAAACAAACAAATGCAACCTAAATCTGTGTGCAGAGCAGTTTGCTGTCATGTCGCTTTTGAAAAAGCAGCAGTGCTGAGAGTTTCAACTTTGAAACTGCATTTTTATTTTTTTATTTTTTTTGTTTTTATTTTTTTTCTTTCCCTCCACTGTAATTCTTCCAACGAACAACGTCATGGATGGGCTGAGAAGACGCTGAGGATACACTTTCTTTGTTGAGAGAGACCTGGTTTTAGCAATGGTTGAAATGCGCAAACAATTAAAACATCATTAGATCCACTTAAATAAAAACCACAAAAAATAGATTTAAAAAGATTTTATAAAGTAGCATTTGCTCTCTTCAATTAAGTAGCTATTAAGAAGAATTTCCCACTGGTCTTTCACCAGTCAAGTCAAATGTTGTCTTATTCCAGTCACTTGCATGTTGGCTCCTATGGCTGCACTGTTGTAAGGGTTCACTGCACACACTCACACACACACGCACACACACGCACACACACACACACACACACGCTTAGAGGAGCGGTCACAACCAGATTCTTAAAAAACAAAAAAAACAAAACAAGAAACCTCATAATATAAATCTACCATAGGAAATTGCTCTCATTCATCTAAAATTAATTTCCCCCTCTGCGACACACAGGATGACAAGTGTGTTATCCAGACCAAACAATGAGTCAGCCTCATGCTTGCTTACTCTGACTACAGCCAAAGCATTATGAATTGCACTTGCATTAATTCTTTCTTTAGTGGAAATAAATGAACGGCTCTATACAAGCCCCGAACGTACCTCCCATTTTTTTTTCTCACAAAGATTAGGATATTTATTTTTTTTTTGCTTTCCAGAGACAGGCTGCTGGATTATGTGACAGGAAGCAAACGCGATCGTCAAGAGATTTTAATCTGATCTGCACGCCAGGATTACCCTTCAGGCGGGTCATGCCGAGCATATGAACACAGAGCAAATGAAAATAACTACGGTTGTTATTTCTTCATCGGATTTTAAAACATGCGGCTTTGTATTAATCTGACAGCAATTTTACCTGTCAACGTTTTTAACTGCAGGTTGCTATGGTAACTCCACTAGATTTAGTCACACTAACGTTTTTACTTTAAAAGCTGAAACGTGAATTGCAGGAGTTCATTAATGTGGGAAAAAAAAACAACAACCTGAGGCCGAGGCAGGCGACGATACCAATCACACAGCTACCGTCATGGAACCACACTTATGTGTCAGAGTGGCATAGTCAAAGCCCACCTGAAGAATTAACTGAAAAAGAAACGTTTCCAGATTCTTTCCAACTCAATTTCAGAATTTTAAAGAAAAAATGGGGCAAAAGTTTCTGTCTCTGAGTGACAGGCAGTTATAATGATACGTTCTGCCCAACATTGACTGGAGGAGTTAAATACAAACGCTTGTAAAATTTTACTTGTAAAAAAAAAACAAACCTTGCTGCAAACCTTTGGGCCCGTAAACCTCTGGACCCTCCGACCGTCAGCGAAGAGAAAATATGACGCTTTCCCTCAGTTTCACCCGAAATAATCTGCAAGCAATTTGCAGCGTTGACCACGCGTCACGACCGAAGACGGTTCTGTCGTCTGAGCTGTGGCCGAGCGCAACCCACAAAACAAGCCTCTTCACAGACAAACCTAACTTTTTGTCGGAAGGCCGAACTAATAAAGACACGGCGAAGCAACGTGAGCAGGTGGTCGGCGGCTCCAGAAAGGTCAGGGGAGCGTCTGAAGCGACTCTCGGCTCGACGCTCCTAATTGCACCGCGTTTGAGGGGAGCGGAAACACGGACGTGACACGGTTGCCGCTTTGTTTGCTTCCGTTGAAAGGGCAGCTTTATTTACAGCCCCCCCCACCCCTCCCCCTCCCTCTTCCGCCCCCCTTTTTGTGTGTTGGTGTCATAACTGGACGCGGTTATTGGTCAATGAGAGCTGTTGAGAAACTCTCTTTGAAGTGGCGTCCCTCTGAGCACGGCACAACGCGTCTTAAATCATCCGGCGGAGTCGAAACGAATCTTTGAGCTGTGCTTCGACATGCTGCGACTTGGTCACGAAGGTCAAATTAATTGGTCGGTTGTAAGGGCTCACACAAAGACCTCTTTCTTTGATATTATCAGTCATCGCGCTCCGAGGAGGTTCTGTTTTGCTGCCCTCAGAGCCGCGCAGATATACATAATAAACAGTTTCCTTCGGGCCTCTGCAGCATGAATAAAATATATGCGTTGTGCATAGACTGCTCAGTCAGGGAACATCTTGTTGTCTTTTGAACATCTGTTTACCAGGGGTGCTGTGTGTTTAAAAGGCTGCTATAGGTCTCCAAGACATTTTCAAGTGATTACAGGATTCTTTTTTTTTTTTTTCCCCCCCTTCGAAAAAAACGTCAGCGTTCTCTGTTTGCTGATATCAGGATTTCAAGGACATCCCATTAAGCAGCTGTTCAGTAGATTCCCATTAGAAAGAAACTGCCACTAGAAAAAAAAAAAAGAAGAAGAAGAAGAAAAAAAAAAAAAACTCCCTGTAATTTTCTCATACCTCAGCTTTGACAATTATTCAGCTTCAGCAGCAGGGGTAAAAATGTTCCCTGAGTTGTGAATTTTTGATATGTGGCCTGTATGCATTTTTTTTTTTTTTTTTTTTTACATTAGATTTGCACATTTTAGGTGATAAAATCTCTGCCTGCTTATCTTTCACTATTAGTTATCACCATACTAGTGCTGTGGTTGAGAGTGTGATTTAGAAACAACAGTTTGGGTCTCATGAACTTCAGACAGTGAGTCTAATCTGATCCACCGGCTCGTAGCTTCTGATAGGAACGCGACCATTTTACTCTGAAACGACGAGTTGGCTGTAATGGTCAAAAACGTCTGCAAATCCTTGCGTTACGTCACAGTAACGACGCGTTTATTTCTGCAACCGAATTCTGTAAAATACTTCCCTTGCAGGAACAAACCGTTCCTGTCGGCCACTTCCTGCTGTGCCAATTTAGAAATGTGACTTTCCGTATTTCGCACCCACCAACTCTGCATTGCACCTTTGCTCTTTTAACTTGGTAACTGTGGTTTCATACGTTTCCCTGAACACAAATGCACATTTTATTGGTGTTCACATAGTACTTTCTTCATTTTTAAGAATTTCCTGAATTTTATTTTAAAAAATCCCCTTTTGTGTTAAATGAAATATTCTGCAAAGGAAGAGACTTGGTACATATTTGTGTGACAGTAGGTAATAATACTCATACAGCAAACAAATAAACAGTCACAAAAGAGTCCATGATCAGGCGTCATCGCCAACGGCAACGTATTTTTAAAGGCAGGTGACATTCAATGAGGAAATGTTTATTGCTGCGGCTCTAGACTTGGCTCAGACTTGGAACAAGAGACTTAAGTCTTGACTCGGGAGTTGCTCTTCCAGAGTTTGAGATTTAATTTGGAAAAAAAATATGGAATCCTCAATTAGAGGCTGAGAATCACGCAGAAGCTGCAAGAATTTTGTTTCTGCAAAAGTAAAACATTATGCAACCCGTACAGGAAAAAAAAAAAAAAAAAAGATTTATACATACACCACACAATGTCGAATATACGTATTTAGCGTAATTATACAATGAAGTCAACCGTAAACTGAACTTGTGTTGCCTTGACGACTCCTTGGCTCCCGTCTTTTGCTTGTTATCTCAAGTGGAACAGAGAGTAAGACGCAAGAAAAGCAGCTGGGGAAAAAAAATAACCAAAGAAGACCAAGCCGATAAGAGAGAGACTGAATCTGTCTCTCCTGTGAAGCACTGTTGAACTGTCTCAGGTGTCAAGTATCTCTTGTTCAGTGGATGGGCTCAGCTGCTAAAAACTCACAACCGCATAAAGCCTTTATAAGTGACGGATGAAAAAATAGTGTCTACTTGAGGTTTTTTTTTGTTTGTTTGTTTGTTTTTTCAGATTTTTAGGAATTCAACCAAAGGAAAAGAGGTTCATATAAGCTTGGGGATATTTCTTCTTCTCCTGGAGTCCTGCTCGATCTACTGGTTGCAGCCACTTAGCTGACAGGACAGCAGGCAGAAGGTGGGGTTGGTAACTAGATTGCTGGCACCCTAAAGTCAATTTATCTGATAGATGCTTGGACCCGGTCTCCTGAGTTGACCTGTGGAGCCGAGTGTAAATCAGATTTTTTTTTTTTTTTTTTTTTTTTCGCTGGCACAGTGTGTTGCTATGTCACCCCTGTCATCCCTTCACCATCGCCACCCTGGTGTAGAGATATTATGAACTCCCAAGACGGCGAGCGTCTCATGACACCGGCTCGGTCGCCGACGTGGTGATTATGTTGAGGCAGACAGAAGGAGGAAAAGGGAAAAAAAAAAAAGAAGAGGAAAGCGGAGACACGGAGGAAGCCTGCTTGGGTTTTGAGTGACAGATGGCGCGCCCAAGGAAATGGTCTGGAAGAGAATGCTGCGTCAAGCGGTAAAGGCATCGATTTAATCTTGTGCACTCTCCTGATTCGACCGTGTCACAATGAGATTGAAAAGCCTAAGTGAATGTGGGAGCCGTGTTCACTCACCTGAGTGCACCGGCGCTGATAAACCCCAAAATGAACCTAAAACTAGGGCTGGGACTCTGGACGAAATAGAAATGGCAATGGAAAGTCACAACGCGGAGGCTAAGGCAGCTGTTTCAAGCCGGCTAACAAGCAGCGAACTCCAGAAGACTGACTGCCCATCGATTTATTGCGGGGCTGGCCGAGTCACAAAGCTCATGCAATTGGACCCTCTGTGTCCAATAGATTTTGACTCAAATATCGTCCCTTTGGCTTAAAAGACTGGTCGATGAGAGCTGAAAAGATTTTCGGCCGATGAATATCCTAATTCCTTTCACATGAATCACAGTTGTTTTTGAATATGCTCGGCGCTTTCTAATAAAGTACGAGTGCTAATCTGTGGTTTTGATGTTTATGCATGGAGGAAGGAAATGAATATTGATCCCACCGCCAGCCTGGGTTTTAAATTACAATATCACTCCATTGCTCATCATCCTGACCCCGTGCGGTCCACAGCGCGGGCCAACAAATGTCACAAAATAATCTTTAATTAAAAAAGAATTTGTCCGTGAATCACATTAAATTTAAATGATCACATTCTGACATTTAGCCCACTCACAATGCATCGTGGGGCCGGTCGATGCCCGGGATTAGTCATAATCCGAGGTGTTTGCTGAGTATATTCATTAATCGAGAAGCGTGCGAGCGGGCGAGAGCGTCCGCTTCTGCTGACTTACGTACTTTTGACGGGCGCAGACGTACGTGGAGCACATGCACACGTTATGTCTCTCTCCTTCGATTCAAAAGCTCAGGTCGCCGCCGGTCTTCACCTCTCCTCTCCCCCCCCACCCCCCGCCTGACATTATGCGTCGGCACACATGCACATGCAAACAGGCATACAGATACACTTGACAAGCTGCATAAGCAGAACCCGTGCGGGTCGACACACCGCGGACCCGTCTCTCATGTTTTTAAGATTAGGTGGCCGCCTCACCTTGACCTGCTGTGACTCGCATGTTTTTTCTTCTTCTCCTTCTTCTTCTTCTTCTTCTTCTATGCCACTCCCGTTTTCCGGGCTCCCACTCGATAGCTTCTTTGGCACAAATTTGATGTCTTTGTCATAAAGGCAGACTTTATTTTGTGCAGATAAATATAATCACATTTTATTATAACTGCCTGTTGACAGGCTCAGTTTTTTTTTTTTTTTTTAATTTAAATACTTTAGAAAACAAATGGCCACAGAAGAATCATCAGATGGATCTAAACATTAACCTGTTGTGTGCTCAGAAGCAGCACATCGTTTTTTCTTCAAGGCTATATTGGCCATGTTTATTCACCCGTATGCTAATCCGCATTTCTATATAATGTGTTTTAAAAACTGTCAGAGCTGAGGGATCCCGTCTGTACCACAGTTCAAGTGTGACTGTATTCTTGATTGTTTATTTCCTTGAAGTAAAGAGGTAGAGCCTTGATTCTCCTTTCGACATAGCAGTGATCATGGTGTGTGTGTGTGTGTGTGTGTGTGTGTGTGCGCGCGTGTGCGCGTGTGCGTGTGTGTGTGTGTGTGTGTGTGGGATGTGAACAACCCACGGCAAAAATAATTGGTTTCCTTAAGAAAGCTCCAACAACCAGCCACGTATATGTTCCAAATACCTTTTTTTTTTTTTCATTCCACAAATATATCTCCATATGTCCGATCACTTACTTTAATTAACTTGTCTTTTAAACAAGCTGTCGCACCATCTGCTCGAAAAGTCGCCACACTTGCTCTTATTTTAAAGCTGATGGACTAAGGCAACGTACCGAACTTCTGACAAATCAGTATACGCACGGCTCGATGTAACGTGGCAGAGAGGCGGGTAACGGTTACCGCCTGCAATCTGTGCAGTTTGGTTTCTGACCCTACGGTTTTGCACAGCCAGCAAACTGTCGATACGGAACGGCTCGAATGTTTCTCCGTCAGGGTGTGGCGTTGACAGTCTTTATACATTTAAAGAAGGCAACCAGCACAGTCAGCCACATGCCGTTTCACGTAAACCGATGCTTTGGTTTTTGTCGTCCGAGCGATTCTGAGCGACGAAAACCTAATTATCGAGCGGGAGCCAAAACGCTTGGGATCGCGAGATCAAATTGTCGTACCTTCACTTTGCTTTAGGAGTCCCACAAGGCCCCGTTCTTGTTTGCTCTTCAGATCACGACACATCTGAAAATGTCCATGTGATTTCATCATTGCAACATTTTAGAGCAGAGTGTTTTTTGTAGGCGGACTTGAAGTGGTATTAGATCAAAGGTGAACATTGAAAGTGAATGTAAAGCTTCACGGAGAGCATTTGAACAAGCAGGTTTGACGCACCTCCTTTACCATGTATGCTACATTTAGCATGCTTCCTAAACCGTATCATTGAGGACAGTGAACACTTTTAAAATTTGTGTGTTTAATTTGTTCTTCACTGTTTACCTGTGAGGTCCAAACGCCGTTGGGCTTTATGCGTTCTGATCTGTTAGGCACTTTACCCTTAATCTACAGGAACTGCAGATGAAACGTAGCCTGTTAGCTAAATGTTGCACATTTACTGGATGTGACGATGATAATTAATGCAGAGTGTTTCTTTTGCATTACACAGAATCAACTATAGCAATAAAGGGTTTATGTGGATGTTCAGCACATATCAACCATATATCAACTGTCACATATCAACCAGTGAGATGGCTCCTTCCGTTCCCCACTATCACCTGAGGTAACTGAGTGATGGCATGCTGCACTGATAGTTTCTGTCTTAAGGTTTTCCATCTTCAGAAAATAAAAAAAAAATAAAAATAAGACGTCTGGCTTGAAACACTGCCGTATTACTCCGTTTTAACACCCGATCCGCTCTGCGGAGTTAATTTTAAAACTTCTTTTTTCCTAATAGAAGCTTTGAGATGCTTAAATAAACACCGTCTTTTATTCAGATCCCAATACAAAAAGCCTACTTTAGTGCTAATTGTGGAAACTTCTGGAGGCTGTTGAAATATACAGAAAGTGCATAAATTGCAAGTCGGAATCTTAACAAAAGCTGCAACATTTTGCAGTATCTATATGCACCTGCTGAACGGATCTGTTTTCCATGGGTGCTTCGACACCAACCTGTGTGCTGCTGTACAGTATGCAGAGCATAAGCGCAACTGGAAGTTGCTGTGCTTGTTGTTTTGCCCAAAGGCAACGTAGCAGATTCAGAACTGAGGCGTACGCACGCATGGTAAGCAAACTGAAGAAATCACGCTGCGGGTTCCCCAGGAAGGTTTTACGGAGTAAAAGTAAGCCCTTCTTCTGTACAAGAGTGTTTTGTCAAACACCCTGGTTGGTATTTCACACCACATCCCCTGCATGTGGCTGTTTGAGTCGTTAGCCGGCTTTACTCAGCGTCCTTCGTCTTAAATTCCTTACGCAATTACGCCCGGAGTGCAAGCTAGACGTTTAAGTCAGTAAAAGAGCCTGACAATGAGCAATGAGCGTCCCTTTGTCTTTCCCCTGATTATTTGTCTGGCTCACACAAATAATGAGCTTGCATGAGGAGAAATCTGGGACACTGTGTGCAGCCGATGCGCCGCACAAGGTGCTGAGCATCCTTCACTCACCCCGTTCAACGTTTGCTCGCTCGTTTTGGAGGGAGGCGTCGTTTGCATAGGGGCGGCGGAGAAATTATCCCGACACACTCCCGCCGTGTCCATCTAGGCTTGACAAATGAGGAGCGTTCAGCCCGAAAAGTCTTCGATTCTCGTTGTTTTCTCGGTCGTTTCTGTTCCTTTAAAGATTCATCAGGAATCCTTGGCACGGCTCGCCGGGACTCTTAACTTATTAAGGGGGGGGGGGAAATGGAAAATTGTTCATCAGTTATGTATTGCGGAGTGAAAGCAGGGCCCTTTCACCGCTTGCTCTGGCAGAAATCAGATATACCCTCTCGCCGCCGAATGAGCTTGTTAGAGATATTTTTACAGCTGAGTGTTTCTCATCACATTAAAAAAACAGAAGATGACATGCCCAGCAGAAGTCTGTAAACTATCTGATTTAAGTACTACCTTCACCTCGACATCGCTCCCTTGTTTATTATTGATGCTATCTTGATCGCGCCGAGCGCGGCGAGGCTTTTCGGCTGGCTCACATGCTCGCCATCCACTCAGGCGGCATCACTGGGGCGGCTAAAAGTGACGTTTGAAGACCTCCGCCGGGGCGGGGCGCGGCGCGGCGCGGTGCTGCGCGGCAGGCTGTGATGCGCTGCTTTGAACCTCTGTCCTTTGCTCTCTGAAGAAAATCACAGATGAGATGAGACAGTTGTTTGGTGGGAGAAGAGGTGCAGAATAAAGTCGTACACTGTCTTGCATTTTTCAGCAGCCGTTCCCTTTTCATGTATGCAAGAAGGCTGAGGGACATAGAAGAGCGCCGTCCAGATGTTTGATCGCTCTGAATATTAAATACCAAGAAGTCCCTGTATTTCTTTATGAAATTACTTTGGACATGTTAGGTATATATGTGCGAAGCCAAGCCACACTGTCACCATCAGACGGGTTTGTGTCTTATGATGCCATTTGCTGTAAAGAAAGAAGGAAAGAAAAGGAAAAAAAAAATCTGACAGGATTATGTTTTTTCTATCCTTATTAATTCTCAGGGAAAAATGGAAGTGGGTCTAATGGAGCTGAATGAGTCATCGCGATAGTGGCTGGAGCTGCAGCACCTTTCAAATGATAGATAAGCTTTTGAAAAATGTTCAAAGCGCTCATAAATCCTTAAAGCTAATCTTTGAAACTTTCTATTGATAATCATTCCCACCGAAACAAAAGCATGTTCCACAAACCACGTCACGAGTCGGAGAATGGTTTGTGTTTTTGAGCATTTGGGTTTTCAGCTGTTCTCTTGATCAAAAGAGGTCGATCTCTTTGGGAAGAAAAGAAACAAAAAAAAAAAATGTTTGTTGGAAATAGATTTCACAAATCCTAATTGTGTTTTGAAGAATCTAATTTCTGCCTTTTGAAGAAATGGATGTCGTCAATCCATTTGATGGAAAAATCCTGCCAGTGGCACTGATGGCATGGAGACCTTGAAGAGGTGACTTCATTTCTGGTTATTTATTCAAAAAAGTAACTGACTTCCTTAACTCGTATTTACTGATTCCTCACATTTAAAAGTGACAAAAGGACAGGTCTGTTGAAACAGCAAATGTTTCTCCAAATTTAATGTAGCACTTCTGAAGCCGGAAAAGTATATTTTTGTACGTTGCATTAGTGTTTGTGTCCCGTGATTCAAGAAGATTATTAATTATACGTCAGCGATCAGCTATACATTTTTAAATTGAAACTTCGGTCAATAAATACAGAGATTTGGTCATTTAGTTGCCGTTTCAGACTTTGATCTTTTCAGTGATTTTAATCTGATAACTGGATTGGAAAGACTGGCACTTTAGATTTTATATATATATATATATATATATATATATATATATATATATAGATCAGATTAAAATAAGGACCAAATTTCAATGTCAAGCTGAACTGATTCAACACAAACGCAACACCAGGTCCCATTAAAACAGTGAGTCAACATCTGTGGTTGTGACAAAGGCAGCCTCAGCTGCACCGGTTGATTTTCACTGATCCTGGACCACATAAAAACAAAAAAAAAAAAAAACACCTGCTGCACAGTGCACTAATGCTCGCTTCGACAAAGCAGCAGTGTACCGCCACAGGAACTCACAGGTGGTCTCTGCTGTTGAGAATTTGGCAGCGTTGCCTGCTGTGGGTGGTTCAGTGAACCCCTTAGACCTTTGCATTCATGTCCCGTGGTGGTGTTTTTTTTTTTTTTTTTTATTTGAGTGCTGCTGTGTAGAGCTTGGAGCTCATGTTAATGTTTTGGTTTCTTTGTGAGTGGCCTGGATGCTGTTTAGCAGAGGGCTTTTTAGGCTTAATTGGGAAAACTCGGTCATAACGGCAGAACGTCAGTCGGACTCGTTGGGTTATCATTCTGTGACACAACACCGACCCACATCCAAATTAAACCTGAGTGAAGCCGCCCCCTCAGCTCCCACCTTCTTCAAATCAGACAAAAATGGTGTTAAATGTTTGTGTCACATTTGTGCTGCTGAAATTTTTGTGTGTGCCGCTATCATTTTAAAGAGATTAAGAAATGTTTCCAGAGGTCATGAGAGGTTAATCTTCAGGAAATCATACAAAACTGGTGTCACTCAACTTGACTATGTTTGTGCTGGTTTGTGCAGCAAAATGTTTTGGTTGTGCTGCTTTGGCTTTGATCAAATTAATGAAATTAAGGTTTTTGTTTTTTTTTTATGTTATAAAATTTGGTTGTTGACCTGTTGACCTTCAAACTCCCATTGACATCTTCAAAGCCAAAGCAGCACAAACAAAACATTTTGCTGCACAAACATAGTGAAGTTGATTGACACCAATTGTGTCTGATTTGCAGAAGGTGGTGGGGTGCTGGCTGACCTTTCATGACCTCTGGAAAGATTTCTTAATGTCTTTAAAATAATAGCGGCACAAACTAAAACAAATTTGTCTGATTTGAAGAAAGGGGGCGGGGGCAACTTCACTCCAAAACAACCATTCATTCCTGTGAGTTGCTATGGATATAGCAACTCGCTATACCAGTCGGAGGGAAACTTTATTTTTTTTTTCTACATTTTTTTAATTTAGGATTGGTGTGTGATCATCCCTAAGGTAAAAGTGCTTATAGAGACTTTATCATCTGATATTGCAGCACATTTAGAGAAAATAGTGCATCGCTTTGAATGCCTTCTCTTTGCCAAATAACGTTTTTGTAATAAAAACCCAGAACACATAAAAAACATTTAACACGGGGCCAAGAGCTGGAGCGTTCGCTCTGTCACGTTCTCTGTAAAAGAAGTGGAAAAAGTTGAACCCAGACGTGCGAGAACTTTTACATCTGCGGGATCCGCTGAGACCTCAAGTTTTAAACGGAAGTTAAAAGGCAAACATCTCGACAATATGCCGCCTGCCACCATCAATCCGGCACATTATACCAAGTGATCATTAACGTCAATACAGAATGAGTTCCCCCCGCGACCCCCTAAGTCTTTTGCTGAAGACTTAAGTTTTTTTTTTTAATGTGCTACATTTTTTTTTTTCCCCTCACTGCCCAACATTTATTAATAATGCAAAACTGCTTTCATGGAAATAAATTTTGATACTTCGGAGTTCCCCTGGAATAAGGGCCGCACGGCGGTAATTTATTCATAAATCCATTTGATGATAAAGTCCCGCTCGCATCTGTGGTCACAGTCGAAGCTCTCAGGAAAAGTGAGTGAGTGAGGGGAGAAAAAAAAAAAAAGAAGAAGAAGAAGAAAAAAAAAAAAAAGAGTTATTGGGAGGATTGTTTTCTGGAATCTTACTTATTTATGAAGACTCCTTGCAAAGTGCACTCACATTAGAGAGAGCTGTCAGGATGCCAGCGTGACGGCAGCCAGAGTCGTATGCGCCACACAATGCCTCTAATTATGTCGCTGTCTCTCCTCTGTCAGAAAGGATCAAATGAATCAAAGCCTATATGGGAAGGAGTAAGTAAGCAATTATGTTCTTTTGTCTGCCATCACTGCCAGTCAACAGAGGCTGCGGCTCTAAACGACGGCGGAGCAAAAGTGGAGCGAGAGAGCTTTGATAGATGAAGCAATAATTCAGCCGGATACAACATGTTAATAAAGGCGCCGCCGTATCTCCGTTCGCCATCGCTCAAAAGTGACTGCGCTGGTCATGCGATACGGGCAAAGAAAGGGGATGTAATCCCATCGTCTCGCAGTTTGACGATTGCTTGGCGCGTCACCCTGGTTCTCCTCTATTGTTGATGTTAATGAAACTCATGGAAGAGGTGAAAAAAAGGTTAAAATGACACCATTTCATTTCAACCTCACTTAGAATCTGTAGATATTGTGTCCGGTGTTCGTGCTCGTTTATATTTTTGTAAAAATCCAAATTATATCCAACATACAGAAGTGTTCTTATAGTGCCTTGCGTACAAAGAACCATTGTCTGGACTTTGACTAGCCCATTGAAACAAATGAAAGTACTATTTGATACAAACCATTCGTTTGGTTTATATGAGGAGAATGGTATATTTCATTTCAGCTTCAGGTCTTTTCCCAGGTTTTCTTCCAGTTTGGTCCTTTTTGTAGCTCCACGTATCCCAGCCAACTCTGACCGTCGTGCATGTTGAGGAAAAGCGTCCTCACGGTAGTAGATGACTCAGGAAGGCAAATGTTTGCGCCACATTTTCTTCTTCAAAATTTTAAAAAAGAGTTTAAAAATACAGATGCGTGCCACACGCGTCGGTATTTGTTATAGTATGAATTTGAAAACCATCTGTTTTCCTCCTTCTGCATCACAATTACGTATTTTGTTGTGGTCTCGTAATGCAACCCCAGAGAGTTTGGTGCTTTTTCATGTGACAAAGTGTGAAAATGTTAAGGAAGATAAATACTTTTTGGAGACTTGGATCATTTAGACCTTTTTTTCCCCTCGATGTGTCGTTGTCGTACCACATTTGTATTTATTTCTGGCTGATGCAAATCCTAACGACTCATTCTTTTTCTTCTTCTAATTGTTTTGCAAATTCAGAGTCTAAGCGTGACACCATCCACTCCATCCGTCCAACTTCTGCCGGCTTTCGCTCTTCAAAGGAAAAAGCAAAGCTTGAATGAACACATCATTTCTCTCAGACAGTTATTCCTATTTTGATATATTTCTCATAGAAAAAAAAAAAACAACAACCTAAAAAGTAGTTCAGGCACAACTGTCACATGTAAGAACAGACCTTTTATCCAACGCGGTGCAGCTCACTATTGATGGCGAAGCATTTTTCGGTGAAGAAAAGCCAAGTCGACACTTTTGGCCGGATCTGAAAGGGATTATCTCCTCACTCTGAAAAAAAAACACACACACACAAAAAAAAAAAAAAGAAAATACCCTAAGTCCGTAGCTTATTTCTAATACTGTACTTTTTTAGCTACCTTTCCTCGTGTGAGTTAGAGGCGGAAACGTCTTGGAGAGGGATCATCGACACACCGAACACGGAAGGCGCATGCAAATGCATGTGCCATTTATTGGGATAAGTTGTTTTCTCTCTTAATATCAATCTGAGAGTGAACAAGTCCTATAGAAGGGTGGTTGATATTATAGAGGGTTTTTTTTTTTTTTTTTGTCAGTTTGACATCCAGGTAACCCACTTTTGCTTCAGCATGTTTACTCTTTGATTATCGGGAGAGCTGAGGGAAGCACTATCTCTCAGCTGCCAAAACCAGGCTGGCAGGCTGTCACAACACAGATGAAGACACATATACCACCTGGGTGTTTGTATGCTGTACACACACACACACACTCTAGACACACACGCACACAAACACACGCACGCACTGGCACTAAGGTTGTGTGCGTTCTTAATAGCATATCCACACGGCGGCAAACAACAAAACAAAAGACAGTAGCATGTTTTTTTTTTTTGTTTTTTGGGGGGGCTTTTTTTGGAAACAGACATGTTTTTGCTGTTGCTTTTTAAAGAAGCAGAATATGAATTCATAGAGGGATTTTATGGCGTCATGACAACACGAGGCAAACCAGGTCACAATATTTTTTATTAGAAAAAAAAAAAAACAGCTAAGTTTGTGAATCCAATTATACAACGTTAGCATATGGACTAATTAAATCTTGATCTCTGGATACATTCTGGTCAAAACATGTAATTATTTCTGGGTTTTTTGTTTTTGTTGGGTTTTTTTGTTTGTTTGCTTTTTTTTGCAACAATGCTCCTCCAGCCACAGGAAGCAACAAAGGAGACATTTTAAGGGCCCTATTAGGCCTTTAAAATGACCTTATTTTAGGCACAGTGAATTCTCATGCACTGCATCAGACGGACTACCGGGATTCACAGACGGGAGTTTTTTTTAAGTTTCCTTTTTGTTTTTTTTCACGAATTGTTTGTAGCAGGCGTCTTGTCGGAGCAAATTGGCAGGTTCTGAAAAATCATTAAAGACCAAAAAGCAAAAATTGCTTCAATCAATGCCCTTGAATCACTTTTTTTTTCTTATTATTATTTGCATCCTTGGCTTCAATTTCCATGACTCAGAGTGCTGCCAAAGAGTCGCATAAATTGCATGAATATTTAGAATTTGAAGGCTAAAGGATAGTGTCACATCACAAGGCTTATAAACAATTAGAGCTCTGATATCTCTGTTCAACTTCAGCTCTAACCCTTACTGCCTGATTTTATTTACAGGGATTAAAGAATGACAAAGAAAATAATCTTGACCAGCCTATGGAAAGGCTGTGATCTAAACCGTTCCAGCTCTGGCTCCATGTGTCATGCGTTTGTCTTTTGGAGTTGCAACAAGTTTTCTACAAAAAAGTGTGGCCTCTCGTTAGCTCTTCCAGACCTACCAAGAATATAAGCTCAGATGATCCGTGAAATGGATGGGAGCAGAGTCTAACTTTGGTGTTAATGATAACGATTTACTTGGAAAAAGAAATAGTTTCATAGACGAACACCAGGGGGGAAGAAGTTGCATAAACGGGAAACAGAGAATCAGGGCAGAGTCAACATTTGTTTATTTTTGTTTTGATTGGACATCTGGCATGTGTTTCGGGAAAACTGTCTCTGCTTGGGAATGCTCGAGTCGTGGCACACATGCAATCAGCACAAGCGTCAAATGTGCTGCTGTGTGTGTGTGTGTGTGTGTGCGTGTGCGTGCGTGTGTGTGTGTGTGTGTGTGTGTGTCTTGGTTCCTGGGATGACAGATGAGAGGTTTCGCATCAATATTTGAACAAACCGCTCTTGCATCTCTTTCTGTTGAGACCAGGCAGTTTTTTTGTTGTTGTTGTTGTTGGGTTTTTTTTTTTTTTTTAAAGGGACTGGGAGTCGCAGCGGACATGTGCTCCTGCAGAACAGGCATCATGTGTTGGAGTGGAGGTTTAGATTCTCAGGTGTTTCTTTTTGTCTTAAGTTTCAGTGGAGCTTTGCTCAACAACAAGGAGCAAACGGAACCGTGCAGAAGCTTCACCCACACCTCATTCGTCGGAGAGCGTTTGTGTGCATCCAGGAGATGCAAACGCCATCTGGTTGTTGGGTGGGAAGAGCCTGATGTGCTTGGGTGACGCACACTAAACATGACCCACATAGTCAGAATGGAGTCTGTTGTTAAAACGCGGAGTATTTCAATTTTTAGCTACTTTTTTGAACGTCTGTTAAAGTACTTCCCTTTATGATGGGGCTGCGGTTGCATTTCACGTTCAGCATGTTTGAAGATCTTCTGAATTAATGCATTTTTTATTTATTTTTTTCCCTCTCCACCTTCTTGCCACGGACACGTATGATCTGAACAGATGCTCCCCCAGTGCGTCTCACTGTCCTCAACACCCACCTGTCATCTGCTTCGGCAATCTCCTGCCACCTCCACCTCCTCTGTTAGCTTCACCTCTACTCCTCAGACTGGCCCATCCATCTGCTGCACGAATTAGTGTCGATTCTGCCTATGAGGGGCCCCCCCATCCCGGTGTATATAATTAATGCGGTGTTGACCATTGCCAAGCTGTATTTATTCATGTATTTACAGACACACTTTATGAAAGTCACTGTTAACCACAGTGACTTTTGCCTACCTGGTTTAAGAAACAATTTCCTGTTGAAAGAGAGACCTATTTGCAGATCTGATAATCATTATGGTCGCCTTGTGGTTAACAAATATAATAACGATAATAATTTTGGTGCTGAGTCTTAATTGGGAAGCTCAGCAAGTTATCAAATGATTTGTTTAATCCATGTCGAAGCCATGATGCATGATACTGTTGTGTGGTTGTTGGGATAAGTGGCGGTTCCCCGCTTTTATACCATATATCAATCAATCCATCAATCAATCAAGTTTATTTGTACAGCACATTTCAACACCAAGGCAATTCAAAGTGCTTTGCATCATAAAAACACAAAAATACAGTAATTGAAGAAACCACACAGTGAACAATTAAGAAAACTATTAAAGTGCCATCGTTACACATAAAAATGCTGGTCGGTGTTTCATGTGTTATGTCTCAAAAGCAACTCCAGCAGGTGGGTTTTTACTCTGGATTTTAAGGAACTCGGTGTTTAAATCTGGATGTTTGGTCCAGATTTGTAGTGGATAGAAGCTGAATGCTGCTTCTCCATGTTTGGTTCTGGTTCTGGGGATGCAAAGCAGACCCAGAACCAGAAGACCTGAGAGGCCTGGAAGGTTGATATAACAACAACAATATACTTATATATAATATAAAAAAAAGCAGGTATAATTTCCATTATATGGTGTGGAAATAATCACACAGGAGAGTGATCCAGGAAAAAGTGAAAAGTTCTTGTTTTTCAGCTGTTGACAAATTTCCCTCTCATTATTCTTCATGCCATAAAATCTTGGGATATATTAAGCGAATAAAAACTGAGGGGAATCACCACCCTGAGAGCAAAGGGACGCACAAATACAGTTAGAAAACTTTGTTTGTTTTTTTTTTTGCTCACATGCTTTCAGTTGGTCTAAATTAGTGCAGAGACATTAGGAGCTGAGAAACATTCATCATCCACAACCAAAAGCTGTTCTCATGCAAAGTCAAGACAAGTTTATTGTCGTAGCACATTTCAAAGTGCTTTGCACCATAAAAATGCATTTCAGTAAAGAAAATGAAACAAGCAATAAACGTTGCATCAGAATACAAAGCATTTACTTTTTGTTAGGCACAACTAAAACTGTTCACTGTGGAGAAATCCATGACATACACACACACATATATATATATATATATATACATAGAAAGAAAATATGTATTTATGTTTTTATAAAATGTACAGATAAAGCCATAATTTAAAAATAAAACATTAAAAAAGAAAATTCATTTAGATGGGTTTTCATGCCGTAATAGATTAGAGCATTTTAATTTGACACATGACTTATTTAGGTAAAATAGGTTTTTTTTTTTTTTTTTAATTCTTGCATTGAAGGTGAATTTGTCAGTAGACAAAATAAGATCCTGTTTCGATAGAAATCCGTAGCTACTTAGCATTTTTAAAGAAGCGAAAAGAAACCCAGCATTTCACGTTGGTGTGGAACCGTCGCTACAGCTGTGGCAAAAAACCGAAAACGATTTGAAAAAGCCTGACTTGAAGCCAAAAAAAAATAAATAAATAAAAGTTTAAACTTTGCAGAAGCTGCTGAAATACAGCAAGAGCAACAAATGATCTCATTTCCTGCGCTGGATATTTACACTTGCATTGCTTGATACCTACATGACTTCAATTAGGAAAACTTATCGTTTCCACCTCTGTTTGCCTGCTGTGTGAACAGATGTGGGAACAAGTCACGACGCCTCTGGTTCTTCTTGACACGAGTTTAACATGCAGCGGAAGTAATGCAGGAAGGAATATCAACGGCATAATTAGTCTTTACCATTTGCAAATATTTCATTTTGAATTTGTCCTCTCTCCTCTTCATATCGGATTAATTACAATAATGTACTGCGAAGAGGCAAATAAATTGCTTACACTCAGAGAGTACAACTGCAAAAAACAGAACTAAAGTGTAATTCATCGGTTACCGTCGGTACAAAAGCAAACGTGAATATTTTTCCATCCTCATAAATTCTCTTGGAAGGGATCTGTGTCAGCAGATCCGCTTTGAATGTTGACCTTATAATGACGTGAGTGTAAACATCTCGAAACTTTGTCTGCCGCAGAATCTCAACCTTCAGGGCTTCCGGGATTGGACTGAGACATTCAGTTGCGAATCCAAATTCCTCAATGAGACGCTATTAGACTTTCAGATCTCAACACTTGAGGTGGGTATCGGCAAATGTTTGACATGGATTACTTTGGATTCTTTTTGACACATGTAGTTAACTTCCTGCACCTTTAGATGGTTTATCCAACTATAGCACGAGTTGTTCTGCTCCGCTTTGATCTCTGGCTCCAAGATCAGCTGCTGATTTTCAAGCTGTGGATGAAACGCCAGATGATTGAAGTCTTTGTTCCTCTTCCCAACTTGTTCGAAAGACGCTCTAAGATGTAAGGCAACAGCTATCACTGGTTTTCATTGACGTTTTCTGCAAATCACAGGCCTTGGGAATTTACTGAAGCTATTAGTATTGGTTTCACATGCATGATATGTAAAGTACTGGCTACCATAGGATTGAGTTGCTTTGAATTGTTTCTGTGGGATGCGGGGGTTTTTTTGAAGATATTTCGAGATCTGGTCCAAAAGGCAAATGTACTTCACCATGTAACTCTGTTCTGATTTTCTGCATACATTTTTGTCCTAATTATGCATTTTCAGTGCTTCATTAGTTGGTTTTCGGTTTAATGATGCACAATAAAACAATAAATTCTGTCTTCTGTTGTTTACCAACTTAAATGTTGCTCACAGAAACATCAACATTTCTGTTTTTATGTTATTGCATTGGTTAAAATTATTCATCTGTCGCCATTTTGTTGCCAAATAGCACTCCATAATGTGTGTAGGATTAATGCCGGACTGTCTGATTGTACACTTTCTGGAACAGGCTGACCTTGTTGCAGCACAATCCACTTTCTGTCTAAGGAAGCACAAACCTGACATGAGTTGTACATGTCGAGAAATGTGTTTTTTTTTGTTTTTGTTCCTGTTCTCGGTTGATCGATCAAGTATCCTCTCTGAATTGCAGACCCGCTCGGGCCATTATGTGCTGCAGGAGAAAGACAGAGAGAAAATTCAAAATTTAACACTTACTTTATAATTCATTGACAATTCGTCCTTCAGGCTAAAGAAGACGAGGGGCAATCTCGGCGGTTCCGTCATTCGGAACGGGTCGGCAGCCCCACGCCGCGTAGATACGGCGTGAATGTGTGGAGAGACGTTTAACGGTGAAAGATTTATAAAGGTAATGAAGCAAAATGCTGGAAATTATTACAGGAAACTATGCCAGTCACTTTCTGCAGATTTTCAAGACAAAAATACTGCAAGTCGTAAACGGTTCCGTCTGCAGCACAAGACCCACGCAATACATGTGGTGACTTATAAAACTTAATCGGATATTACAAACAGCACATAACGCTGAAGAGTTGACTTCTAATACAAAGAAAGGTATTTTTCTCGGAGCTGCTGCCACAGTGCACTGAAAAACTAGCTTACACATTCCAAATTTCGTCATATTTCAACAAAAAACAATATATAGTTTTTATCTGAATTTCTTTTTTGTGGTAGTAGCAAACCCCTGCGTACAGTCACAGCTGCAGGTCGACCCGGTTAACACATGGAGAAACCAACATTTCTGTCTTGTATTTGTTGGATTGCTCAATTTTTTTTTAACATAGCAGTAACAACCCTGTCAAAACCTGCCAGTTAGATTTGCGACTGTGAATCTGGGTTTCTCATGGTTTCCTTTCAGCAGAGACATTTTTATGCCATTCTCCCATAAATGACAGATTTGTTGAGTGTCTCACGAATATTAATCCTATTGACAATTGACCTCAGCTGAGCTCTGTATGCCTCAGAGCTCCTCCGGTTCTCTTGGCTGATTATTATCATCAACATTCCTCTATTTAGTCTTTCTTTTATTCTGTTATTATCATCAACATCCTCTTTGCCAAGTCAGTCACCTTAAGTTGACGACTATATCTTTGAGTTTCAGTGTTCAAAATTCAATAGATGCTCAAAGCTTTGAATATAAGTTGGTGACCTAAAACCTGTTTTCAACTTATAATTTTGTTTTATTGAGCTTTATATCTTGTTATAACGTCGTTAACGCTTGCTCATGCAAAGCGGCGCCTATTTACCTGAAGTAGCTCCTCTAGACTAGCAGCAGCAGTAATTTCCAAACACCTGGTAGAATTGCAAGTCTGCTGATCTTATCATAAAAGCTACAATGCTCCTAACAACGCTTGTAGGCCACATGGAGAGGCATTGTTGAGTTGTGCTGAAGGCAGAGTGTCTGAAACAGCAGGAGCTTCTTAAAGAGACAGGCCAATTTCAAGGGATCAGACGCAGCCACGATTTGAAATCACATTTCTCTGATGTTGTTTCGACATATAGCTCTTACATTTACAACCAGAGGAGACGTAGTGATTTGGTTGTGGTATAAAATGGCACTCTGTACCTGTATCCCCCCTTTAATGAAATATGTTTTCGTCGTCGAGTTTCCCCGACTTTTTAATTTAGCACGTAAAGAGGTCGAGCGTTTGCTCCGTCTAACAAAAGCACGCCCGCTTCCTTGACAAGTTGCTTCACGACTGGCGTGTATTTCCTGCCAAAGCCTTTATGTGCAAGGCAGACACAGAGGCAGAGAAAGGGAAAGAAAATAGAGCCATCACTCAGCCCTTTGGCAGTGATATGTTGTTTTCTCTCTGAGTTGGCTAAATGTATCTGTGCCCCTTATGTGTTATTGCTAGACGGAAGCATTGGTTGTAGATCATTCTGAAAACTGTGAAGCACAGGCCTCAGCGGTCTCCTGAATGGCGGTGGGGAAACATATTGTGGTAAGATGAACCAATAACCGCCCTGCGCCAACCCCAGGATGTAAATGAGAGAATGTGGCGAGAATGTCAAGCGGCATCACACTTCTTCACAAACCTGCTCTGCACAGCCTTATCACGGTGCGGTTTAAAATAGTACGGCGCAACAGAAATATCGCCGCTCCGCGCCGCTGTTTGTGATTTATATTCATCAATTTCATGACCGGAGACAATGTTATGCAGTTTCCAGGGACAGTTAAGTGTTTGTAAGCCTCACGTGCCGACACCAGCCCGGGGTTAAATGGCACCGGTTTCCTTTCATGTGTCTCTCTTAATCTGTCTGCCGCGAAACATCCCAGCGGCTAAATGGAAGAGAAAAATCAGAGCAGTGAACAGACTGCTAACAGCAACCAAATCTGAAATCATCTCCGACGTTGATAACGGTACCTCACCGGTGTTGAGCTTCGCTCTTGGTAGGCCAAAAATGACACGGGACCCGATCCATTTATCAGACGTCATGATGGCGAATGGCTTTAACTGGGACTGACAGCCTCTGTGTTTGGGTTGTTCCTGTTCTCATCTATCGTTGCCTGGATGCAAAGTCATGTCGGTGTTTTGCATCCATCCAAACACAAACACACCTTGTCAGTTCTGCCCGTGCAAAACAAAGAGGAGCGCTCCATAGAAGAAAAGCTTGCCTGGGGCTAGACATTTTGAAATTAAAAGCATGCCTCTTTGTTCGGCTCCCCGTTCCACGAACGCGGCAGAGAATGCGAACGCGTCCCACAGAGGGGGGAGACGAACAGCGAGCAAGTTCTGTGATTTTCACAGCCGGGGAATCGCAGAGAGTCTTTTATCTTATTTCCCTCCATCAGGAGACATCCAGAGAGGAAAGGTAGGAGGATGGGATTAGCTGGAGAGAGGTGGAGGGGGGCGAGGGGGAAGAAAATGAGAGACTGGGTTCCCTAATCCTGATGGGCTTTTCAGCGGTACAACCACCACTGTGGGGAAACATGGAGTGTGCAGTGGGGAGGTGAGAGTGTATGGGATGGTTTGCCTCAATAAACTCTTCACACTTGCATGAAAGATGTTCCACCAAACTAGCGGATTAGTCAGAGCATAATTACAGTTGTGGGACTCAGAAGCAGCGAGAACGTGCGCCGACTGAAACAGCCCTCAGACCGGCAGAGGAAGGAGGGAGTAATGACTGCTAATGTGCTGCCAGCGCCTCGTCTGCGAGTTCCTCCACTGAAGCAACTGTTTTTAGCGAGGACCGACGTCTGAGATCAAAGCGTTGTTTATGGATGGAGATCAACCTTCGCGTTAAATGGGAACGTGTTCGTCACTGCAATCATAGAGCCGCACGATATTAAAAAAATAAATAAATAAATCAGTCGTCTTCTCAGTGATATGCCCACTATTGCGGTTTCAAAGGACGACTTTGATGCAGCATTCGGGAGGATGCTACATTTCAAGTGTAATGCGTTTGTGCTTCATATGCAAGTAACACACCATACGCATTTGAGACACCCATCCAAATCATTGAATTTAATTGTTGCAATCACATTCATGGCCAGAGGCGCCGTGTGACGTAAAACGCCTTTATAAACTCTAATGAACAGAGAAGTCGTTCTAAGGGGATCGGTTATTTAAGGCATGGACCTGTGGAATGAACTGCTTTGTGAAATGTTCTTGCAACTACAAATTCCCTTGACTTCTCTGTGCCGTCATTGCATAATGGGAAAAGCCAATGCTGAATCACCGACCGTGTGCAAAGTCAATAGCTTCAGTCTGTTCAGATTGCAGCAAGAGCAATAGGTAAAGAGTTAGATTTAAAAAAAAAATAAATAATAAGAAAAATTGCCAAGGAGGTGCATCATACCTTACACCACCAAGTGCAAAGTCAAACCTCAGATGCAATTAAGTGAAGCCTGGCACCACTGGACTCTATCAATCATGCCTCTCTGGGTGTTTTCACCACCTGATAGTCCAGTAGAGACGGTTCGATTGGGGACAAAAATTGCAACATTTGTTACGTTTTCAGCTGGTGTTGCTGCTGTTCTCTTTCACACTGCTTTGTGTCAAATGATCCAAAGCCTTGAAAGACCTGCTCCTCCCTCACATGCAGTGGAGCTGCACCAAGAGCCGCTGAAATGAACGACAGGAAAACCACTGACGAAGCCATGAGTGCAACTTCTTCCTTTATGAAATGCAAACAAAAGTAGAGCAGAGTGAGATTTCAGTGGTTGCAGGTTTTTCTCTTTTGTTGTTGGTAAAAGACCACAAGCAATTTTTTGACAGCTAACAATAAACGCACAAGCTTGTTTTGGTTTTATTCAACCAGGATGCATTGCGCTGCAATCTGCTTCCCGCTAGAGGTCTCTCGTCTCCTTGGCTTTCACATAATATCTATTTGAACCACACCAGAGTTCACTTCAACCACACCGGGACCTGGATTCTCAGGCAGAGCGGCGTTTGCTTTTTTTTTTTTTTGGTCTGCATCAGCGTGCGATGACACATTCACGCCTCCCCAAATGTGCCAGACTTTCCAGGCAAAGGACCCAGAATGTGTTTAGAGTGGATTGAACGGGGCTGGAGTGAAGCCGCCCTCTGCCTGACAATATGATGAACGAGTCTTTGTTTGGAAGTTACTGATGGTGTGAATTTTGGTGGAGATTTTGTCCATTTGTCAAGGGAAAGACTTGAGTCCTTACTTTTAGTGAAAGGAGCCCTTAATGCTGCAGCAGAGAGGTTTAGAAAAATCTCCAAATGACCGGTTTCAGTTTCGAAGCGTCTGTGCGTCTGTGGATAAACCAAGGCGTTGGACATTGTTTTGTCAAAACTTCAGGAGTGATTTGTACTGATGACATGTCCGAAATCGTGTGCTTCGTTTCGGGACATGGACGTGTGAGTTTTGTGTGGAGGAAGTTGAACGGGACGCACAAAGTCCTGACTTTCAAACCAATCGAGAAAGAAACCAATTGTTTCACTGCCAGAAATAAACAAGTACGACATCAAATGCGTTTTGTTTATGGATTCCGTTTCACTCTTCTCTTCTTTTCAATTTTTTTCCCCCCCCTTCAGGTCCCAGAGGCGAAGCCCTGCAGCATGGCCAGTCTGGGACCCTCCCGCGGTTCTTGGAGGAGCCCGTCGACGCCTACATCATCAAGAGCAACCCCATCAAGCTCCGGTGTCAGGCCCGGCCCGCGCTCCAAATCTTCTTCAAGTGCAACGGTGAATGGGTTCACCAGAGCCAGCACATGTCCCAAGAGCACACCGACGTCGTGACAGGTATCTCAGCCCTAATGAACACAGGACGTGTGTGTCAAGCAAGGCAGCCATGTAGGAATTGGCTGGTTGACGCATCGTCTCATCACTCCAAAAATGATAAAAGCCCGCCACTGCCCTTTATTTGGCGTTTCATTTGTGGGGAATGCAAGAGCGAAAAGTAGCCAAGAGCTTGCAGGGTTAAATGAATTTGCTGTGCATTTAGAAGCACCACTGTGTGCTGCAGGTTGGTCTCCGCCGCTCACGTCCTTCTCTCAGCATTCACGGTGAAACCACTGCAAGTGGTTCACAATCTGTCTGATATTAAATCTACCAATAAGGGACATGAGTCACCCAGCAGACCCACACTGACGTAAACAGCCCAAGCCCATAGAACCAACAGTGGGGTCTGCACCCCACTCAGACATACGCAGCATAATCCACTTTCATGCTCAATCCCAACCGCTGAATTACTTTGATAAATATTGTCCTCTATGGCCATCTCAACCTTCGCCTGCACTTTCAAGCCCACCTAACCTGTTCTCCATTTGCACTTCTGTTCCTGTTCCACTTGCACTGTCTCTTTTTAAATAGCGCATAATGTGTATGCCAGCAGCACTTGGTGTGCTGAGGCTTGAATGTAGTTCCTTGCAAGTCACTTTAGATAAAAGCATCTGCTAACTGAATGAATGCAAATTCCAGGTTGAAATCTTGCAAAAAGGAAGAAAAAAAAAAGAAGAAGAAGAAGAGGAAGCCAGAAGGGCTTTGTAATTTCTCAGCAGATTTTTTTATTTGGATTTTAGATTAGGACTCTTTGAGTGTTGATTTTTACCGCTTTCTTCTATTTCTACCTTGCACCCAAACTGATGAATAATGTAAGGAGAAGACCAAGAATGAGCCCAGGGCTTTGTTTGAGGTTAGGAGGAAATTGTGTGAAAATTCATCATATCACCTTTTTTGTGTCATTTTCCTCCTAAAAACCAATCTGAGAACGGATTTTGGCATCCAGAACAAAAGTTGGTAATAGCATCGTAACGTACAGGCATTCGTGCAAAGTCACGCCTTCGCAATTGTGTGATGATGACATTTCCAGTTGTTAACCTTTTCCAATGCGGCCTCATGACGACGCATCCGTCTGTTCACAAAACAGTTTTCCCAACACACCACGTGTCGCAATTCATCTAAACTAAAGTGACGTTGGAGCCAACTTGTTGAGTTTTAGCGTGAGACTTTGAACGCCATATGATTCCTGTAAGTGATGCAACTTGCTGAAACCTTCTGCTGCTGCTGCTGTTGTTGTTGTTGTTGTTGTTGTTGTTTTAACTTCAAGTGAATCCATTAAAACCACAAGGAAAATGGTTCCTCTTGGAGTCCTTGGACTGTTTTTGTTGCATCATCCCAAAGAGGGAGGGGGATGGGTGCAAGAATCCTCTCATGTTTATACATCAAACTAAAAAAAACACAAAAAAAAACAAAACATTTTTCCAACAATGCACTGGAGCTGTAATTGTGTCTTTCCATGTGATATGTTAGATGAGGCACGGTGAAGTTCCTTTTTTTAAAGAAAATCCAGTTTGACGATAGTTTGTTGTTTGGTCCTTTGGTATTCTTACATGAAGAGAATACTAAATGCAGTCAATTTCAAAGGTACTCATGCGACTTGAACTTTCCCACATTTTCACATATCACAACTAATGTATTTTCTTGTGATTTTATGTGACAGAAAATAGCACACAACTGTGAAGAGGAGGAAAGATTCTGCACCTTCAATGTTTATTCAAGTAGAAATCTGAAAAAGGTGGGGGGGAGGGGGGTGCTTGTATTTGCAGGCAGCTCAGGTTGATGCTCTGAAGAGCACAATTTCTCTCAGAAACTACATAATGTAACAAAGTCATTTGGTGTTTTTGCAGTGAAAGGCCCCAGTCAGCCCAAATGTTAAATCAAAGGGGAAATACGAGTTTGAGTTTCAGGAGATTGAAGTTGTTTTCCTGCTGAAACGTCAAACTCAAACCTGATCCTTCTGGTCTCACAGTATGATGCAGCCACCACCGTGTTTCACCATAGAGATAGACTGTCCAGTTTTGTGCCTCCACATGTTTTTTTTTTTTTTTTGTATGCTAGCCAACAGATGCTTCTTGTTTGGATTTGTAGCTTTACTAAAAATGTTCAGCCTCAGTCTCGTCTGAGCAAATCACTTTCTTCCACACGTTTTACTGCGCCTCCTACGTGGCTCGTGGCAAATTGTGAAGTCGGCTTATCGTGGCTACCTCTCAACTATAAGGCTTTAATCTTGCCACTCTTGCGTGAAAAGCACTTTTATGGCGTGCACAACCCGTAGTTTTATTGTCTACAGATTCCCTCACCTGATATTTTCTGTTTTTTTCCAGAGTTGCCCTGGGCCTTTTCCTCGCTTCTGATCAATACTCTCTTTTTTTGCCCAGCCTGTGGATTTAGTTGTTAGTTGCCATGTATTGGTAGGTTGTCTGTGTCTGGGCCTGTCGTAATAAGCAATAGCTCAATTAATTGCGTTGTAAATTAAAACAAGCTTGATCATTTCCATTTGCATGATTGTTCTCCAGCTATTTCAAAGATGACAAAATGCTTCAGACCGACTCATTGGTCTCAACCAGACCCTTTTTCAAGGGACATTTTATTTTCAGAAACGTTGGCATCCATGTTATTCGCTGTTTTTGGTTGCTTTATTCATTTTTGGGTTTTTTTTAAATGTCTTCCTGATCCAATGTTAAATGTCCCATTGAAATTAAAGTTTATACATGAATTTAACGTTAAAAAGAAGCTGAACTCATGCAACACTTCACATGTATTTTGCTAAGAATTTTGAAAACTGTTCTTCCACTGCCCACCTGCGCCCAATTTTAGACTTTTAAACTACAACAAACTAAAGCGCGTCGTATTTCATGAAACGAAAAGCGGAGTACGGATACTTTCACGAGGCCTTTTGGACTCTCGTTTATTTATTCATTTTTTTTGAGTTTTGATGCCCGCTCAGGATGATTTTCATCGCTTCCTTTGCCGCTGTTATTTGTGCAACAGTGTTAATGGTTCACTTAAAAGACAGCGGCGAGCAATAGCTCCCACCAGAATTAACAATGGACCTCCACAGTTTTACTGCCTCTAGTGTTGTTTCATAGCTTTACTTCCATCTGGCTCCATGTCGACAGTCACACGGTTTCCTCTGGGAGAGATGCAGGAAGGGGGAAGCGGCTGCGCAGGAGTGTCTCTCATAACCTAACAAGCTCTGTTGGGATCTGGACTTTGTCAGGATGTATCCCTTTAGCCGCAGCACGCGGGAGAATTGAACGGAATAGATTTCAAATGAATGTATTTTTTTTTTTTTTCACCCCTTATTAAAAGTGAGTGGGAGCGAAAAAAAAAAAAAACAGAAAAGAAAAGAAAAGAAATCAGATTCTGTCACAGAAATTAAGTATATGAGCTGTTCCCTGCAAGTGCTCAAGGCTGTTTTCTGTCACTTTAAGACGAGCTGAAAGGGTAAAAAAAGTGCTAAAAAAAAAAAAAAAAAAAAAAGAAGGCAGCTCTTGCAAAGTCAGAATTTAAACCCTACATTATGTGCAGAGGCAGTATGAAGCGTCAAAACTTCTTTTACCAGTGGAGGCGATTGCATATTGCATATTTCTTACATGCCAGCTGAATGCATTTTAGCATCTTTGCTCTACCCTGTCTTTGGTGCAGCTATGATTTTATTAAAGCAGCTCAAATAAAATGTGTATTTTGCATTTTAATTGAGTCATCCATGCGTGTCTTTTACTGTGTGCACTCTGAATCTTTGTAGGAGATCATCGTGCATGGAAACATTTTATCTTCTCATACAGTAGTGAAACTGTCTTGATGTCTAGAAATGCCTTTAGAATGCCCACCTGCAGAATTACATCGTTTAATTTTCAGAAAGTGTTCAATAGTACAGCTGAAAACAATAATTGTAGACTCATCTTTGCAGAGGATTTCACACTAAGGAGGATGTGATCATTTAGCTAAATACGTCACAAATCATAAACACGGCATTTTTTATTGCCTATTAATAGGCAAATAGGCAAAAAAAAAAATAAAACCAGAAACCAGCCTGTATTGTAAGATCAGAGCATCTTCAAAAGGAGAACAGAGAGTACCGAGGGCTAAGAGGAAGGGGAGGGGTAGAAAAAAAAACAGAAAAAAAACAGCTGTTCTTTCAATATTTTATTTTTTGAAATTATTTGCCAGGACCTCTCCAGAAGTCTTGACTATCTTTAGATGCATGAAGGAGCGAGTTGATTCAAAGCTCGAGATCTCACATAGAAACTACCAACCAGACACCAGGGAGGGAGCCTGTCTCTCACTGTCTGTCTGTTTCATATTATAAAAGCCCAGACATCAAACTCCGTCTGTCAGTCCCTCCTTCTCCTTTACACTGTTAGTCTCTTCGCTCCCAGTGAATCAGCGTGAGATACAGTAATATGAATGATATAAAAAAAAAATCCCCACTATTTTAAAGTAATATAGAGAAAGAAAATAATAATGAAATGCTATCCACCACAATGTGATAATGATGAGACATCTTTTAAGTCTCATTTCTAGACTACCCCAAATATTGGGTTGTGATTATACCATGCTAAGAATGTAATGTTGTGTTTGATCTATTTTACATTAAGCTAATGAAATGCTACATTTTGTCTTGATTTTGTTAACATGATCATCACCACGGCTAACGATCGTCTTGGCCTACATAACTTGCTCATCACATTTTTTGATCTTGCTCAGCTTTAATGCAAGTGGCTCTTTATTAACTCATTGTCTCTGTTATGTAAACAGTTGCAAAAGAAGTGGAGGAGTTTGAGAAATAGTTTATGAGAGTGGCAAAATGAATACGTGTGCGCCGTTGTGTTTATGCACACAAAGCTCAGAGATTCCATTTTTCAGCTCTCTGGGTATTTTCAGTATCCATGTTGCTCGTTGTTCAGTTCGTGAACTTAAATTTGCTTTTCCATGTTAAAACTGACTAACGTCACGAGATGAGCGGTTATTCGACTGGTGCGTTTAAGAGACGTCTCCTAACACTCGACTCTAGAACCAGAAAGAGACGAGAAAAAAACCCAAAAAAAATCCAGGATTTATTGAGAGAATACCTGTCAGCAAATTTTGACCGTGACCATGACTGTGATCGGCTCAACGGCCCACTGATGTGTTTCGGGCCTTTTTCTTTCTGGCTGTTGGTGCTTCTTTATGATCGACCTGAAGGACCGGGTTCTGGCCTGCTGACAGGACGCGGGCTCACCTTATTGCTCTTTTTCGAGAGCCGTAACAAACCGAACGCAGCAGCACGAAATACGGTGTGAAAAACTGGAAATAAACAATGCTGATGCGATAAATACATAGAAAATATGACAATTAGATGAGGTTATACAGTCAAATTGTTAAAAGGTAGATGAAAATCAAGCTAACCAGACCAGTCGCTCTGCCATTTATTGCACCTAGTCTTTTACATTGGAGACAAAGTATTTTATGCTCAATAAAAATGACATTGTTTACTTAAATAGTGGTCAAGAAATTTGTCCTTCTTAATTATGTTCTCCTGTTTGCACACAAACATTTTTTACACACCTTCACACAAACCAATCTGTAAATAGTCTATATAGCTATCTATCTATTTTGCTAGCTCTATATATATATATATAGATCGATAAATAGATATATAGAGGATGACAGAAAGTGGAGTCAAATGTTTCACAATATCATCGAAAATGAGTTGCAAGAAAAAAAGGAAATAGTTGGAGCAGTGTATGAAAAGACCACTTGTCCATTTGAATTATGGCTAAAGAATATCATTTTAATCGGGTACAACAACAACAAAAAAAAAATAAAAAATCCTGTGAATTTTTTTTTTTCTCCTTCATTACGTCACTTCACACAGAGATGGGCTCCAAAACAAACACAAAGTGCTCTTCAGGTGTGACAGAGGAATATCTGAAAAGTCTTTCTGCGTTTTGCCTCAAAGGATTCTGCGAAGAATGAAATGTTCCCGCATTGATTCCAATATCACTTGATTTTTAAGAACACTGGAGATGGCCAATCCTTGACAGCCCACACTTGGATGTTGCTGCACACTCAGACAGCACTCTTCCTATTCCAAGTAGAAAATGGCTTCAAATCAAAGAACTTTCTTTGCATATCATTAAAAAGCACAAAGAACAAGTACAATGTGACGACAAGCTTAGCGTCTTAGTTTACGTATTTTTTTTACTTAAGTGTAAAATTTCCAATTTCCAATCACTTGGAAATTGCAGATAAATTTCCCAAAAATATATATGGAACACTGTAGTAATAAAAATACACATCAGAAAAGCAAATAAAAGCTACTCTGGACTCCTCAGACAACACAAATATTCACTTTGGGCAGGCCTCCAGTCGCCAGCAGGTTAGTTAAGCAACCTTTAAATGCCAGCAGAGAAAAAAACTTGGAAGTGCAGCTGGACATTCTCAGGAGAACGTCCTCCACGAAGCTTCAAGGAGTCCCTAAACTCGCTTTATGTCTGCTCCGTGCTGGCTGAGAAAGGAGAGTTTGTGTTTTTGTTTGTCGTCTTGATCATTTCATTAACGTATCCTTTCTTTGTTGACCTCGGTCCCCTTTAAAATTTTCTCCTCGTGACATTTTGGCAGGAATATCTCTTTAAATCTGAATTGTAGCCCTAGTTGCCAAGCCTGCTTTTTGGCCTTAATGAGGAGTATTGAGCATTTCTCAGTTTTTGGTTTTGTTTGACTGTTTTTTTTTGTTTGTTTTTTTTTTTGTTCCACAACCTGTGTGTCAACTTGCAGCGCATTATGAGCCTCTGGTGTGAAAATAAACACCCTTTGTCCACTGAAACACAACTTGTTCCTCATCCAGCTTCGTCTGTATTAGGCTGTGGAGCAGCTATAGATCAGTACAAGCTATTATGGTGTGGCTCAGTTGGTGGAATGGCCCCGGGGTTCTGGAGTGAGCAGGGGGCTGTAGTTATTAAAGCAGCAACCTGTGAATTAAATGGAGACAGACAAAACAACAGATGCCTTAACACTGTTTGACCAGAGGGTTTAAGGCAGAGGACAAAAACCATGGATATCCAAAGGCTACAAGGGAGACATATGGAGCTTTACCATTATATGTTGTGCATTTTTATCCCCCTTTCAGAACACAGTGAGAAAAACACAGAGGCATGTTGTGAAAAGGATATATATGACCCTCTGATGTTGAAATACATACATATAGTGGACCTAAAAGATGTACACTGTCCATTTAAAGCACCAGGTTTCTGCTACGTAAACATGTGAAACAATGATAAATTATTTCTAGACTTCTTTCATGTTTACGGTGAAATATTCTGCACAATTCAACTAAAACAGGAGAAATACGCTAACGGTTTCGTGAGTGTACACACTTTAGTTCAGCGTCTCATCATGGTCTCATCACATCACATGTTTGACACTTTTTTTTTTAGATCCGCTGTGCAAAGCCGACATTGATCGTTTATGTAATGTTTTTCGGCCCGCATAATGTGTTGCAGATTAATAAGATGTTCCATACCTGTAAGCTAATCTTCTGTGACTTAATCCCCATGCCTCAGCTTTGCATGAACAGGAAGTGTCAACATGGTGTGACTCTTGGTTTCTTAAAATCCGTCAGATTTATTTTTTAGAAACATGTTGTCTTTTGACATTTTCTTCAGACTCCAGAAGCTTTTAGTCTCGAAATCATTCCAGCGTAAATGAAATTGATCTCGCCCTGCACCGGAATGGTGACCAGTCCGGGGCGTACGCCACTCCTTTCCCACTGACCACCGCAGGTGGACAATGACTAGATTGGTTAAAAAAAAAAAAAAAAAAAAAAAAAAACAATTTCAATGTAAACCTCATGCTCTCAACAACTTGTTCCGTGTAGACCGTGTCTATTTAAAGCAGCATGCTGCAGTGCATGTAACTCAACTCGCGCCACTTCTGACAAAGCAATCGCTGCTGCAACGTTAGAGGTTGACGGTACTGTCTTCTCCTGACTTGTGCTTCCTGTGTTTCATGCATCGAGTCTGGAATATGTTGCGCTCAGCAGAAAGCTGGCTGACTGAATACGATTGCCATATAATTCCTTTCATAATATACCATTAGTTAAATCTTTGGCAAACTAGTTAAAAATGTAATATGAATATAAACCAATCAACTTTTCATTTCAAAAGACTGTTTTTATCTGGATTTGTCAACGTCATGCAGTCATTGTACCTGATGATTTTCTTCATTTCAATCCTTTACTTTTATTTTTTGTACTTTCACTCCACAAAGGGAAAGTAAACGTCGGTCTCAAAGCATTAGAAGCTTTAGAAGCATTTTACTAAAGAGGAGCTGGAAACTCTTTGACTTTGGTGTCGACCCGATGGAAACACAGGAATCAGAGGTAACGCTCCTTTAAACGCTCGACCATAAAATAGCATGAAATAGGTTGCAGAAATCCTCCCATCTTCCAGGCCTCGCTAGCATAATGTCTTCCAGGGGGATGCAGTCTGTTCCAAATCCAACATTAAAATATGGATTAGAAATCTTTAAAAAAAAAAATGAGGGACCTTCAAAAAGATTTGCAAGTGCCCCAAAACTCCCGCCAGTGTTGCACAAATTCCACAGCCTTCTGGAGCTCAGGGTGGATTCTCATCCTTTCTTTGACTCTGACGCCGCTAAGTTGTTTAAGTACCTCAGCTGCACTGAGAAGTCAGTCCCCGTGAATTTCCTGTGTGATCCTCTGTGTGATTTCATTACATAGTCATCAGCTCGGCTACTCACCACCTCATCTAGCTCGTCGCCGGATGGTTATCTCTTGACAGCTCAACTTCGTGGCTTAGCCAAATGTCTGGCACGGAAAGTTGCAATTTGATGAAACGATTACACAGCCTGGCGTTTAACGTGATGACTGGTGCCAGTGACCGAAAATACCAGACGAAATTATTTTTATTTTAAAAAATAGACCTTTTTTGAATACAATAATCTCATTCATCCCTCACTTGTTCCCCCCGGAGAACATTTGTGTGTCAACATCGCGGTACAGGGGAAATGAAAACACACAAATTCGCTCTAAATATAAGTAATAATAATAAAAATGAAAATAATTGGACAATCGACTCCAAGATTGTTTTCCACAAGGGAAAAACAATCTGACTCTTATCTTGTTTACTGTTTTGCAAAACAGAAAAGTGACACTTTTATTATTCGAATGTTTCTGAATCGGTGCTTGATTGCCTTCAGCATATTGGTTTTGCTCTCAATAAGACAATAAAACTGTTGCAAAAACTGAGGATTTGGTTGTGTTTTTCTACTCTTTAATAAAAAAAAAAAAGTGCCATAGCTGATAATGAATAGCTTTTGCTAGTGTAAGTGTTGAGTTTAAAATACCCTACGGCAAACATATCCAAAATTAGTTTAATCACCCATAAAGCAAAGTAGGAAAGCTGGGTTCTGAGCCAGTTCACTTTTAAAATGCCCCGAACTTAAATAACCTTCTGTTAGTCAAAGGAGGAGGAAACAATTCAGAGACTATGTTGCGTTGCCATTTTGTTCTTTCCCTCGTCCATCTCATATCCATAAATGAACAACTGTGTCCCAGCTTATTTTTCTTCAAAGTTAAGTATTTTCTTGAATAATAAAACTGGACAGTGGGCTGCATTTGGGAAGCTGCTCGTCACTGTTGCCTTGCAGCAAAAAATATCTTTTATCTTAAATACTAGACGGGAGTCTTTTTGCATGGCGTCTGCATGTTCTCTCTGTGCATGTGAGAGATTCTCTCTGGGTACTCTAGCTTCCCCCCTCATCACAAAATCATTTTTACGTTAGGTGAACTGAACTCTCATGCTGGCGCCGTGCAGCCGTACAAGAATAAGCAAGTATCGGCACTGGATGAATTGGAGCTACTGTCGTCACACAAAACAGTTTGTTTACTGGGGAGAGAAAAACTACATTTATTATGACCACAACAAGGCATAATCCACTAGTATGACACTACTTCAGCTATTTGGGTTTAACCCCGCCTACCCTGCGAGAGGCTAACTGGTAACACTCCTTTAAACGCTCGACCATAAAACAACAAACCGAACTGCATCAACCCATATCATACCGCTCAGTGGATAAAGAGGCATTAATGGGCCATTTGATTCTTGTGAAATATGACAGAATAGGCTCTGCAATTAACCCCAAATAACTCTAACCACAGTACAAAATGTACCTTTGGTGGATATGAACTGAGGCTTAAGTGGCATAAAATATCCTGTGGCTGATGGCTCTGTTTTATGCCTCTTGAAGTCAGGTATCAAAAGTTTAAAGTTACGCAACTTTAAAGTGGTGAAGAGTCCAAAACGCACTCAGGAAGTCCATTGTCCGTTGAGGCAAGTGCAATCTTGATGGATAAAAGATGGGAAGCTGTGGGTAATCCTACCTCTGATTCCTGTCCTTCCACCAGGTCGACACCAAAGTCAAAGAGTTTCCAGCTCCTCTGTAGTAAAATGTTTCTAAGACTTTTTTCACGAAGCAGTTTCAACTCGCTTTCAGAAACGTTTTGATTTTTGAGAAAAATGATCTGTTCCACTTTTTCGGATTGAAAAAACTCAAGTGAGAAAGTTTAAGCCAACAAAATAAGAAACGTTAGCAGTTTTGCTGTTCGCCTGCAGGTTGGGAAAACCCCACTGGTCTAAGTGGATGTGGATCTGCATTAGCCCTGTTAATAACTGTTTCACCACCTCACAGCTCTGCTGCTCTTAGCCACTCAATCCACCTAAAGCTCAACAGATCTCAAGTTAGCTAGATGTTAAACACACACACGCACCCACGC
>VMRN01000062.1:1362212-1383876 GCA_010277015.1 Poeciliopsis turrubarensis
ACACACACACACAGATCTCAAGTTAGCTAGATGTTAAACACACACACACACACACACACACACACACCAATGGTTAGATTATTTTGTTATTATTTACTCCCCACCGCTGGACTCCATCATGAGCCCGCATTTCACATCGCAACCTTTGTATAAACCAGATACTGTAAAATGATATTACCCGGATAATTAAAAAGTAAAGATCCAAACTAGGCTACATGACAGCGGGCCGTGATGAAAACATTAAATCTCCCCAGAAACTCTCATTACTACTCCCATCTTTTTAAACAAACGGGCCGATCAGTGTGGCATTTTAAAACGGCTCAATAAGAGCAGAGCCAGGCGTTTGTTGTGCAAAGACAACAAGGCCGACTGAATGAAGTGAGAGTTTATTGACGGGAAAATAATGAGCATCTACCAGTTACTGAAGGCAGATGGTGATGGTGACATTTAAAGGCAGATTGTCGAACATGGCGAGCTCAACTTACGTCACTTTTGCCATCATATTGCAAAGATTTGTTTGAATCATCTAATTGTCTCTATACTACTTGTATTTCATTTTTGTTCTGGATTTATCTGCCCCTTTAGATCTCTTAAAGTTGAAAAAACAGCTGTTTTTTTTATTATTTTTATTTCTTTACAAATGGAAGTTTTCATAATTATGGAGTGGAAACAACTCACAGGTGCAGTTTTAGGACAAAAATACGTCAATAGAGAAAAAAACAAACGTCCAGGTTTTTATCATATTGTCCCACAATTGGTTTTGAATCGACCCACCTGGATAAATTAATGTTTTAATAAAAGAAGAGCAAAATGGAGACATAAAATGAACTTCATGTTGTGAACTAAACAAAAAAAAAATGGAAATAGATAGATGGAATAAGAAATTTGAAGTCCTTTTAAAGTGATGCCAGAAAAAAATGAACAGGTAGCCCGGCTAATTAACCACTTAATATCGACTTGTCAAACTCCCAGTGTTAGTCTACAAAGGGCGGGGAGATCTACTAAAAGTGTAATAACGCCCCTATTTACCAGATAAAAGTGAAAATCTGCATTTGAAAATAATAGTAGTCGTAGAAAAAACACATTTCTTTGTATGAAGTCATGCCATGTGTAGCCATATTTGATAAGTTTGAATGTCATTAAAAATTTCAGTATCTCAGTGCACAATGGGAAACACATAATAGCATAAAGATTGATGTATTTAAGCTTTTATTACAGTCAGTTAAGATCATTTTCCGCTTTCAGGGAATGAAAAGATGACGTTTAAAACTGGAATATCACATCAGAGAAAAACAAAAATCTGTATTTTTAATTCCTTTTTTTGGGTTGTTTTTTTTTTAAAGCCATCTGACAAGACTCATCAAAATGTATGTTCTAATTTATGACAATTACTGTAGTTTCTGTGTGAATGTATAAATTATTGTCATACAGTTGGTGTCTAATGATGGAATTGATCTAATTTGGATCACTGAAATATCTGTGCAACAACACTGCACTGCCAGTTTTGTTGTGCAACAATAATTCAGAAACAGACGTGACTTTTGCTTAACAGAAAACTCTTTATTATTATTATTATCATTATTATTTTAAATACAAACAATAATTTAAAACTGGAGGAACAAAATGAAGAGCATCTGTAACCTCTAATTGTGTGTTTTTCAGCATGAGGTCTTGCCGTGATGTGAGTCCACAGTACGTCTCCTGAACTGACATGATGACAGATTTAATTTAGTTCCTTTATGTGAGGGGAAAAAGTCTGCAGTCACTCTGCAGCCACTCGTTCCTGTTTGGACGTGAATTAATCAATATGAACACGTTCCTTTCCACAGTGGCGTTAATCGATGCTTCCCGTTTTAGACTTTGATTAAATGCAAATTTATCCTGCATGTAATTTTTTTTTTTTCTCAGATTTGACCAGAATCAACCAAAATATTGCATCACACTGGTACAGAAACTGTTACAGTCCAGAGAGACGTCCTCTTGGAACTTCACTTTGACATTAGCTAAACAAGCTAGCGAGACATAAAAAGTTCTTCTTGATCTGCTTGAATTAGTTTTGATAACGATTGGAAAAAACAGATGTCCTGCTACAAGAAGATGTTTTGTATTGCTCAATTCATGATTAGCTTTTAGCAACGCCTCAGTGTCTCTTTTTCATCCATTCATCCCTTACTTAAACACACCTGTCCATGCGGTGCCTGTCTAAAGGCTCAGACTGTTTGGGAAAGTAGAATAATGGGCAACAAGTTTTAGTCTGTTTATGGTCAAACATAATTGGACCAGACATTAAAAGTCTTTCAGATTTAAGTGCAGCGAAAGAAAGCGTTGACTTGTTGAACTGTGGGCTCATTGCCAATGCGAGGCAAACTTTCCAGATTTCTATTTGCTTAAGAGGTTTAAAACAACAGGTTTATTGCTGTAAACACTGTATTGCACTTTGATAAGTGCTAAGTGCTGCAGTTCTAAATTTGCAATTTTGTAAAACAAAAAAGAAATCAGCCTCCCATGTTTTAATGTAAGAGCTCTGTGGGGCTTGTGGCCGAGAAGCAGCATTATAGCCAAAGCATATTTTGTGTTATATAAATTCTATTAACGACAAAGTAAAATAGTCATTTGTTTCCATTATCCTGCTCAGTTTAAGCTGCTGTTCTTGTCCTAATGGTGCTTGTTCCAGTTTTTCTCTCTGTGTTTACAATGAACGAGTTCCTCTGTAACACACGCACTCCAAAGCATTGCTAGCGGCAAGTGGCCTTGCAGGGAGTGTAAAACTTCTGAAAAATCAGGACTGACAGTAATGCAGGCTCCTACATAAACCTAAATCAAACTTCCTTGTTTAATGTTCACTGTATCCAGTGACTTCATGTGAAATGCAACATGAATTATGGACAGAGGTGGAAAACCCGGCGCTCCGGCTCAGGAAAACACTCGCATGAAAACGAAGCAACTTGTAGCGCTCTCTCATTTCAATTCATTTTAAAATGCCGCGCCCTTCCTACGGACTCTGCTTGGAAGCACACGTTTAGTGATTATTATTAAGACAGAAATACGCTTCTCATTGTGCAAATGTTTACCCCAGAGAGTTTGACGTACTGCAGCAGACTCTCTGACCATCTCCGCCTCCAGTGTCTCTGCTGATAATTCAGCCAATTCAGCCAAAATAGCTGGAGCAAATATCACCACAAGTGCAGTAATAGACTGAGACAGAGAGGAAGAGAGAAAGAGCCAGAGAGAGAGAGAGAGGAAAGAGAGTTTTAAGTAGAATCAGCCTTGATCTATCCTTAGAGCCTATAGCAGCTTAGTTTGGACTATTATCTGATCTCCGGGGAATCAGGTGAATGAGGTGGGACTTTGGCTGCAGCAGCGGGAAGTCAGAGGCTGCTGTGTCCTGATGTGCTCAACCTAAAGCCATTAAGATTTGAGCTTCCACAGTTTGAAGTTGAAAATCTAGCCTTTGTGAAATAAATCTGCCTGAGGTACGGGCGTTCGCGTGACTCAGGCCGGTTTAGCCGGTGATCGCTGTCCATGCTGCAGTGTCACATTCAGAGAAAGGCAATTCTGCACCACTATTTGTCTTATGTTGCTAACCTCTGCACGGGTTTAAGGTTAGGAAACAGAAAACAGTCCCTAACATCCTGAACGCAAACTGCTTGAACCTTCACCTTGATGAGCTCTAATTGCAGAAACGAGCCACCAGAGAGACAGCGGAACCGAAATCAGATTTCTTGTTTCTGTGCTGCAGCTTGTCCAAAAAAGCTGATTCTGATCATTAAAAGATGGAGAGAGAGCAGAAAGGAGAGGGAGGAATGAAATGTAATCTTCTGAGCTTTAAAAAAAAAAAAGAAAAAAAAACAACAACATGAAACTGATATTTGTCCCCAAGGTATCATTTATAACAACCAGGAAAATCAAATCAGCACGCAAAGCAA
The DNA here is from genome assembly GCA_010277015.1 of Poeciliopsis turrubarensis. Taxonomy (NCBI): domain Eukaryota; kingdom Metazoa; phylum Chordata; class Actinopteri; order Cyprinodontiformes; family Poeciliidae; genus Poeciliopsis; species Poeciliopsis turrubarensis. The sequence goes on from VMRN01000062.1 coordinate 1,366,139, forward strand.
TATGCAGTCATCAAGACATTTCTTCACAGCATCACTGCTGCCATGCAAAAAACATTTAGATATTTATTTGACCTTTTGTGAGACTTTAAATGAACATAATTCCACGTACGAAATAGTGGTTAGAGTAAGTGTTAAATATGCATCAACAGACATTTCTGGTGTTCATGTAACATATTAGATGTGTTTTGGTTTCAGGCATATTTTCTGCAGTTGTCTGAAGTTTAATTGTGAAGTGATTTTGATGTAGTTGCCAGGAAAGTTGAAAAGCGTTTAAATATAGATAACAGAATAAGTAAATGCTGTCGATTTGTGGACTTTCTGGCAGAAAAGGTTGTGACTGGGCCACGCAGGGCCTCTTCAAATTCAGTGCCGCTACATTTCTACAGCTCCGGGTTTTTGCAATTATCCAAGCATTTTGGAAAGAGGCTGAGCCAGATATCCTATTGACTTATCACCATACTGATTCAGCCGTCTCTTCAGGAAAACAACTCGCTCCTTCGAATCATCCCAGGGATAAGTATTTAAAGACTGAATCAATCAGTCGCCTCAGGATTGTTGGAAGGCCTTCCGAAAAGATCCACAAAAACAAAAGCGTCCTGGCAGCGCATTTCTCGCTGCGGCTCACACCAGGAGATAGTACCGCGAGAGAGCTAAGAGATGGAAATGAGTGATGCAACTCAAGAGATTATCAAAGGGCAGACGGAAAGGAAAGAAGAGAGGAAGGGTGGTGGGGCAGAGGGGATATCGGTGCCTTCGGGCTCCGGCTGGAAGGTTGACACCCTGATGGAGAGATAAGAAAAAGGGGGAATAATAGGAGAAAGAGGACATTGGAAACAGAAGTTGATGGAGGGAGTGGAAGAGAGACCGAACACGATACCACGTCGGTTGTCTCGAGACGGGTGGGAAGAGATCGAGCTCCGGCAGATTTTCGCGATAAGGAGGTAGTGGTTGAGGTGAGCGTGTGACTGCAGGGCCGGTGGAGGAAGTGTGGATGTCTATTCCTGTTGATGGCCCGTCAAACGATGTGTATTCTGATCCTCGAACTCTGCGAGATATCATCAACTCTGCTTGAACTCGCAGCGCGGAGGGGAAAAGAGAGAGGTGAAAGAGAATCGAGAGGCCCCCGAGGGCCCCCGTGTCACAAACTGTTAGTTAGAGAAATGGAAATGAAATAAATTAAGTGGCCCGCTGAGTAAAAGCTACTTGCATATGCACGAGTACGCCCTAATAGGCAAACACGCCGCTTTTAGAAAAACATAAACAAGCCAGCTGAGGAGAAAGCCTCGGATGGGAACTTGTAGCAGTTTAATGGTCGAATTATTATGACTTTTCTATTTATTTATTTTTTTTATGCGTGGAGCGCCGCGCCTTCTTCGGTGCTGGGATTTAACATGATAAACACAGCTGGGACCAGACTGATGATGTTGCTGGGAGCATGCTACGCTTGTCTAGGAGGGCTCGTCTGTGTCTGGCCCCCGGCCAACGCTCTCTCTCTCTCTCTCTCTCTCACACACACACACACACACACGCACACACAGCACAGTGTCACGTCACACAAACATTTTCCTAAAGCTGGGTTCACATCGGACAGACCTTCTCCGAAAGCTACATCCATCCTCTTCGACCCGGCTGCCCACGCCGCGTCACCCGTTATGTGTTCAGCCGCCTCGTGAGGATCCCTCAAACAAACACGATCCCGCTCCTCTGCTGCGGAGTTAAACGCGGCGAAGAGACAGACATGACCGAGCCGGGCCGGACCAAGACGGAGGATCGGATCAAGCCACTCGTAGCTGGCAACGCTCGGCTCTCTCAGGGCCTCTTCATCAAGTGAGCCAAGGCAAAACACAAACAATGGGCCAGAGCTGGGAGGGAGGCACAACAGGGAGAGGCAAAGGGAAAAGAGACAGAGAGCAGCATAAGATGATAAGAGAACTTCTTTATGTCTCTGTTTTTTTTTTTTGTTTTGTTTTTTTTTTGGACTCTTTTATAGAGACACATGAAAAGACATGATTGAATGAGCAAGTGGATCCTACTCCACCTTGAGGTTTGCTGTCAAGGCTTTGCGGCGCTCCATCATGAGCCACCGTAATGAGCCTGAAGGGAAGGCAGGGGAGAAAAAGAGGCGGAAGAAAATAAACAAGCGATGAGGGAGAAACTCGTGGAGGGAGCCGAATCGATGTTTTCATTCTTGAATGCAGAAAAGTGTCCATTAACAGCGGCAGGGCCGAGCAGCTATTGGATCATCGCTCCGGCACGCTGTCACCGAGTGTCCTTTTGGGCTGCTCGAAAAAAAAACACACACACACACACACAAAAAAAAAAAGGCCGGGGTTCTTTGATCTCCACCAAAAAGCGAAGGAACCTGGGAGTCGAGCTGTTCTTTGGGTGTTGCTCCATTGTTTACCTTCAAAGAGCAGGAATCTTCCTTCAGCTCTCTTTGTTCTCTTTGTGTCATTTTCTTTTGACCCAGAAGTGACTTTGGTACTCCTGTACTCATGACGTCTTTAATTTCACTGTCAAAAATGAAAATCTCATTGTGAGAAAACACAAACCATTTTTGTGACCTTTTTTTTTTTTTTTTTTTTTAAAAACAGCACGGTCTGTTGTGCCAGGATTCACTTTCATAAACTCAAACTATGTCTTTGGGAATTATCAAGGTTTGCATTAAAAAAAGACGTCAAGCAATCGACTTCCATCTATAAATTGGACTGTAAAATTTATAATCGTGTCCTGTGGAGTCGGCAGAACCAAAAATATCAACTATCTGAAAACAACCAGAATACTATCTGACGACTGCGGCTGCTTTCACTCTTAACATAATCATGTTCAAGTTTTAAGACAGCAAAGGATAATCAATATTTAAAGATCCGTATTTTCTTAAGAGTAAATATTGACTACTTCAATGCTTTTTGGATGTTTAATAGGAGTTAATATTCACAGGGACTTTAACATGAGACATATGTTTTTTGAGTGTCATAACCTGGGAGGTTATTGTACATACTCACCATATTTTGAGGATTTCTGGTGTGTAGAATCAGCACTTTGCTCCACTGAGGACATGTTGAAGAGAACCTGTGGTGGAGCAATTTTTGAAATGAAAGGAATCATATTTAAAGTGTTTGTCTGAGCTATGATATCTTGCGTAATAAAGCCCCTGCTTTTTAATATTAAACAAATATCACTCATATTTGTTTTGAAAATCCTCACTGAAACTCGAACATGCCTGCTGTCTTCGCCACGGGAGTCGTCGTTTCCATCACTGCAACTAATGTTACAGAATCCATCTGCATTTAAATAATGTTAAAGAAAATCCACCCATCAGCGCGGCATCAGACTCGCACAGCAGCGTCTGGAAATTGAAAGCTGCATGTTGAAATGTGACGTTGATCATAATGTAGCCTGACGTCTGTTGATGTATGCTCCCTGGACGGTGACAGGGAAAGGAGAGAGTGAAATGTTGTGATTGTGCAATTATGGAGGCTATTATCATAAAACAGCAGAATTTTATCTGCAGACCAAGAACAGTGCAGAAGAAGTTGTATTTGAAATTTGTTGGGGTTTTTTTTTTTTTTTTTTGTCTTCATGTTTGTTTTCCTTTATGCATTTCAGTGCAGTTCAGTTCCTTCATTGTCCCCCCAAGGGGGAAATTAGTTTTGCAGCCAGGCATTTGAAGCATACGGCACAACATAAAAGGGCATGAGCAGTGTTAAAAACAGACATTTCTTCAAGTTACAAAAATAAATTATAAGGTTTTAAAAAGCTCACATTCTGGGATGACTGAGATTCATTAGCAATCACTTGTTCGATAAAAATCTACACACCATTTCGACATCTTTGCTTACTCCCTTCGCATGTTTTTTTTTTTATTGTATAATATGTGTATAATATGGGATCTTATTTTCGTTTTGCATGTGAATCGAAATACTGTCGACACCAAATCTCCATATCTTTTCCCTCATTCTGAATTTTGTCGCTTTCAACAGTCTGGAGTTGCTTTCCTCAGATATCCTGCTTTATTTGGGAAGGTGTGAAAGCATATCCAATCTCTGGCGGAGCCTAAACAAGCAAAATCTGGGCCACCTGAAAATGTAGGTTGTGCTTTGCATTCAGATGAACCGCGGAACGGTTCTGTGTTAGCGGGCAATGCAAGAACGAACAGCAACAGAAAGAAAGGGAGAAAATGAACCCGAGGGAGGAAGTGACAAATGACATACAAACATAGTTTTGATCTCAAAACGCTGAAATCTTTGCGGTACCTTGTTCTGCGACAGCGTAACCATAGCAACACGCCGTCACAGCCTCTTCTACCTCACCGCTGCATTCAACATGTTGGGTAGCTCATTGTCTGGCCTTCGTGGTTTCCTACTAGGCAGCTTCTTGCAATAGCGCTCCAAGCTAGCAGTTGGTTTACTCTAATTTTAAGAGTTCGTCGTAAACGTGATCTGAACCTAAAGAAGTTTTGGAAAGTTTTTGACACTTTCCGCCGAATGGAGCAAAGTCCACTGAACCGTCCTGGTGTGGGAGAACCCAGTGACCTTCCATCATTTAAGGGACCATTTGAATACGGCTTGATCGTGGCAAATGTGGAAGAGCCTGTTTTATTTATGTCTATCCACCCATAGTTGTTTTTTTTTTCCACTTTCTATCCAAGCCTTACCACAAATACAGGTCTCCTACCTTTACTGGGGGGCTTTATCAACAATCTGCAAGCGTTTTCAAAAACACTTTATTTGAAGGTTTGTGCATAAGACTGACATGACGCGATCATAAATATGACATCACACCCGTCATGAACATGAGGAAGTCTTTATGAATGTTTATGACCGTTGTCATCAAGTGTCATTGGGTAAATATTGACACTTTTAGCAAAAAGTGCCTTTAATAGTTGCATTAAATGCAATTAAAACCGCCAAATTTGCATTAAAGTGTATAAATTTATCAGATAATGCAAAATTGGTACTTTTAATGGACTTTTAACGCAACTAATAAAGCAGCTTTGCATTGAAAGTGTCAATATTTATGCAATGACAATTCTTGACAACAGTCATCAACATTCATAAAAGGTGTTATGTCATATCACTCTTGCGCACAGCCCTTCAAATAAAGTGTCACCGCGTTTAAATGTGGGAGGTTTCGCTACATTCGCCCTCAGTTTCAACCTCAATGTGGAAGAGCGGCACTGTAAGAGGATGCAGGTGCAGATTAGATATTAGCACTTCCTGGAGTCGGCAGACTGGTGTGCAGTCAGAGGGACTCGTGAGCAAGAAAAAAAACCTACATCAGTTTGTTTTTGGCTGATCACTTTGAGCTAATGAGGTTGAAGAAGAATCACTTTACAAACCTCACGGGGAAAGTCCTTATGACTAAAGAAGAAGTCGGTAAAAAGCCTTGCAGTCTGTTTGCCAAACCCATATTTATGACAAATTCATCAAAGCTACATTTGGTCCTGTTTATTAATTTGTCATGTTTTGCTTGTTTGGCAGACTTCCACTGTGTTGTTTCTGTATACAATAGGGAGATAACAGATTAAAAAAAAAAAAAAAATGAAGAAACACTTTCATATTGCTGATGCTAATTCTGAGCAACAGTTGGCACTCTGACATAGAGGAAAATCCCATTTTCTGATTAGTTTCCCCCCTTCCTAGAAACCAATCTTATGGGTTTTTTTTTATTTCCCCAAAGTTAAATCTGCTGTGCTCTCATTTAATCAGGCATGTTGATTATGACTAATTTGTTGCCGTGGCAAGGAGAAGCAGACAGAGGAGGGCTTTTATTGTACATAATATTAGTAACTCAGTGCGGAGGATTACAGTGTCTTCAGAGAACATTTCATTACTTCATTAGGCTCCCTCAGATAACCTTTCATTTCGCATTAATAGTTTTCATTTAATCCCTGCCCATGTCTAAGCTGCTGCTTGCAATGTACGACATGATGAGAAAAGCCTGTGGAGCGACTGCTCCTCTACAAGTGGAGGTCCAGGTGATTAAGGAGTAAACTACAAGGAGAGCCCAGAACAGCTGCCGGAACAACGTGCTGCCGAACAGGATTTGTTAAGTCGGCTACAATTTAGTGCGGGAATTTGTTTTCGGCGCGTAATTTCGAAGCATCGGCACTTTTTGCTAATTCTTTTAGATGGATTTGTCCCCGGTTCACAATCCCCGCGGGCCAGATGTTACCCGAGCGGTGATGCGGTTTGCTCACCTTTCACAGCCACACGCCAAACTGTCTTTTGGCAAAAAACCGAACCCTGAGCTGCTCCCGGCAGGAGACGGGCGTTTTGCTCGACAGCTTGTGTCTGAGTTTGAGGAACACGCAAAACCCTGGAAAGCCCTGGTGAGATGAGGTTTTCAAGCAAATAATGAATGTGTCCCCATTAATGGCATGCTAGGACAGTGTCACGAAAATGAAAATGCATCACCTGTTCTCACAAATGGATCGGTTTCCTGAGAATCTGGGATCAATGGGCGATGATCAGGAGGAGAGACTCCATCAAGGACATGGAAGAGATGGAGAATTTCACACAATGAAGACATAATGTTCAATTTACATGTACTTACCCTTATCAGTGTTCAATATTCAATTGACAGAAATCCAACTCTAGAACATATTTGATCAATACCCTCTGTTGGAAAACAATTTTTTTTTCTCATATTTTTGGATGAGAAATGAACTGATGATGTCACAAAAATGTCATCAATTTAGTCATTTCTCTGAGTCAAATTCAAATCCTGACCTGGTGGAGAAAAACGGACATCATGTTTGGGTTCAGCAGTGCAAATAATCCTAATTCAGTTGGAAAAAACACAGACAACTGAAAAAAAAATGTTTTTGGTGACCCAGCGTAACTTGACTAGACGGCGGATCGTTGTCTGTGTTCGCTTCCGAAGTGCATTGACTCAAAACTGGACTGTGGGTGGAAGACACAAAGACAACCTTTCATCCACAACAGCATACATATTTAATGCAAATTTCTGACAACACTCCCCGTAAGGCTCGGTGGTGATTGTGTAATAATTCGAAATATGACTTTCTCTTGAATCCGCTGCTGGGTGAAACACTCTTTCCGTGTCCTGATATTGATCGTGAAAGATCAAATAAGTAAGGTGTTACTCCTCTCGAGTTCAATTAAACTTAACGCAGTTCTTGATTGTCTACAGTCATTTATTTCAGACACGTTCTTCGAGGTCCTCAAAAAATGCCGTCAGAACTACAAAAAAGGTAACACAACCTAAATCAGTTCACAACAAATGGCACAACATAACAAAGATACATACAACAAAACTATACCTCATTAGCTGCATAAACTCCAGAGGAATAAAGTCTAATCTTCTCACAGTCTCTCCAGCTCGCACGACCCACATGGCTCCAAATGCGCCAGTCAAAGTTCCCCGGGCAACACATGCCGCGCGGAACAAAACAAAAGTTCCCCCTCTACATTCCAACGTACACCCAACATAAACCAATAAAATTACTACTGCCACCTTTAACAAAAAAAACAAAAATAAAAAACAAGAGGCAGTTGCCCTGACAGCAGCCACATAAGGCATGAAACAAAAATGGACCTTCCAACAGGAAGGCGAGCTTTAGGAGTCAAACCATGATTATGAAATTCTGCAAACTGTCTACAAAGGCCTGTCTCTACCCGATAGAGTAATTACTGCTGTCATATCAGCTATATAATTTTACATGCTGCATTGTAACTATCTGCTCAGGCTCAGATGGTTGTTTTATTGAAATGTATGTCAATGTTATAGCTGCATATAAAACAACAACCAGTTGTTAAACAATCACGCTTTGTGTTCTGCTTTATTTGCCAGCTGTGTTTGACACTTCAAACACTGCTAAGAGAAATGAAATTACACGCCAGCCATACTCGAAAACTTACAGGCAGCACAATGCCTATGATAAGAAAAAAAAAAAAAAAAAAAACAAAAAACAATTATTACCTGAAGCACATTGATTAAGTCCTGCAGCAAGAACAGAAAATCCTGGTGTTGGGTTAATCGTAAGCTGTCTGAGCATCACACCCTCAGTATCTGCAAGTCAGCTGAGACTACAGCCTTGTACTTGAAGGAAATATTAAAGCAACATGAGACTATTATTAAATCATAACGTCGTATTTGTTGTAATGCCGATCTACTCCGTAGATCAGGGGTGAGAACAGATTCTGTCAGGCAGAATTTGTCTCTACTCAAAAACGGAGGAAGCAGTTCCATGTTTGAACAAAAAACAATTCGGGGCGCTGTCAAGGCGAGTTAACTCAGTTTATTTATAGACCCAAAGATAAAAGCAACACAAGTAAATTGCACGCTGATTTTGATTTTTGTCAAGTTTTTCGAACTTTATTTTGCTGCAAACGCTCAAATTTCAGCGGTATCTTCATTGTGATTTTACGTAATAGACCAACACGAAGTGGTGCATTTTTATGAAAAATAAATGTTTTCAGAATCTTTGCACATCAAGAACAGAAATGTTCACCGTGTTCTTTGAAACATGACGCAGTCAGGTCAGATGGAGAGCAACTGTGAACATCAAGTCTTTCCACTGATTCTGAACTTGATTTAGGTCTGGACTCTTTTTCCATTCCACTATTAAAACTTAATCTGCACGTTTCAAACATTTCTCTACATTCAACTGGGTTTATCATCTGGTCACTCCTGAAGAAAAGCATAATGTCCATCATCTTATGTTATAAACTCATTGTAAACATAACCGGAGTGTTGCCTTGATTCTTTCATGGATGCTTGAGAAACTCTTTAATCTCCCATGGCAACCATTCAGCTGTGAGAAACGCGTGGCTTGACCTGGCTCCGCCTTCGAGGACGAAGCTCCTCCTCAAAGTTGCCGTTTCCAAACTTCTGAGCTTCTGCCTCACAGAGCGGCCCTCCCCTGCCACTCCCCCACTCAGCTCCTTCAGACTAACCTGCAGCAATTAGCAAACACCTGGTGGAACTGCACACGTGCTGGGCTCATGACACAAACTACTTCTCACTGGTAAAAACATTAAAGGGTTAAAAGAGGAGCATTGTTGTGATGACTTCCTGAAGGTGGAGTTCCTTAAAGAGACAGTTCGCAATTTCAAAGCGTCAAATTACCAAGACCAATTTCTTTTTTTTAAGTCACATTTGATATGTACAGCATTTCTACAACAACTGAATGTAACATAGTTACTTGTTTGCACCATAAATGCCACTATGTGGCTGGAAAACACAATACATAATAGGGATGATTTTGTCTGTTTTCAGTGGTAACACACCAGACATGCCACCTACACACCACGTGTTTTCACCCCTCCATCCACTCCATCCGCCCCCCTCTGCATCCCCCCACTGCGCAGCCTTAATTGCATTCTCCGGGGAGTGATGAGTTTGGACACCAGACACTAAACATTAGCTATTCATAACTCCGTAGCACCGTATTAAAAATCTGTTCAACTTGGCTGCCTGAAAACGCAGGATTCTGCAGTCTGTTGGAGGCTGCAATTTTCCTGGACGCCAGTGAAACAGCCCCTATTATACAACACATTAATGGCCCAAGCCTGTCATGTTTTGTACATAGGCTGGCATTATTGAAATCCCTGGCTTTTCAAATTCCTTTTTAATTCTCTTAGAAAATGTCCCTCTCATGCCTGGCTCATTACAGGCCGCATCACAGACAATGATGCGGATATTAGCGGACGACCCGTGTGACTTCAGGTCAAAGTTCGGCTGGCGAAATCGAAAGGATTTGACGGTTATGGAAAGCTTTTGTGTACAGAAGCAGCTCTCAGTCGAGCCGTTTTGTTTTTCTTTCCCCACGTTGTGAAATTATGGTCTTTTTGAGATCTTTACAAAGAAAAAAGATGATTTATCATGCGCTCGCGCGCAACAATGAGAAGCTGATCTGCTCCTTTTCCCAATAATGCGTCTCCCGGAAATTAGTTATTGCCACTTCAGAATAAATATCTCGCGGTGTGCAGGGAGAGAGAGAGATTTGAAACCCTCCACAGTGAAATCTATCCGGCGGCGAGAAAAATCCACATTTTCTGGTCAACAAAGCATTAAAAGACCAACAACAACAAAGGATTTAATTGTCAGAAGCGAAGCAAACTCCTCCATGAGTTTTCGCCACATGAACTTGGGATGCAGGTTAAAAATGTCATCCAAAGAAATTCCCAGAAATTGACCTGCCTTGACAAGCCAGCCTCTCCTCAGTTTACTCCTGACAAATGGCAGATCTGTTTACCGCTGATAATCTTATCAGATCTGAAATTGACTCATCTCCCTGTCACCGCAAATCTCCGTCTCCTTGACTCCTCGACCCGCCGACGTAATGAAAGCTAATCTGAGCCGTCGTTCATTTGGTCCGCAGGGCTGAAGATCCGCGAGGTGATGATCAACGTGTCGCGTCAGCAGGTGGAGGACTTCCACGGCCCCGAGGACTACTGGTGCTTGTGCGTCGCCTGGAGTCACCTGGGGACCTCCAAGAGCCGCAAGGCAAGCGTCCGCATCGCCTGTAAGCGACGTCATCTCCCTTTGATTCCACGTTGACCCGACTTTTTTGCATGTCAATCATTTGTTAATCAGTATTTGTTGAGGTCACAAATGTGCGAGTGCACCATTTTCTGTTGCTTCCTATTGTTTTGTTGTTTTTTTTTTTTTTTTTTTAATGTTGAACTTTCATTGTCTTTTCTAGACCTGAGGAAGAACTTTGAGCAGGACCCCCAGGGCACCGAGGTGCCTCTGAACGGCATGATTGTTCTGCACTGTCGTCCCCCGGAGGGAGTGCCGGTGGCTGAGGTGAGGGGCTGCTTGCTCTTCAAAGAAACATTTTACCCTGTTGCCTTGAGAGCAGCTGTCATCTGTCTGGTTTACTCGCAGTTGTCACGAGAGAATCTGCTTTCGCTCTGCAGCTTCAACATATCAGAGACCCATCTGCACTTTATGTTTCAGTTCACAGGGGTCTTCAGTCGTACGCCGAGGATTCAGCTGGTTCGAGCTTTCAGAGTTCTGTGTCCGTGTCAGGCGTCGGTTAGGTTGAGGGGGGTGATTTATATGTTTGATAGACCCAAACGAGGTGGTTCATAATTGTCGAGAGGGAGAAAATCGATTCAGGGTTTGGAAAATCTGAAAAGGCTCGTCCCTCTGGGTTCAAGCCTTTGCACTTACAGTTGCAAATGTTTTGTAATAAATCGCTACCAGCTTTTCAAAAGACTTATATGTTTTCCTATTCTTATTTGCAAAGTGGCAGAAATTCACTTAAATCGAAAAGGCTCTTAGTTTGTGTTTGAATGTCCACACTGCCAAAGCACAAACTTGTACTTTTTGTGTCTAGTTTCTAGTGCAGAGATCTTCGTACATTTGAATCAACAGGGTAAATCGTTACAGCTGTTATGTTTATGACAGTGTCGTAAACACTGTCATAAACATAACAGCTGCCATGAAGATGAAACACATTCATAAATCTTTATGACTGTTGTCATGAAGTGTCATTAGGTAAATAATAGCGCTTTTAATGCAAAGTTGTATTAAAAGCCCATTAAACTTGTCAACTTTGCATTAAAAGTGTTGAATGACACTTCACGACAACAGCTTTAAACGTTCATTCATTTTCATGACAGGTGTAATGTCATGTTTATGACAGTGTCATGTCAAATAAAGAGTCACAGTTAAGGCAAAACCAACTTTCCAGCAAGACGGAGGCACTTCTTTTCAGCAAATATGGAAAAGTACGAGCTGCACTGGCAGATTTTTTTCACTTAGAATATAAGAAAAATGATTTGTTATAAGTCAAATAACAAGTCATTTGTTGTCAATGTTAATGATCCATTAACTCAAGCTACTTATTTCAAGTGTAAAGATATTTGCACGAGAAACTGATGTTGTGGTTTTGCAGTGCACTGGGTGATTTTAACACATGAACACGTCTTGAGTTCAATTTTTTAAACTATTGACCAAAAAGTCGTCTTCTGACGCTCTCTGACCTTCCTCCGCATGTTCGCCATGTCTCCTACGTGGCTTATGTCGTGCTGCGAATATGTCTTTCTCTCAACAATCTCTTCCTTCCCGCCACTCCTCCGCGAAAGGTCAGATTAATGGAGTGCGCAACGTTCAGCGAGCCGATCAACCCTCACTGAGCCGCGGACCTCCGAGTGACCTTGATCCTCTCGACTGGTTGTCTGACTGATGCTCTCCTTGTCCAGGCTATCAGCTTAAGTGGACACCGTGTCTTGGTCGTTTTGCATTTGTCCCACACTCGTTTCTATTTTCGGATGACGGATAAAACAGTGGTCCATGAGACGCTCGCATCCTGAGATATTGATTCATAACCCAACCCTGCTTTGAACTGCGCCGTGACCTCCTCCCTGACCCGTCGGCGGCGTTTATCGGTCGTCGCCGTGGCGTTTCTCTCATGCGGGTTTGTGTGCATCTGACCTCTAGCTACTGAAGGCGATTAGACTGACTGGATTTTATGTAGAGGAATCTGAATACTGAATACTACAGCACAATTTTTTACTTGCGAAATAAAAAAAAAATAAAAAAAAAACACACACACACACACACACACACACACAGTTGATCATTTTCCACTTTACAGCTATTCACCGCTGTGTTGCTTTGTCACATCACTTTCCAAAATACTCCACTGGAGACTGTGGTTTTTAAAGTGACAAACTGTAAGAATAAAAATGTGAAGAAGCTTATTTTTCCTTTTGCAATTTTCAGTCTTAAAGTGGTGCATAATTGCCTGAGAACAAAAAAAAAAAAAAAAAAAAATATCAGCTGTCACGGTCTTTTTAATTTTTACTATGAATACCAAATGAGGCTTTCGTGGACGGTCTCGTTGAGCGGTGTGTGTTCTGCTGCCGCCGCTCGCTGATGCTGTGTTCCTTCATGCAGAGGCTCAGCAGGGAAATATGTCAATATCAAAGCCTGTGTGCGCAGCCATCTGAAGCTTTCCATTTACTCACAGAGACGGCCTGCGACCTACACAAAAAGCAAAGCGCCGGCCCCACCCTCCCGATTCTGGAAAACACCACACCCAAAGCGGCGAGCTTTCAGATGCGCCCGCCGCGAGGCTATGGATGTCGAAACGTTAAGGCTTTTGTAAAATTAGGGTGAGCTATTTGTCCTCGTGGAGGATCTTTCGCGTGAAAACGAAGTCTACGTCCCTCTTGGCGAGGATTTCGCTTCTCGCTTGTTTAAATCTTGACACCTCTTACTGCTGACACAGCGATACCTGAGCTTTTGCTCGTCAGTCGGCAATGACGTTATTAGCAAAGTTCAGTGAAAAGCAATTATACGAGATGAGAAAAGGCAACAGCCACCTTTGGTGTGCTGAGGCTGACCAAGAAGAAGGAGAAGAAAGGTTCAAAGAAAAATTTGGGGTGGTTGATCTATAAAAAAAATTAGTGATCAAAGGATTTATTATGGCCTTCAAATCAAAGCATTTCTTGATCCATGTCACTGTTTTTCCAATTCAGATCCAGTCTGCTTTTCTGTTTCTCTGTATTGGATCAAAATAAGGCAACAAATATCTGTTTTATTAAATAAAATGTTCACAGCTTGAGCTTCGGGTTGAAAGAAAAATGTAAGTATTTGGACCTTTTTTCTCACCTATGAAAATGCAGTTGTGCAATAAAACTTTTATTGAGTTTTCATTACAGTTAGACCTCTTAACGCTGCAAAATCATCTGCATACAAACACAAGTATAAAACATAAAAAGCATAAAAAAAGTCATAAAAAAGAAGAATGCAAGTCATTATTTCTCAATCTTTTACTTTGATTAACTGTCCTAAACTCAGCATATTATGGAAAAAATGTATTCCTAAAGACAAATACATGATGTGCAACACAATATGCCCGCTTTACATAGTAAATATGCCTCCTACATAGATTGTAACGATCTGTAAACAAGGCTTTCTTTTCATAAAAGATATTCTGCTTTAGAAGAGAAATCTTCCATCCCTTTGAATCTCTTCTCTGTTTATGTCTATGTCTATGTTTATGGCCATGTGTTGGTAGGTTTGCCATTGTGACGAAAACAAAGACACAACCAATTCGACCTTGTGTTTATTTTCTGAGCTTCATTTCATTTCACTGATTGACATCTTTTTTGGAAAAGTCTCCAAAGAGTTTGCATGCGTAATGTCATCTTGTGTTGTCTCAAGATTGGAGGTTTTATTGCTTCATATTTAATATTTGCTTTATTAAATTGGAGTCCGTCGGAATGCAAGTTTTCCAACCCGAGTTTTGCAGCTGCTCTTTGAAGGCGGGGAAGGACATGCCGAGAAAAAGGACCAAAGCCGTTCGTGTTTCCGCTCAGAAATTAGCAGAAGAGTTAACCAATTATATTTTAATTAGCAGACAGTGAAGCCCAAGGCTGCCTTCAGAGACCAGCATTTTCCTTGCCTGTATTTAACTCAAAGCGGTTCAGCTAGTGCACAAAGAACACGCTGAGGATCACGGTGGTACATTGAAAACCTGTGTTACGTGCAGTACCAAATTTGCCACTTTACTATTTGCTGCTATTTATGTAAATCGAATCCTCAAAGCGTTAAATAGAATGCCAGAAAGTTGCCCCAGAAAGATGGGAGTGAATTTGGCAGCAGTTGCATGCATTAGAGATTACAGCCATGACAATGATGGACAGATGTCCCCAAGCTTTCAGGCGGTGTTTAACCCAACTAGCAAATACTATGTGACATTTTTACAGAAATCACAAATACATTCAAAGTCTGCCCTTGTTTAGTTAGCCAGTTTATAATTGGATTTCTTATTTTGTTTCCCTGTTTAGTTATTTGACACTCTCACTGCTGACTTTTGATTCTTGTACCACCGCTGGCTTTATTAAGCGCACATTCAGTCACTAATTGGGTGACATGCAGGCAGGGGGGCTGCTGCTCGCAAAACATCCAGCTGCAGCTAACAATCTGTGTTAGAACATCTGCAAAAATGTGCTCCTGTTGTATTATTTTCTCTGTTTTTTTTATGAGAATGTACATTTTTAGGAAAAAAACGCTACCTGGAAAACATAACCAAGGAGAAGAGGACGGCTAGTAGTTTGACATGTCAAAAATATGTCAAATAGGTAAAGATATTATGGCTGTGGTAAAAGAATGTTAGAGTAATCGAGTACTCTATCGATCATTCTTACGATTAATCGAGTAATCAGATGTCTCTCTCTCACTCATATAAAGTCCACACTCCAAGCGTCGTGCCGAATGCTTATTGGTCATCCAAACAAAATGGAGAAAACACGGAAAATCCCACGTTATCCTCCCAGCACTTAGCAACAACTCAAAGGCGGAAACGAGAGCACCGGCCGGAACACGATGCACTAAATAATAGGACATAATTTAACGAAGTTTCGAGGAATTTTCATAATCAAGGTACTTGAATCATTCGAGGAATCGCCACAGCAACTGTAAGAGGATGAGGCTTGTCCAGGTCCTCGCAAGGTAAACAGTGACTTCATTTAAAAAATAAAAAAATGCAAAAACAAAATAATAACAATGAAAAACAGATAATAATGTATCACATATCTGGAAACCTTCTGAATTATATGGGTAAGAAAATTGCATAATTGCGTCACATTTTCAGCGATGAATAATGTCCATTTGCCACCGTAAGCTAGTCGCTACCAAATAAGTTCACCTTCAGCACGAGTAGCAAGGCACTGTTTCACATCATCGCGTCATAAAAAATAAACCACAATTATAATTCACTCTGTGATTTTTGAAAATGCGCAAAACATTAAAAGCATGATTTGCAAGTGCTTAACTAATCCACAGAAAGCTTTCCCATGAAACCATGTACAATAAACAAACATGGTTCCCAGGAATGTAAAATAGCTACAAAGTTCTCAGGAGACAGCACTGACCTTTAATCATAATAACTTATGGCCCAGTAATGTGTGAACAGAGCTGAAAATCAACATGTTTATTCATTAAATATTCTGAACTTTTCTATTTCCCTCGCATTATTAGGCCTGTGGTGCGGTTTTACTAAAAGTTGAAAGAAGGGGGGGGGGGAGCAAAAGAGGTCTGTAAAGAGTTCTCAAAGATATCAACAGGCTCCATAAATATGTAAAACTGTGTGTCCGTTCTCCCTGCACAACTGCGTGCGTGTGTGTGTGCGTGTGTGTGATGAATCATTCAGCGCTCACAAATGGAGCATTGGTGTACCACGACTTTCCCCCGTGCATTGTGGTCATCAAATAGGCACTTCCTCATGCATTCATTAATGCGACTGTGGATAACAAAGAGAATGGCGTTAGTAAATAATGCAGCGACAAATCCAGCAGCCTCCATTAGTCACACCTAGATGGAAATTACTGGCGCCCCGAAGCAGAAATGGACTTTTCTCTTTTTTTTGTGTATGTCATCAGCCATTGTCAGGAGGTGAAAGCCGTTTCCGTGGAATCTTCCCTCAGTGAGACGCCAGAGCTCAGATTTTAAGGAATCGAGGTCACGATGCAGCGCGACCCGCTGTATTAAACGCTGTTTGTGTTCAGAGGCATGTTTATTTTGGTCATGACATCCACTTAAGGCTTTCGCGGCCCCCTCCGACTCGCAGCACATCTTCAGCGACGCTTTCGTATGCCGCGGCGTCGAAAGGAGTCCCCGACGCTTAATTTTTCCAGTCAGTTGACAAGACGCAAATGGAATAAGTTCCGACTTTTGTGCTCGGTGCTGTTTTTAATGCGCGCGCCGGCCGACGCCGCGGCTCGAAATCCCCTCACGTCTGCTCTCTTTTCAAGTTGTCATAGGCAACGCGAACAGAGGAAGAGGGGGAGAAGAAAAAAGTTTTATCTGCGTGCTGGCTGTAACCAAACCGTGCGGGGGTTTTGGCCGGGCTGCTGCGCGGGATGTTAATGAACACCAGCGAACGCCACATTATCGCTCCCAGCAGTGTTAGAAGCAATAATCTGCGCGCGACTGTAAGTCAGACCACAGAGAATCGATCATAGCAAAACAGCTTAAGTCTTCTTCACTTTAATAGTGACAAGAGTTTAAACTGGATCCTCTTTTTATAGACAGAGCAGTTTTCAGTGCGATTATTTTTTTTTTCCTACCCCACAACCCAGCCCTACATCATGTTAAACTTTAACTGGCACTGAGATATACGGACCCCTTGCTCTTGTAAAGATTTTCATTATTGTTTGCTTCTCACACTGCTTACTTGCAAAAAATACCTCTTGCACTTTTCCGATTTTTGTAACATTTCTTAAATCTGCTTATCTGTGTGAAAACTTACTCATGTGGAAAATGCGTGTGGCTTGTTTGGGGATACACCTGGACGTTGTTTACAGCTCCTACGGCGAAGCACGTTGAAGATGAAAGGGCGGCTTAAGGGCAGCGGGACAGATAAAGGCAGTGGATTAGACGGGGTCGTAGCTGGGGCACGGCTGCAATGAAATCAGCTCGGCTCTTGTTTCACTGCACTGTGGTTTCGGTGGGGGAACAGCGTCTATCGTGGGATGTGGGGCGCGGCTTCAGTGTGTGTGAAACTCGCCCGTGTTTCTCGTCGCGTTAGACACACACCAGGACGCGACCATGCTGATCTGTTCTCTCTTCTTGCACGGTAGAATGAGCCGCAAGATAATCGGGAGGACGCGTCTCCACCGCCCTTAAGTTAAGCTCCTGCCAGTTCACGCTACAATCTGTGTGCGAGACAACAACCACACAGTAGAGAAAGAGGACAAAATGCCATCCATCCATCCATCCATCCATCCATCCATCCATCCATCCATCCA